>JAYEPQ010000020.1:28410674-28618174 GCA_036321105.1 Dracaena cambodiana
ATTTCTTAAGTTTGCAAACCATACGCTTTGAGTCTCCCGACACAAAATTTTTTGGTTGGACTATATATTTCGTTTCATCAATATCACCATTGAGAAACACTGTTTTGATATCCATCTGATGTAACTCAAGATTGAAATGCACCACCAATGCCATTATAATCCTGAAAGAGTCATTTGAAGAAACCGGAGAAAATGTCTTTTTATAGTCGATACCTTCTTTCTATGTAAATCCCTTTGCGACAAGACGAGGTTTATACCTTTTCTCATCACCTTTCGAATCCCTTTTGGTTTTAAATATCCATTTGCAACCAATATGCTTCGCTCCTTCTGGCAATGGGATAAGATCCCACACGTCATTATTCTTCATGGACTTTATCTCCTCATTTATAGCATCTATCCAATTTTGAGAGTTAGAACTTTCGATGGCTTGACGGAAGTTGATCGGGTCATTTTCCATCACTCCAACGTCTACCTCATATTCTTGGAGAAATACAATGTAATCATCTGGCAATGCACTTCTCCTCTCTCGAGTGGATCTCCTTAATGGCATAGGTTCTTGAGGTGCCAGAGTTTATTTTTCTGGAACAATCTCTTGAATAGGAGGTTGTTCGATATTGTCTTGATCTATTGTGTCTTGAACAAGATCAATAATGGAATCCTGATCAATGCCAATAACACATGTGGGAGTATCAAAACATTCCTCTTCAAAGACAAAGTCACTGCCTGTATCTCCTCCCTCAAACTCGACATTCTCAAAGAACCGGGTATTTTCTATCTCGAAAATCGACCTAGTCGTGGGATCATAAAACTTGTACCCCCTGGATCTTTCAGAGTATCTAACGAAGTAGCAACTAACTGTTCTTGAGTCCAGTTTTCTTTCATTTGGCCTATAAGGCCTTGTCTCTACTGGACATCTCCAAACGTGTAAGTGCTTAAGACTAGGCTTCTTACCTGTCCATAGCTCATAAGGAGTTTTGGCAGTTGTTTTAGTTGGAACTCTGTTAAGGATATATGTTGCAGTCTTAAGTGCCTCTCCCCAGGGTGATTTAGGCAAGACAGAATGACTAATCATACTCATCACCATGTGCTTGAGCGTTCTGTTTCGTCTTTTAGCAACACCATTCATAGTGGGCGAATACGGCATAGTATAGTGTGAGATGTTACCGCATTCCTCTAGGAATTTAGCAAAAGGTCCTTTACGTTGTTTACCTGAACCGTCATATCTGCCATAGTGTTCACCACCATGGTCAGACATGACGTTTTTTTATCATTTTGCTGAATTGGTTCTCAACTTCAGCCTTATAATTTTTTAACACTTCCAGTGATTGTACCTTCATGAATGAGATATAGATAGCCATATCTAGAGAAATCATCTATAAACGAGATAAAGTATTGTTGACCATTCCAAGAAACAGTAGGAAATGGCCCATAACTATCCGTATGAATAAGTTCTAAAACGTTCAGAGTCCTGTTGGTTTCAAATCTCCTTTTGTTTGTTTGTTTTCCCTTTATGCAGTTAACACAAACATCAAAGTTTATAAAATCTAGGGGATCAAGAATTTCGTCTGACACAAGTATCTCAATTCTCCGTCTGAAGATGTGACATAATCTCTTGTGCCATAACGCAGTCAAATTCTCATTGGTTAATTTTCTCTTTACACCTCGAGTACTTAAATGCAGAGATTAATTAAATGAAGTTATTGTATTAATTGAATATAGATTATCGTAACTTGAAAAAGAACCAGATCCAACCAAATTTGAATCATGAAACAAACTAAATTTTCCATTTTCAAATGAATAAGAAAAACCAAATTTGTCCAAAGTAAAAACATAAATCAAATTCCGTCTAAAAAACAGTACAACAAATGTCTTATCAAGATCCAAATAAAACCCAGCCTTTAACAATAATCTAAACTTTCCAATTGCCTCAACTTGAACTTTCTTGCCATCACCCACATAGATGTATCTATCAACATCATTTGGTTTTTGGCAACTCAGGCAAGCCTGCATAGACACACTGATATGAGTGGTTATACCAGAATCTATCCACCATGTGTGTACAGGTACCGAAATTAAATTAATCTCAGAACAAACCAGATTAATAAGCATATATTTCTTAGCATGCCAAGCGTGATAGTTACTGCAATACTTCTTTATATGCCCTTCAACTCCACAGAAGAAACAACCAGTACCTTCGATTGAATCAGTTTCTTTTATTGTTTCTTCTGAGGTGCTGTATCTGCAGCTTCCTTATCCTTTTTCCTCTGTTGTTTTTCCTTATCCTTAGAGGTTGAAACTAAATGAGCACTCTCTATCTTTTTCAGGTTTAGCCTATCCTCCTCTTGAATACAGTGTGAGATGAGCTCATTCAAAGACCAAGTCTCTTTCTGACAATTGTAACACACCTTAAACTGGTTGAACTGAGTGGGGAGGGATATCAGAACCAGATACACTAGCAAGTTCTCAGAGAGTTCAAGCTTAATTGATTTCAGTTTTAAAGCCAGATGAGATATCTCCATGATGTACTCCCTAATATTATTTTTGCCTTTATACCTCATTGAAATAAGATTTGTCAAGAGCATACCAATTTCAGCATTTTCATTTTTGGCAAACATCTTTTCAATATCCACAAGAAACTCCTTAGCCATAGTAATCTTTTCAGATATTGTGCCCTGAATGCTTCTAGAATGGCTTTCTTTATGATCATTAGACACATGCGATTTGACTTCTCCCACATATCAATGTCTCACTTTAGTTCAGAGGAACTTTCAGTAGTGAGAGGTGCAGGAGGATGGACCTTAATGCATGATCGAGATCCATAACTCCGAAAACAATCAAAAGATTCCCTTGCCATGACTTGAAATTAGAGCCATTTAGCATAGGAATTGAATTGATGTTGGCACTAATATTAGCAAGTTTTTGTAAAGCTGAATCTAGAGAACAATGAACAAACATAACAAGCTCACATTAGTTTATTAACCAAATAATAATAATAATTTCAAATAAATGTAAACTCCATCTCAAGATATCGGGATTCTATTAATATTTTATCTTTGGACAACAATTTTAACTTCTGAGTGATATCTTGGTATAGTAATCAAATACTGATGATAAATAACATATTAAACAATAAATCTTCCTTTGGGCCGATTCATTGTTCACATATAAATCAAATAATCACTACGCATTTATTAGCACAAGTACACATGCAATTCTATTAAATATTAACCTTCCTTTAGACTGATTAATATTAATATAAGTTACATGCACACAACCTTTTATATTTCAAAATAAAATCAATTTCAACAAGAAAGGTCAGTTTGGCGACATGTTACTTCAATCAAACTATCTCAAAATATATATCAAAAATATAAATATTTGAAATTAAAATTATACCGAATCGATCCGTAAAAATTGTCAAAAAATTGACCTTAAGAGAAAATTGTTTAAAACAAGCCCAAATCCAAAATAAAACCTTAATAGCCTTAAAAAAAAAAAATTAAATATACATATTTAAACAAATAGGCCCAAGTCCACTTAAATTTTTTTTTTAGGGTTTCCTTAGGTTGAGAGGCGGCTGATATAACTGCTTCTCCCTCTGAATCCATGATGATGCATAATAAGAATTAAACTAAAAAATCCAGGAACAAAGCAATGACCAGATTAACAGAATACCATATCAAAAAAAAAAAATTGAATAGTAATTTCACAAACCAGTAGAATCCGAAAAAAAAATTAAACAATAATCCGATTTTTTTTTTTTTTTGAACAGTAATCCGAAACCTTTTTTTTATGATTCAACATAAAGTGGCTCTGATACCAATTGTTAGATACCATACGAAAATTACATAGTAGATTTTTATGTCAAATCACTAAGAAATTATATATAAAATATGCGGAAGCATATCTGAATCCATAATAAATAATCACGTTGTAGAGCCGTACAATTAGCATTCTAGATCTATACGTTTTCCTAAGAGAACTATTTTAACTTTTCTATCTAATTTCTCTCTGTTGATGGGAAATAGAAAAGAATCAAAGTGACTTGTAATTTGGGGACTATAACCGCCTTTTTTAAACAAATATGTCTATTAGTATTTCTAATTTAGCCCATCATAAAATCAGAAATTATCCATTAGGTTTCTACACATAAAAGGCCCATACCTATTAGATATATTAAAATCCAACTTAATTAGATCACTTTCAGTTGGGTCCAACCATATTAGACAGTTTACAATACATGACTATTTCATATATGGGCCAATATTGGATAATGATCCAACATCAACTACTCCAAATTTTTGGATATTCGACAAATGTGAGACACAAATAAAACAAATATAGGTTTTAACTCATTGATTTGTGATTCTGCAAATATTCTCCTAGGGTTTGAAATCCTCGTCATTTCCCATTTACAGCCATGGGCTATTAAGTATGTCAAGTCAAGATAGCTCCACAAATAAATTGATAAAGTTTTAAGTGGTTCTGACAATATTGTCTTAGTCAATAAAACGATAACAGAGATAAATATTTAGATGGAGCTTATGGAGGCAAATATTAGATCTCAAGATTTCAGATTGTGTTAGTTCAATGGAGTATGTAGAATTCAAATTTAGTATGCGAAAGACCTGAGACTATAATGTTGTGATATAGGACGAGCGAGAGATATAAATCAACAATCAATTTAGATATTTGGACTCTAATGGCGAACGAAGCCTAAAGGTGTTTTGTCATAAGAAATTGTAGGTATACTCTTTTAACGCTCAACGAAATGGGTTTATTAATTGGGCTCTGAAAAAGGAATTCCATTTCTCCCAGCTAAAAATATTCAACAAAAACATCTTTTTATTTAACCTCATATCTATCATTTGAACATGCAATATGAACATAATATATTTATTTTAGGGTTAATTACGTTCAGACCCTCTATAGTATAAGCAGTGTATAACTTATCACTCCTAAAATTTAAAACTCTCATTTAGATCTCCTGGATCGTAAAAAAAATCGACAGGGAAATTCAGACCGTGATATTTTTTTCACGATTTAGAGAGTTTAAGTGAGAATTTTAAATTTTAAAACTGATAAGTTATACATCTCGCACAGTATGAATATTATTAATCTTTTATTTTATAAGAGAGAGCGTATGCCTGCAAATATTATTCTCTCTCCAAATCTTTCTGCCGCTTTCTCCACCTATACAATCATTGCATTGTGAGACCATATAGGCACAAATGGATGTCATTAGATGCATGGTGATACATATTACATTGCATTTGCTAATTTATTGTTATTTTTATTTTATGTATGTCTTGTAGGCTTGTAGCCTTGAGTGACATGTTGGTGCATTTCCTTTTATTAATCACTGATTAATAGGAGTCTAGCCCCGCCATTTATGCACATCTCCAAGTTGTAGCCACAGAGAAATGAATTAAATGTGATTTAAAAAATAATTAAAAATCATCATGTTAAATTCGTGAGAAGCTTAGCCTGAAATTTACTTAGGAAATAGGGTTAATTACCGTTAGACCCCCTGTAGTACTGGGATGTGTCACTTAACACCCCCTGAAGTTTGAAACTCTAAAAAAACCTCCTGAACTTAGTTATTTTCACTCTTTTTTTTTTTACTAAAGTGCACTCTTGTCCCTCAAATTCCTATTCTACCATCATCCCTCATTTTAACCAGCACATTTATTAAAGGGAGAGATAATGGTAGAATAGGAATTTGAAGGATAAGAGTGCACTTTAGTAAAAAAGATGAGAGTGAAAATAACTAAGTTCAGGAGGTTTTTTGAGAGTTTCAAACTTCAGGGGTGTTAAGTGACACATCCCCAATGCTACAGGGGGTCTACCTGTAATTAACCCTAGGAAATATTATAATTCTCGACGAAGTTAAATTCTTATCGAAAGCTCACCTGACATAACCGTAACTGTGGGATCACTTGAACGTAGAAGACCTGCAGCAACTCCCCTTATCGGAAAAGACTCATTTATGTACGTAAGATCCCACTTTTTTGGAGTGCGGAACAAATCTTCGACCGAGAGAAGCATTTGTATTTGTATTCCAGAGAAAGAGAGAGACCTTGTAAGCTCACCTTTATCTCAATACATATACATACCGAAACGGTTATTATCACTAAAGACGTAAGTCAAGAACCTTCCCGGTTTAACCTCTTATAAACCCCCATATCTCTGTCATACTCTCTTTCTCGCTCTTTGTTACTCAGTTTCTGTTGAATTTGACCCGGACAATCTAGTCGGATGACTTCGACTCAAACACCTCCCATTTTTATTTTATATTTTCAGAAATGATCAAATTCTTTGGAGAATTTTGGAGCTCATGATTAATTTCTCAACTCCACTAGAATTCAAAATATCAAGATTATGATAAAGAAATTCCAAGGTTTTTATGGGGAGTTTCCGAAGGAGCACACCTTTTTTTCTAGTGAGCCCACTGGATAGTTCTTTTTCCCTCTTCTTATTGGGTTCCTCTTAGTTGCTTCACTTTAGAGGTTAATTGAGAGTGAAGAGAGAAGAGAAAAATGGAGAAGGGAACTCAATAAGAAAAGGAAGAAACGAGAAAGAGAAAAGAGAGAACTAAAGTGAAATAACTCAGAAGTATAACAAGAAATTCGGGCCAAAAATATGATTGGCAGACTAAAGTAGGGTAACTTAAAAGATTTGGGGGACTAAATTATAAATTTTAAAGATTAAGGAACGTATATGTAAAAATCCCTTTATATAAAAGAGTCATATAGTCTTAATAGCATGTTTTATGTTAACTAGCATTATCTGACGAGCTTGTGAAATCTTAGAGCAATATCCCTGAACCAAAATATGTTTTTAGGGGTGAACACGACCGTCGACTCCGGCAGTTTCGCCCGACTCCAACCGACATCGGTAGAAATTCGATCGGAAAAGTTTTTCAACGGTGGTCGGAGTCTTCTATCCTGATCGGTCGACTAACTGAACGTTTAAAAACAAACTCCACTGTCGACTCCGATGATTTCGCAATCGAAATTCCGTAAAAAAAAATTTCTGACGACGATCAGAATTTTTTATCTTCGAATTCCAACCGACCACATTTATAAATGTGATCATTGTCAACTTTTCTTCTCTCCAAATCCTTACCTAAATACACGAACCGGTCCGACAAGAAATTTGACCGGCTGCTTAAATGGGACCCACCAATGAGTTTTCTGTTGGGCCCACAAAAATGCAAAGTCATTAATCAAAGATTAGCACTCGTGATGGTGCTTGATTGACTGGGGTTTGGGCCCATGGGCTTATCGGATAAGCTTGATTTGACTTTGTGATTAAGCTTTAATTACATAATTAGTAGTGTTTATTGCCTGTTGGAGGTGATTAACATTAAATAATTGCATTACCCATGTGTCTATTAATTATGCTATATTATTGCACTAATCAACATATTTGAAGCATCGTATATCAATTAAAGTAACTTAAGCATTATACTCGTTCTCCATTGTTGTACATGATCATGTCATAATAATAACTTAATAGCACTACCTAACCCTAATTAACAATGATTAGTCTTTGCTTTTATGGGATCAAGGCCTAATTAATCAACCTTACACCTAACCTCACAATATAAGAAAAGATACATTGGTGGCATTTTCTCTACGCTCACTTTTAATTTTGAAGCATTTCATATTTACACAATATGCCAACTTTTTTTTTTTCTCCCAATTCTAACTCTTCTTTTCCATCTAATTTTTGTCATAGTCGGATATTAGTATCCGACCAAAATAAAACTTGATCGGGTATTAATACCGATCGGCATTTAATTAGGTCATGTATTAATACCCAACTAATGGGTTATGAAAGAGCAACTTAGTTCAAAAAAATAATGGCGAATTTGTAATTTGTTGGAAGTTCCAAATGTGAACGTCTTGAGCAAACTAGTGTACATAAATAGAATTTCCCTCTACTTTGACGGTAGGGATAAGACCGGACAGATCCAATAGTTAGTTATTGACCATCCAGTTCAAATTTTTAAATTAAGAAATTGAAATTTTCATTATTAATTTAATATTTTAAACTGGGTAGGCTAAAAACTGACCCTCGAATCTGCTTATATTCATTCATAGTTGAAGATGATTAGATTCATTTTCTTACCCACAAACAACATATAATATTTTCAGGAAGAACTCAATATATTGGTTGAGTTTGTTAGTAAATAAACTCAACCCAGTTTAAAATATTTAAACTAACACTCGGGTAGAACAAATCAAATTGGAAGGGTATTTATGTAATTACTAGGTACTCGAGGACCAAAGGTTGATGAGTGCCAAGTGTGCTTGGAGCATGTGAGGAGGATCTCTTGGTTTTATGGGAGTTTCCATAGGAGCATACCACTTTTCCTAGTGAGCCCACTTTATAACGTAATTTGGTTTGAACTGACACTTTATAATGTAATTTGGTTTGAATTTTCAGCTCGAATACTATAAAGTGGGCTTACTAGGGAAAAATGGTGTGCTTCTTTAGAAATGCCTGAGCTTTATATCAAGATTATTCATGGTTCTCTTTTTCGGGAGTTTCCAAAGGAGCACACCACTTTTTCTAGTGAGTCCATTTTATAGTGTAATTTTGAAGTACACCACCAGTTATAAATTGGGTTCACTAGAAAAAAAAAAAAAAAGGTGTGCTCGTTCAGTAACTCCTTCTTTTCCTGGCTGCAACTTCAAAAAAAAAAAAAAATCTATAAATATGGAATTTTAAATAATTTTCTAATGAAATATTTAATTGTAGTTATTTATTCAGCTGCCTTTTTATCCGAGCCGCCTGCAGAGCAGATCATGGGAGATCTTGGACGGCGGACTTTATTTTGTTTCTTAATTAAATTTAACAACTTTACCCGTCATAAGTCAACTGGAGATTTGGGCTTTGAGGCCCACCATGGCTGTTCCAGGCCTAAGCTCTAGGCCACTTAAAGCCCAAGCCTGGGATTATACATGAAAAAGGTTTGGGCTTTTTACGTATCGATCTCTTACGTCTTTAAAAATTGAATATTGTTCGCTAAAAACTTTAGTCCCTCAAAATATTTAAGTTATACTCTTTTAGTCTACTTGGATCATTTCTATTAGCTAAGTTAACTTTTTGGCTCGAAATACCTGTTATACTCCTGAAAGGGAGGAAAATGTCAGTTATTTATCTCTCTTTTACTCCTCCTCTCTTCTTGTCGGAAGCCTCCATCTCCCTCGATTGCCCAAATCTAGGGTTCCCTCTCTCAATTCCACTACTTCTAGTCTTTGCACTTTAAGCGAGATCATGCGAAGCACAAAGAACTCAAAGTCTTAAAGATAAAACTCAGTAAGGGTACTTCTGTTATTTTCCCTCGCTATCAAAAGTCAAAATTCAAATTTAGCGTTCAAATAGACGAAATAGCTAACGTAGAGACTAAAGTGAAGTGACTTAAATATTTTGGGAGACTAATATCAAAAATCAAAGATTTGGGGGGACCAATATTAAAATAGACCGATATGTAAAAATCCCAAAGGGTTTTTGGTTGCGACGGTAAATGGTAAAGTAATTGCAATTGCAAACCTTTTTAAGTGTAAGTGAAGTCTTTATGTTGTTTGGTTGCGACTATAATTGAAAAAGGTTTACAACTAATTATAAACTTGTTGTAATTGTAATTGCAAAAAATAAGTGTGTAAGACTCTTTGCTTCTCCTCTTTGCAAACATTTATTCTATTACTAATAAATACAATATTTTACGCATCTATTAAATAAAAATTAATATTTAAAATTTTTTGTAACTCTACTTACCACTTGTAATTTCCAAACCAAACACTATAACAATAAAGTTGCAACAACTTTATTGTTATAATTTAATTGCAGTAATATAAGATACAACTTACAACATTACTTATAAGTAACTAAACAACTCTAGAGTATCATATCAGATATTATTCATATTTGAAGTAGGAGGTATTATTTGTCTGAACTTTCTTACTTAGAGTTGTGACTCCCGCACAGAGTTTAAAGTTCGTTATCATTGAGAAATACTTTGAAATCTAATATTATTTGTTTTGAATTCGACTTTGATTTTTAAAATCTAGAGTATAAGATACTCTCTACACTAGAGAAATTTGTATTTTGGATATTTAATATGATTTTGATATTGAATTTTTTTCATTTAGCCAATTTTCTATATTTCCCAAATGTTTTTTGTGCATATTAAAAAGAAAATTTTTGGGAGGGTAAAATGTATTTTTTGTACTAGAAGAATATTTAATAATCAAATATGCAAATTATATAATATTTTATCGTTTGTTAATCGATACTAAAACACATGTTAGATGAACAACAATCGAACTATTTAATGATCATTTGATCTCAAAAATGTCTAAATTGAAAGACTAATAGCTACACGCTAATAAATTATGAACAAAACAACATGGCAACTCTAGAGAGAAAAAAAATACGATCACTAATTTACCGATCAAAACTCAAAATATATTACACTATCAACAAACGATTATCGTTTGCACAACCCATACAAGGATGGTAATAGATATGTCTATGGGTCAATTTTTAGTCCGTTCTATACAAATTTTTTGCAACACCCCGCTCCTCACTAAGCACGGAACGGAGTGCGTCACCGGTGGATACCTAAATTGACGTGCATGAAACCAATAAATATGTAAAATCAGGAATGAATAAAGTTAAAATACAATTCATCAACCTGGATTTTTGAAGTTAGTCTACTGTCATATAGAAAGAAAGATATACAATATGTCTAAAATAGAAAGTAACGACTAAATACTAATACAGAAGTTAGGAATTAAGCCCTCAAAAGAGTGATACATACCAAATCCAAAAATACAAAAGTGGAAGCTTAGGAATTTACTGTTGCTCGGCCTACTCCAGAAAATATAGGTTATGCAATAACGGATTCTCGCTCATATCTTTAAAATCTGAGCATGTGGGGAAGTTTAGAGTCAAACCCTACAAGTAAAACAATAAAAGATAGGGAGTTTGCAATATAAACTAATAAGTAAAATATGAGTGTGGATATAAAACTATGTATAGGTATTGAAAACATTAAATAATTTAGTAATAATATCAAGTACGGACACACATGCATATCAAGTTTAAGTTAACATCTTATTATTTTTTTTGAACTAAATAATGAATAAATAGACTCATATCGTGAAAGTAGCTATACATACCCGATACCTAGCCAAGATGCTGGTGTTGGACCAACCGTGCCGCTAAGCACTCAAACAAATACCGATACTAAGTAATTGATCGTCTCATCAATATGGACTAAATAAGAGATGATGACTAAGTACTATCCAAGCGCCCCGCGGATGAGCCCCTATTTCGGTTGCACAAGCTATTCTAAGTTTTTCATGATATAATATTTTTCCACCATTTAGTTCTCATATAATCTAAGATTTCAAGTTATATTACATGCAAATTAATCTGAAATATGATGAACTAATCATGTCAAGATTAATACATATACATGTCTATCATTTAATTAATATCCTAGTAAAAAGTAAGATATGTTTCTTGTCAAAATCAAGTTAACAGACAAATCAGGATTCATGATATTATCAAAATATGTCTATATACTAATCAAGAAAATTCTGCATATTTTTATGTATTTTGTACAATTAACTAGTATGTATATTTTAAGGGCAAGCATGATAGAGTCTAAAATACTAGAATGAGTGTTATGCAAATTATGATCATGTATGAAAATTACACTTATACAATTATGCATATAAATACATATTAAGTAAGTGGATATTAAAATATAAGGATGTGAATAAAATAGGCACAACACTATTATAACTATCAAATTTTAGGATAATTTGTATGGAAAGTAACAAATTTATTAAACCTTACTAATCTATATATATTTCAAGTAAATATAGATTAGTATAAAAATAGATTATAACCTAACGTAATAGCTTGTATGAAAGAAATATTTTAGCAAATTAATTGTAAAAACTTATGTGAAACACTCTCTTTAAAATATAATTATGAATCAATATATACATATATTATATAGAAATTTTGTAATGGCAAGTGGAAAAATAATTTAAAATCATTGTATTAAACATGAAGAACTTATATGGAAAATTTTAAATTTATATCCAAATATGATGAATATTCATAAAGGTAGCTTCTTTGTAATTTTAAAATAGAACATATATTTTAAGTTTGCAACTTATAGTTTAATTATGAGATGTCATAAATAAAATCAAAAATTTAATATACAAATATATAGTAAAGTGTAAAGATTATATTTTTATATTTAGAATAATCGTAGAGGATTTTGTATAAAAATATCATCTTTCTAAATTTAAACAAATCAAGATTCTAAATTAACTATAAAATATTTAGTTATAAAAAAAAAATCATAAGAGTGGATTTGATTCTACTTACTTTGTAATGTATTTTTGAAATTGAGTTGAAGATGAGGGGTGATATTGAAGTTTGGAGTTTGATGGAGCTTGGAAACTTTATATTTTATTCAAAAAAAATCTAAATCTACTTTGGGTGTATGCAAGAGAGGAAGAATGACAGAGTTTTTTAGAGAAAATGCTCTCTTTTCAGTTCAGTCCAGTAGGTAGGGGGTTTTGAGATCTATAATTTGGGGAGATGGGATATGGAAGGTATTGGTGAATAAAGACAAAATATGTATATGACAAATGGTTAGTAATAATAAGTTATTAGAGTTGTTTAAGGCCATAAACTCTAATTAAAATAACCCAAATAAACTCAAAGTTAAATTTACTAGTCAAAAAAAGAGAGACTAATCAAAATATGTATAGGGTCTACCGGTGATTAAAATAATATTATTTTAAGTGACTATTCGGAAAATTTCAAGAAAATCAACAAAAATATAGAAAAATGAGACGAACACAACGCACTCAGTTTGGGATTAATCTAATATTAGGAATGCAAGGTATGATCGAAATTAGATTGTTACATTTTTTAATTAAAATGAAATTTTCATTTTTCTAATTCAAAATTTTGTATAGAGAGGACAAAAAATTGGCTCGTAGACATGTCCATTACCATCCCTAATCCAAAGCACAAAAAACTTGCTACCTTAATCCATAAACACGTCTCTCCTCTTCTTCGGGTTTGGTTCAGGATTCCCTTTCCTCATCATATCGACAAACTCTGTGTAGTTGATCCTTCCATCCTACAATCACAAAGAAAACCATCAAAGAGATAATCTAGTAAGAATCAATTGATGGTAACATATAAGAAACGATCATGCAAAAAGTTTATGCATACATTGTCAGTATCTGCATCTGAAATGATTTCCTTGATACTCCCTCCATCGTACATTCCTTTCTCCCTAAGCGCCTGCTCTAGCTCCTCCATTGTAATGAACCTGTAGAGAACAAGGCTTAATGAGTTATCACTAGGAAGTATAGATATAGATACAGATTCGGATATAGACACGAGACATGAAATGTATGAAAAATAAGGACACAGACATAGTAAGGACACATAAAAAAGTACAAATATAAGTATATATTATTCTATTATTAACATAATAATTTTATAAAAATATCAAAAAAGAAAATACTAATAATGTATAGATTTGTGTCTTTTCATTTATTTACAAAGTAGAAGTTTCGCCATCAACATCTATCTCTCTCCCTTACTTTCAATAGGCAAAGAGATAAAAAGAAAAGGGGGTGATAATAACGGTCATAGATCAGTAAAGAATCAAACAAGACTCATGTCCACAAGAAAACATTAACATATAACTCCATTAAGCTAAATAGATATAGATAGATATTATCAATTTAATAATTGTTTATTTTTTAATTTTTCCTGACCTTTTAAATCATTTTTTCAGACACGAACTACAAGAAACTCACACACGACAAAGACACGACCTACAAGAAGGTCAGAAATAACAATGATACGATATTTTTCTTTTATTTTATTGTATGATATAGTTTTTAGCATATTTGTGGCATATCTGTGTCGGATATGTATCCGATACGGACATGGTATTCCTAGCATTGTATCCATACCTCTTAGATTATCAATCTCATAAGTAATGAAGAAAAAAACTTGCTGCCTGAAAATTACTATCACGTACCCGCTATTATCCTTATCAAAGAACTGAAACGCCGCGTACAGGTGCTCCTCTCTATCCATTCTATTCATGTGCATAGTAGCGGTGATGAACTCGTCATAGTCTATCGTGCCATTTCCATCTGCATCAGCCTATTATTATGTTCATACACACAAAGATTCAGCTGAAACTTATATTGTCTAAACATGTCAGCTTGTATTTTCAAATGCAGCAGTATTGCATTACTCACAGCTTCCATTAGTTGCTTAACTTCATACTCTGAGAGCTTAGCTCCTTGGTTGCAGAGCCCTTGCTTCAATTCTTCGAGGGTGATAGTTCCACTGTTATCGGTGTCCATGCTCTTAAACATCTCCTTCAGTCCTTCTATTTCTTCCTCTGACAGACAACCAGCCATTACCTGCAGAGCATCAGACCAGAATCAATATATATTGCATTATATGTATCAGATTTTTGTTGTTACAAGGCTAGCAGTGGTCATAAGAGGGGCATACTCTCAGTGCAGCCTTCTTGAATTTGTTCATCGCTCTGAACTGTTTCAACCTGCTCAGAACAGCGTTATCAAGAGGTGTATCGGGTGCTTCTCCATCTTCTTTGATCCATGGATGATCTGTAATATACAAATTATGAGTATATTGTCTGTTTAAGTTATAATATGAGCGCGAACGCTTATTAGACTTGAAATATCAGTTAGGTTCACATGCGTGCTTCAGTTACACACTACAGTTTAAGGTGATTGCTTGGTGCATCTTAATAAGTTCGTAGAGTTTATTGTGGTAGCAATCAATCAATGGCGATTGGCAAATGAAATATACATGAATTTGCAAGAAGTATTTGCTATGTGATTGATTTTTAAAAAACACGACAAATATCCTATGAAAATTCTCTCACTAAAAGAAATATGTTCTTATGCAACTTATGTTTATGGCTATTAGCCTTTTTGTACAAACCTCATAAAAGTAATAATGCAAGATTTTGGCAAGTGTACTTGCACCTTAGTATCCTTGATAAGTATATGTATTCGCAACCTTCTACTAACATAAATGCATTAATCTCATCATCTAAAACCTATGCTACACGGACGTAGATAAGTGATAACGGACACAAGACGATATGACATGCCAACACAAGGTGTATTTTGAAAATTACACTATAGAGAACTAATAGGGGAAGAAGTATCGGGGCCTATACGTGTCTGATACGCATCTGCAACAGCTTTAACAATAGAAGTATTTGTGCTATCAGATATAGAACTATTAATAGGCTTTCAGTGTGTCTCCATTTGTAAAAATGAATAACAAGGGCTATGATTGGCACGACACTTCACCCAAACAAAAAATTGACATGTCCCTCTGTGTCGACCATGAAACTTGTGTTCTCGTGTCCGATACTTACAATTATGTTGAAATGTCCCTCTGTATCGACCACGTCACTTGTGTTCTCGTGTCCAATACTTACAATTATGATTATTTTTACACATGTCAAATACATGTACAAGATGAAGTATGTTATGCCAACATTTTGACTAAAACTAAATATTTTATTGATCATTTTACTATGATATATATATATATATATATATATATATATATATATATATATATATATATATATATATATATATATGTATATATATATATATATGTATATATATATATATATATATATATATATATATATATATATATATATATATATATATATATATATATGTATATATATATATATATATATGTATATATATATATATATGTATATATATATATATATATGTATATATATATATATGTATATATATATATATATATATATATATATGTATATATATATATATGTATATATATATATATATATATATATATATATATATATATATATATATATATATATATATATATATATATATATATATATATATATATATATATATATATATATATATATATATATATATATATATATATATATATATATATATATATATATATATATATATATATATATATATATATATATATTACTGTAGGTGAGCCGCCAGCTCAGAAAACATTACGTAAGCTAACGATCGAAATACAGTAATTTAATAATTTTTCTTTAATTCTTTCATAGAATTAAGATCACTACCACTTTAACTTTAATATGACTAAATTTCATGAATTTTGAAGTTTATTTATACTATTATCAAGTGGATAGAAAATATTTACTCATTGAAAACTGTTAAAATTTGTGTCAACTCGATGGATGACCAAATCAAAAACTAAAACTCAAGAAATTGGGTATGAGTGAACTTTAGGGGTCGAGATCATAATCCAAAAGATTTTTTTTAAATTTTTTTGGAGATAATGGAAATCAACTGCAGTTCAGATAAGTTGCGTGAGCTGTTAGTTCATTTCCATTTTTCTCATATATATATATATATATATATATATATATATATATATATATATATATATATATTTATATTTATATTTATATATATCATATCATATAATATTCCAAGGCCTAGGTTTTGGAGGGATGCCATGTCTGACAACTTGTATCGGTGTCGGAGCACGAACACTTGTATCCGTGTCTATAAATCATAGAATAAGGGTATCCTCATTTTCCCAAATTTTCCTTCTACTTTCTCACATATATACAGAACTAATTTTGGTTTATGCATAATACTAAAGAGTAAAAAAAAAAATCAAGATCATACGTACTTAGGACCTCGAATGCTGATAATCTTTGTTTGGGGTCTAAATTTAGCATCTTTTTGACAAGATCCTTTGCTCCAGCTGAAATATTTGGCCATGGATCACTACCAAAATCAACATGACCTCGAAGAATTGCATTAAAGATCCCACGCTCCGATTCTGTACCATAAAATCAAGAAAATTATGATAAGTTTCGGTGCTTCACACTGTATTTTCCAAGAGCTTTGATAAAAGTATAAAGGAGAGTCTTACCAGCCCAAAAGGGAGGAACTCCACATAGAAGGATATATAACATGACACCGATACTCCATATATCAACTTCAGGGCCATATTTTCGCTTTAGAACTTCAGGTGCAATGTAATATGCACTGCCAACGATATCCCTGAAAATTTCACCTGTTTAATGGCATTGAAGATATAAGGGGGCATAACCAATTCTCCCATCCACCATACTATGCTTTTATACAGACATGCACATTTATGTTTCTAAAGTTGTTATTCACACAAAATAATTCAAATATTGGACTGATATGTGATCACCTTGATATTTCAATTCTTCATTATATAATTCTTATACTTTTAGAATGCTGACAGATTTACCAACTCTATGTTGCATCTTAGGAATAAATTTTCTTGCTAAGTTTTGTTCTGAAAATATGAAGCTAGATATGTCATTGTGAATGAAGAAATAAAGATATTCTCACTTATTATGGTATGTGAAGTACTGACACTTTGATATATGTCATACACCGACACTAATACGATACTTCCCAATACGTATTGGACACGTTGATAAAAACCCAATAACTTATGTGCTAGGTCCATGTACACTTTTAAAAGTTATAGAGATCATGTGTTGAGATCATTATGCTTTCAAATTGACATAGTGATCACTTGGTGGGTACCTTAAAGCTATAATTGCTTTAGAAAATATATAAAAAAAATTCTTTTGATATAAAAAATATACTAAGCAAATAGGCCCTAAATGCATTACAAAGCTAGAGGTTTCACATCTTTTATTTATGGTATTGAATTGAATTTGGTTATTTCTTTTTAATATAGTTACTTGATTAGTATCTGTATTTTAAATCACTGAATTTGTTTTCCTTTTTCTTTCTGCGTTGATAAAAATATCTTAACGATTACAAGTTTTGATGTGTATTATATAAAAAAAATTATGCATAAATAGGCACATATTCATATCCCTGTGTCACCGTGTCCTATTTTTTTTAGAATTTGTCATGTCCTAGTGTCCGTATCATGCTGTAACCGTGTTTTGATGTGTGTTATATAAAAAAAATTATGCATAAATAGGTACATATTCATATCCCTGTGTCACCGTATCCTATTTTTTTAGAATTTGTCATGTCCTAGTATCCGTGTCATGCTGTAACCGTATTCCATACTCGTGTCCATACTTCGTAGGTTATGGAAGCTATGTATATAATGCCTACAAATAGCAAAAATCAAATAAATTTCAATCTGGAAGCTATGCTTATAATGCCTACAAATAGCAAAAATCAAATAAATTTCAATCCGTCAGAACAGAGAAAAACACCTTCCTTGAAGAACATCGACAACCCAAAATCCGTAGCTTTCACCGGCGAGCTCTCATCCTTGTTCAGCATCAAGAAGTTCTCCGGCTTCAGGTCACGGTGCACCACCCCCATCGAATGGCATGTGTGCACAATCTGTACAATCGTCCGCATCAGGGATGCTGCAGCTCGCTCCGTATAGTGCCCCTTTGCGATGATCCTATCGAACAACTCCCCACCAGCACAAAGCTCCATTACCAAGTGCACCGAGTGCTTATCCTCGTACGCACCCTTCAGCTCAACTATGTTAGGCTGCCCAGCCAAATGATACATAATCTGAATCTCTCTCCTCACATCCTCAACGTCTTCCTTGGTGATGAGTTTTCTCTTGGCTATCGTCTTGCAGGCAAACTGCTCGCCCGTGGCCTTGCTTGTGCACAGGTGGGTAATGCCGAATTGGCCTCTGCCGAGCTCTTTCCCTAGAGAATATAAAGATTTCACTTCCTCCATTGGGCGGCCTAGGACGGGGCCAATGGGGGCTTGTTTTTTGGGGGATTTAGGCACGGGGGCAGGCGCAGCGGGGCCTGCATTGGCGGTAGAGGGTTGGGGAGCAGGCGGGGGGCGGTCGGAGGGGGAGGATGCGGGGTCTGGGTTGTCGTGTTTAGCAGGCTTGGCTCCCTTGGCGCAACAGGTGCCCATGGGAGAAAAACCGAAGGAAGGGGGTGTAGGATTGGATCAAGGAGTTGCAGAGAGAGGGTTGGCATGGAAAAAAAAATGGTGGAGAACATGGAGATCGAAACGAAAGAAATGGGAAGAGAAGTGTGTTGAGAAAATTACAGATTGTGAGAGGAGGGGACTGCTAGTGTTGCCAAGGGTGGAGAGTGAATGGAGGGAAAGAAGGACTATTTGAAGACAGAGGAGAAAACTTTAATGTTGCCGAGGGCCGCCGCTCAATGGACGGTCAAGAGGGTTCTTTTATTTTAGAGTTAATTACCCTCAGACTCGCTGTAGTATGGAATATGTAATAGTTAAATCCCTGAAGTTTAAAACTCTCACTTAGACCCTGAAGTATCTAAATCACAGTGTTTTAATTACATTCAGACCCCCTGGTCTAAGGGGTCTAAGTGAGAGTTTTAAATTTAAGGGGGTCTAAGTGTTATATGTTCCATACTACAGGGGTCTGAATGTAATTAACCCTTTATTTTATATCTATCGTAATATGTAATTATTTTATTAGATCAACTAAATATGCTATTGAAAGAACTCCCTCCCTTCACTGTCGATAAATTTTCTATTTTCTCATATATATATATATATATATATATATATATATATATATATATATATATATATATATATATATATATATATATATATATATATATATGAGAAAACAGAAAATTTACTGACAATGAAGGGAGTTACTTTCCCGCTGTTTAGGTGGCCCAATAAAATTATTACACATAACGCTACTTAAGGTAATAAATAAAAGAATTCTTTTAACCGTCCTTTGAGTAACGCCATGTGTAATAATTGTATTGGGTCACCTAAGTAGTGGTGAAGAAACTTCCTTCACCGCCGATAAATTTTCCTTATATATATATATATATATATATATATATATATATATATATATATATATATATATATATATATATATATATATATATATATATATATATATATATATATATATATATACATACATACACACACATGTATTTGACCTCAAAGCTTAAGGGTCTTGGTATAAAGAAAATATCTTGAGTTTTTCTTTTTAGGCTCTCCCTTATTCTTCTAATTATTATGCTAGATATACTTATTTATTGGGGTTTGACATACTTAGTCGATCACGGACTTTTTAGAATTAGCAGAATTAACCAAATCTAGACAATAGGTTGAGAAAATAACAAGAACACAAGTACTATGAATTTTTTTTATGTCTTTCGGGAGAAAACCACGGGCAAATCAAATCCATAATAATAGAATAAAGAAATAATCATTCAATTACTCGTGCCTCTCAATATCTAGCTCAGATACTAAGAGTACTAATTTCGAGAAGATATCAAATGATCTTACCAATCCCGAAATGGTAAAACAACACTGCAATGTGATTGATTCGGTGTGATTCTATTTCAGTTCATGTAGTCTCTACTCCAAGTAGTGGAGATAAAAATACTTAGTTGTTGTTGTTGTCGTCGTCAAGGGGTGGACATGGGACACAATTCAATTGCACAATTGAAAGAACCTAAGTTTGCATAAAGATGAGCAAGAGGTCATGTTGACAATACCAAGCCTAGCTCTGTAGGAAGTGAGAGCAGCTCATCATCTGGTGAACCGCCCAAACGAATTGGCTTCGTGAGGCTGACCGATGACTGCTGCAATGCAGGATTTCAGATCGCCCATGCAGCGCCCTGCTGAATTGCGCTGCACTGATGGCTAGTTTCACCCAAAGATGCATGGAATCGGACGAGAAAACGAAATCTGTGACTTGATGTAGGCATTTCTACAAGCACCGAGCGTGCACTGCAGAGAGGGTCGGAGTCTCAGTTGGATTTAGCTGAGAGAAGTAAGTCATCAGCAAATACTGGAAGTGGCTAACCATGAAAAAAAAAAACAAACAAAAAACCAAAACAATTTTAAAAAGAAAAAACAAAACAAAATGGAACACAAACTCTGAAAATTTAACAAAAGCATGCAATTTTGGGGCAAAACCATTTGGTTGGAGGTGCGGGGAATCGAACCCCGTGCCTCTCGCATGCGAAGCGAGCGCTCTACCATATGAGCTACACCCCCACTGTTGTTCATAATAGAAATTAATTTTATATGAATATTATTTTTAATAAGTTATAACAATAATATTAAAATAAAGGGTTTTTATATATCGATCTCTTAATTCTTTAAAAATTAAATATCGATCTTTCAAAACTTTATAATTTGATTTGAGTCCCCCAAAATATTTAAGTTACATTTTTAGTCTCCTGGGTTATTTCCATTAACAAGTTAACTTTTTAGTCCTTTATACCCATTATACCCATGGAAAGAGAGAGAGAAAAATCAGTTATTTCCCTCTCTTTTCTCTTTGTCTCCTCCTCCTCTCTTCCATTCTTTTTTTGCTGGGTTTTTCTCTCCATTTTCAACTTTTCTCTCTTCTTGATTGGGTTCCCCTCTCTATCCTTAGCCTCTCTCTTTCTTCTTGATTGGGTTCCCCTATCCATTTTCTAGATTTAGTTCCTCTCTCTATCATCAACCTCTCTCTCTCTTTTGTTGGTTCCCCTCTTAAGGGTGAGGGTGAAAAGATTGGGATTTCCTGGATTGTGGTTAGGTTGGTGGGGCTAGGATAGTAGTAGAGCTTGAGGGGGGAGGGAGGGAGGGAAAGACAATGAGGAGGTGGAATGAGAGGTTTGAGATTCATCATTTAACCTTTCTAACTAAATCATGGGCATTTAGATTATTTTACTAATATATAAAAATAAAAAAAAGAAGCAGAGTTTATTTTGATGGAATAAGTAACGGAGAGACTAAAACGATATAACTTAAATGTTTTGGGGGACTAAAAATCAAAATATGAAGTTTTGAGATATCGATATACAATTTTTAAACAAAATTAAGAGATGGATATGTAAAAAACCTAAGAGAATTTTCAATCCTGGTAAGATAGTTTAATATTGTAATCACTTTATTCATTTTATTCCCTTATAAGAGTTGAAGTTGCGTGTGGATTCAAACCTACTAAATATAAGAGAGGAGAGTTTACACAGAAAGTAATATTATTTTCACAATGACTAGAAATCACATAATACTAAAAGTTGCCAGGCATGAACAATGTTTACAAGGATATCCAAAGGAGCACACCACTTTTCCTGATGAGCCCACTTTATATTGTAAGACAGTTATAAAGTGGGCTCAGTAGGAAACACCCAATTATAATTAATAACCAAAACCGAACGATTTTAAGTGAAAACCGAAACCGAAATTTCTATTCGATTCGGTTATCGAATTTTTAGACCTGGACCGAAAGCCCAATTAAGAAAAAAGAAAAACTAAATCTATTTAAAAAAAATAGCCCATTCACAACATCAGCCCATTTAAAACAAAGCGGATTTTGGTTGGGTAATTTGGGTAAATGAGTTTAAAGGTAATTCGGTTTTTTCAATCGGTTTCGATTTCAGCGCCTGACTATCGAAATCTGATCCGAAATCCATTTTATAATTTGGTTTTTCAACCGACCCGACCCGAAAACTGAACAACCCGACTCGATTGGTTCGGGTCGGTTTTGCAGTTCGAGTCGGTTTTTTCGGATTTGTACTCAGGTGTTTGGTGAATTTATAAAGAAATATATTTTTGTTAACTAAATTTGTCGTTAACGATTTTTTAGGGTTTTTTTTTTTTTTTTTTTGAAATTTAAAAATTCTTGACGATTGAGATAGCATAAAATTATTCATAAAATTTCAAGATAAACACCGGATTTTGAGCTTACTTTTTGAGCTTACTTTCTCGGTAGAAAGTTGACCATTCTGCACGGGTTTTATTAGAAAATAAGGAACACTATTGCTCAATAGCTCTTTTAAATATAGAGTATGTAAAAAAGGTATAGAAGATGAGATGGTTCGATGAATCTCCGGAAAGAGATTGGAATAGACGATGCAAATGCCTATGAAAATTCTAAGTGATGAATCAGGCGATAGTCCATATATTCTCAGAAACAGTCTTTCATAAACTCACAAAACATATTTCAGTGGCCCTATTTTTAATTCTTCAATTCAAATCTTAAAATATACATCGTTTAAAAACATCCCTTATCCTTTATATTGAGAGTAGAAAAAATGGATTTCCGATCACAGACTGCAAAATTCAGGACAAATTAGAACGATTAACAATTTACTTTGAATTAGCAAACGAGTCTGAAATTTTTATCTCCAATGAAATTTTGTTGTCGCTCTCTTCTTCACGAAGAAGATGTCAATTATTTTATTGGAAAATTTTTAGGCGACTTTTTGTTTTTTAATTTTGGAGTTTTTACATATATGTCTCTTATATATTTAAAAATTAGAATTTAGTCCCATAAATCCTTTAACTTACCTCACTTTAGTCTCTCAGTTATATTTTTGGTCCGAATTTTCCGTTATACTCCTGAGTTATTTCATTTTAGTCATCTCTTCCCTCTTCCTCCTCTCTTCCTTTTTTTTATTGGATTTCTCTCTCCATTCTTCTCATTTCTCTCTCTTTCATCTTATTATTTGATTTCCTTGATTTACTTTACTTTAGAGATATGTGAAGTTTGCTCAGCCACGCATCCGTTAATTTTTAGTTAATTTGGAGAGATTGGATATAATCCAAGATGGGAATAGGCATATTCATGGGTCAATTATTAGCCCGTCATAATCAAAATTTTAAATAAGATGGGCTAAAAATTAGTTTGTGGATGTGCTCATTATCATCATATCATGTGCCATACGCCTTGCAGACCTTCAGCAAAGAATACTATGGCTGAAATAGGGCAAGTCTGTTCCAGTTAGATTGTTTAAATTTATTCTTAAAAAAGAGCACATGTAAGCTGGAGTAGCTCAGTTGGTTAGAGCGTGTGGCTGTTAACCACAAGGTCGGAGGTTCGACCCCTCCTTCTAGCGATAATTTATTTTTTAAATTAATCAACTAATAACTCTGTTCCCCCTAATTAATCAACTAAACACTTGCTGACTCACATACTAATTCCTAATTAAACTCTTTGGATTCTTCTGAGCCTTCTCATTTTCGCACATCCAGATAAAAATTTTCTAGGGATAATGATGCGATTTGTATTAATCACTTGGACTCCTTTGGTATTTACATTCTACTTCCTTATCATATTTCTTCTCACTGAGCTCCCTAATTAAAGGGAGTTTCTAAAGGAGCACACCATTTTCCTAATGAACACACCTCTGGAGGATTTTTCCTTGTGGACACACCACTCATCCCAAAAACTCGTCTCACTCACAACCCTCGCCATTAGCTGTGAGCATCCTCTCTACCTCCTACTCCCTGTCCGCTCCGTGGCAGACCACTATCGTCGATCGTTGCACCTCTTGGTTTCTGTGAGCATCCTCTCTATCTCCTACTGCCTGTCCGCTCCGTGGCAGAGCACTATCGTCGATCGTTGCACCTCTTGGTTTCTCTCTTAGTTGAGGATTTTATTTATTGATTATTATTTTTTTGGTGAGGTTAAATGTGACAGGTTGAGAAAGAGAGAGGGAGGAGAGGTTGAAGGTAAGGGCATTCATGTCCAAAAATATCGATGGCAAACTTATAATATTAACCAGGTTCATAAGTGTGCTCACTAGGAAAATTGGTGTGCTTCTTTGGAAATTCCCCTAATTAAACCTTCTTTTTTCCCTTCCTTTTCCCCCTCTTTTATCTTTGAATAATGTTTATACCCCTGTTAATAATTCTCGCTTCTCATTTTGCAACAACAAAACATATTTATGACATACTAGTTTAATTCCATAAACTCAAAACAAACCTTTTTCAATACATATGCAAATGAGTTTGATCAAATTTTACAATATTTTATTTTTAATGGGTTAATTACACTCAGATCCCCTGTAGCATGGGACATGTAATACTTAGACTCCTTGAAGTTTAAAACTCTCACTTAGACCCCCTGGACCAGGGGGTCTGAATGTAATTAAAACACAGTGATTTAGATACTTCAGGGGATCTAAGTGAGAGTTTTAAACTTCAGAGGGTCTAAATGTTACATGCCCCATACTACAGAGGGTCTGAGTGTAATTAACCCTTTTTTAATTATAAATATTCATGGTATTTTATTTTAACATATTCAAATATATAAAAAGCTTCATAAACGAGTATTTGTATTTTTCACTCTTATTAAAATAATCATACAAAATATATTATTATTATTATTATTATTATTATTATTATTATTATTATTATTATTTTATTATATTTTTTTTGCTTCTTCACTCTTTTCCTTAGTGGTTAGGAGAGGGTTTGAAAATTTCCAATAATATGGGATTTTTTGAATAATTTATGGGGCTAGAAAGGTACAAGAAAATAGTTTATGTGGGAAAGAGAAATTTCCTTTCTCACTATATATTGGGATTTCTTTCCCTAATATAGAAGTTTTTGTTGTATACCCAAGGGCAAGTCTTGTATATGTATTTATGTGCGCATGCGTGTGCATGTACACATGCGTGTTTGTGTGAGTAAACGGAAGTAAAAGTGTCCCTCTAGCCAAAATCGGTTAAAGGGATGGTAAAAAAACACTCACCTTACCACATTTCGCTAGCAGAACCTGGTATTAGACCTTCCAGGATTTTGATGAAACTCAAGTTACATAACATTAAAGATTGACTGATATGTATGAGGACGTATAGTCAGACTAATTAAACTAACTCGTATAATACACGAATAAAACAACTTATTATGATAAAGATTGCATTTTGGATGGTATTATGAAATGACTTGCGTGGCCAACGAATTAATGGATGCTTGTTCTCATGAATGGCTGAATTGCACTGCTTAAACATGACACTGATATGGATATATGCCCCGGACATTGACATTTGAGCATGACTTATGATATTTGGCTTGCACATAATACATGATAAGACAAGAATTACAAAGTATGTGATACATGATGGACGTGATAAATTCTAGAATATATATAATAGTATGATGATTAGCTTGAGTATTCTAGTGATATAATTGATAGTATTCGTGGGATACTTGTATATTGGATCGTAAAGTGACATGTTACTTATTCAAGACTTTTTGAGATGGCCCGTACACGGACCGACGCGAGCATGTCCGTGCATCCCGAATTACTCATGTATATTATGTATTAAATGAAACAGAGTTTTAAGAAATTTTATGATAAAAAAGAACTGTATTGTATAAATAATCATGTAATTTATTAATGTGCCAAAGATTTGTACCGTAACGGCATGGGTGATATACTATTTAATGATTAACCATAGTGAGTGTGTCCATGGCTGACCTTGCAGCACGGAACGTAGATGATAGTATTTACTGGTATGATAAACTTCAACTCTATGTATGTATGTCTAGAATCCATGTATATATGAGCGCTTATACGAAATAGGAAATGGAAGCTATCTTCTTTGTCCACATAGTTTTGATAAGTTGACGTGGGTATGGATCCAGACTTGGATTGTTTATAATTTTAAGAAATATGAGGACTTTTCTGATAAAAAACCCATTTAACCCCGGAGGAAGTTTCCAGAGGTGCACATCAATTTGCATAGAGTGTCCACTAGATAGTGAAATTTTGGTCGGGTTAAGAAGTGGGCTCACTGGGAAAATGGTGTGCTCCTTTGGAAACTCCCGACCCCGGAGTACCGGAACTCGCAGGGATAAGTACCGCCGTCGTCGTCAGCAAGCTTTAACAACCCGGTACAGTTCTCTTCCCTCAAAATTGGGAGAACCTTTTCTGAAACCCTAACCCTAATTCTTTTTTTTTTTCCCCTGTCTCACACCAAATTTAACCTGTTATCTCCCTTTCCCCTCAAAATTCGGTCCTCAATTTGACATCTAGCGCCTCGATTGACCATATCTTTCAATTTCTAATTGTGTGGGGAATTGGTGGTTTATTTTTCACATTTGGGCGTGTAGAATGAGGGCTTGCTGGAGCTTGAAGCGGCTGCTTTAAGAGGTGGGTTGTGCTCAAAATTTGATTTTGATTGCAGTTTATTTGAGAATCTGGTGGATATTTGTGTTTAATTGAGTGAATTTTACTTTTCTTTAGTGTTGTTGGAATTTTCTTTGTTTTTCATAAAATTTTGACTATAATATGTTTGGGTGGTAAAGTTGAGATTTGAGCTTGTTCTTTGCAGATTGTTGCCTGTTATAGTTATTGATTAGTGGCACTCGAATAACTGTTGATTGTATAATTGGTCATTTACCGTAGTTACATGAAAATTTGTAATGTTGATTTAGTGAATGTGAACATTTCTGCCTACTTTAGATTTTTATTTTTAAAATTTGAATTTGAAACTTCTGAATTCTCTAGAATAATTGTCAATAGCACAAGCATGCAATGCATACACACAACACGTACACGTGTGTACACACACATGTATGTGTACTTCATATATGTGAATTCATGTGTATATATACATATACATATACATATGTACTAAGGTTTTAAATATCGGTTATAGCGGATATATCGGATTGGAAAATTTTATAGTGGTTATCATTACCGGGGAAATATCGGAGATATTTTTCAAATATCGGATATCAATATTGGAATGTAATATATATGCGTATATTATAAAAAATAAATATGAATAAGTTAATCCATGCATACATCATAAAAAGCTACATAAGATATCATATATATACAAGTTTAGGATATACTTGTTTCGACAACTTGCATTGAGGTGATAAATTCATAACCACTAACCAATTGTAGAATCTTCACAAATAATAACTTAGATCATACAAAATGAAAACGAATCAACTAATTTATAAAATCTTACGCTGTGAAGGGAGAAATAGTAAATAATTAAATATCACATATTTATACCATGTCCACATGCCCATATTAAAATCATAAGCTGATAATCCACATACCATGCAAGCAAAACTATGAGTTTATAAGTTACAAATTAAACTAGCCGACTTTGGGTAATTTCGGCACTATTTTGCATATGATATTGTGGCCGCAATATCAACTTGGACCCGATATTGTTTCACTATTTTTCCAAGAACGCTAAATGTTATGAAACTGCTTATAGCGTTGCGTTTTGTATTAAAAAACGCAATATCGATATTGCGGCCGATATTTAAAACACTGATATGTATATGTGCATACACACACAATATAGTATACACACACACACATGTGTGTGTGTGTGTAAATTCATGTGTATATACATATGTCTATGTACATATACATGCACGCACACAAAATATATATATATATATATATATATATATATATATATATATATATATATATATATATATATATATATTAGTGTGTGTGTGTGTTTGTGTGCATACACACACACTTGCGTGTGTGCATGTATATATGTGTGTGTGCGTGTGTGTGTGCACTTATAAGGATTACTAGTAAATAAGTCACCAAGTTAGGAAACTTACGTAAGTTAGTAATTAAAAAAAGTAATCATATTATTTTTTTTGAAACTATAGTTTCCACCTTCATAGCTTCTTGGGGATAACATTCTATGGACTTTTGAGTTCATTCGTCCTTCAGTCAAGTGCATACAAATATTTTATTCATTGAAAGCCATTAATTTTGTATCAACTAGATGGAAGGCTAAATTGAAACCAAAACCTATGAAATTGAGTATGAATGAACCCTGGGGTTGAGATCATAATCTAAAATGATTTTAAAAAAATTAATGGAATCAATATTTTTTTACTGTTAGCTCAGGTAAGTTACATGAGGCGGCAGCTCAATTTCCATTATTTTCATATATATACATATACATATATATATATATATATACATATACATATACATACATATGTGTGTGTGTACATGCACATATACATATATCAACTCTTATATGTATATATATTCACACACACACATATAGTTACTGTATATGACTGTATATGAGCCTCCACTACAGAAAACTTATATGAATTGTTAGCAAAAAAACAGTAGTTGCATTATTATTATTTTTTCAAAATGTTTTTGGATCATGATCTTTACCTCCTTTGTCTTTTTAGGATCAAATTTCATGGGTTTTGGATTTAATTTGCTATTCTATCAAGTTGACATAAGATGTATTCAACTATAAATATTAATTTTGTGTATTCTTGACGAAAAGCCAAATCAAAACTAAAACCCAAAGAATTAGGTTTGAGTGAACCCTAGGAATTGAAATCATAATCCAAAATAATTCAATTTTTTATTCGGAAATGGTGGAAATTGGACTACGGTGTAGATAACTTACGTGAGTTGTTAGCTCATTTTCATTACTCTATTTATATATATGTATATATGTATGCATGTGTGCATATATGTATGTGTGTGTGTGCGTGTGTCTATATATATATATATATATATATATATATATATATATATATATATATATATATATATATATATATATATATATATATATATATATATATATATGCATGTTTTTTGTGTGTGTGTGTGTGTGTGTGTGTGTGTGTGTATGTATGTGTGTTTGTATGTATATGTGTGTGTGCATGCCTGTGCAAGGGGCTGCTCATGTGAATAGTTCTCAAACTTAGATTCATGAGAATCCTATCCTGGATCCTCTCTATAAAAGATCCAAAAGTCCACTTAAAATTTCTTCATTGTAGGCTTTGATTGTATGCCTATGCCTCGTGGTGTAAACAAGATGATTGACAAGTCAAATTTTGCAGATTAGTAAATTTAACTTAAAATAAAAGACACCTTAGCAACATATTGATTAGGAAGAGCCTAAGAACTTTGGAAGTTATGGAATGATTGAAGCTAATGGTTATATCACAGTTGACATTGGCGGATCTGGACTGTGGCTAGCTTACATCCTGATCAACTCATGTACATTGTTCCCTTGACCAGAAAGTAGAAGCCAAGTGTAGCATTTGAATGGACAGTTAAATTAGAGGATGCTGTGAAGCACAAGACTTTTGGTTCCCTATAGTTCTATCCTAAGTCCTAACTATCTTTATTATTTTTATAGTTACGCTTGATCGTCATTTGAAGAGTATGTTCTGCCTTTTTTTGCTACTTCATTTAGATAAATCTCCTCTGAAACTTGCCATTGTCTTACTATCATTCATTTTACTCTTGGCTTCCCTTTTCTTTTCCATGTTCTGGCTTCAACTATTGGGACAAAATGCTGAAACCTAAGTTTGCCATTATAATCCACATATTTAGTTAATATTACGAGTGAGCATCAGGTTCTTGTCATCTTTCCTCTTCAGGGGATTATTTTCTATCTAGGGCAATAACACAGGTGGATAGCTAGTTGCATTGGTTTATATTAATGGATAAATAAACAATTTATCTTTAGCCACTTACTAGATCTTCGTGTTTGGATATAGACGGCTTCGACTTTTCTCCATGACTGAGCCCATTAAGATGGTAGAAGCTTGAATTTTGATGATGAAAAACAACTGGACAATGTGAAGCTTTCAAACAGTTTGCAATCTGTTTGCTATCATGATATTATGATTTTCTTTTGGAAAAACGGGCGTGTATTATTGTCGTTGGCAAAATTCACGAGAGGATTCCATCTATGCATATACGCAAGGAAATAAGCCATTGAATAGGCTTTGGCCACAGAATGCTGTTCAGTGGAAAATATTTTGCCGCTAATAAATACTATGAAGAATTCAGATCTATACAGATACATGATAGTAATCTATAACCAATTTGTATAAACAATCTTTTAGTTTCATTTACTTAGTTTCATTTATACATGCAAGAACTCAGAAGGATCTGATAGTTTCTGCTCATTGATTATTCTCGTACATTTAACTTTACTGGCTGTAACAACAGCCAACAGTTATTGGATGAGTTTTCTGGTATTTCTTGACAGTCTGGTTCATGCCTTTCACTTTCTTTTGGTGAATTTATTTTAGGTATATCGTCTTAACGATTAATTTTCCTGCTTGTAATGTTATGCGATGCAGGCAGCTCACCATGTACCATGCCAAGAATTTTCAACTAGGCCCTTGGTTCCTCACAAGGCTCAAGCTACTGTGCAACTTCCTGATATTGAAGGAGGTATAGTAGGAATTGCCGTAGACAATCCAAGTAATTCTGGAGGAAGTGGAAAGCAGCACCTGAGATGGACATCTGATCTTCATGATCGGTTTGTGGATGCAATAACGCAACTCGGAGGACCAGATATATAGTGGGTATTTTCTGCTCAGTGATTATAGTTTAAAATTTAAAATATATGTGGAAGGATTTGAGATTGCTTCTTAATACTGTAATTCATTTTCTCCCATTTTCTTTCTCATCTTCTTTGAACTTGCATGCTTAGCCAGCACTCTTCCTAGCGGTCATCTCGTTAGCTTGATATTTTTCATTGTTCCACTCGACTCGGGTTATTCATTGACTAAACAGCTATATAGCTTTGTGTTTTCTTATGATGATATTTCTTGTACTTCTCTACAATCCTTCTGTTGGCGAACGTAGTGCGATATATTAAGTTTGTGTGCATCTGTCACGTTAAAATTCAGGCTAATGATGGACGTTGTGGGGAAACTAACTGATGTTTCTCGTGATATTCTTTTGTCCTTGCAATAATTTTCTTAACCAGATGCTCGATCCTACCAAAGTCAAGTAATTACCACAAGGAAATTTAACGTGGCGGCTGTTGAAAGTTAGGAAATCTATTGTCCTTCTTGTGTGGCTAAAATGTCACAAATTTTGACTGCCTTCATTGCATTATGCGTTATTGGCCATGTAAAGAGTTCGTTGTACTAGAAAAATATTTTCATACGGAACATGCACAGTCTTTTTTTGCAAGAGACATGTTAGAGTTGGATGATTGACACACTGGTGTGGATGATCTCATGACTGGCCTTAGTTATCAGTTGCACTAAGCAGTTAGGTAAAAGCTTCGTACTCCCAGCTGAAGCTTATGAAGGTTTTCAGATTTTCAAACTGAAGTCTATAAATAGCTTTGAGTCGTATAGCAGAAATTTAAACTAATACAGGTTAGTTTCTTGGTTGGAAGTCTTATATAAAAATGAAAATAATATGGTTATTGGGGGTCTAGATGCAATATCGGGAGGCATAGTTGTCTCCTATGATATACAATACATATCCTATGATACGATATTATATGCAAAAAAATCGATACATATTTTATCTGCAATACTATTAGGTTATGTGTCTTGTGATACGGTGAGCGTATCTTGTGATATGCGATAAATATCTTGCGATGTACGAAGTGTTATGATACATTAAATTGGCTTATAAATTGATTTCAAACTCATTCAAATAAACATTTTGAGTTAAATGTGGAATATAAATTCCAAACAAGTATAGACATTTAATAAAAAAAAAAAAAAAAAAAAAATCAAAAATCAAGATACTTATTTTAGTTGATAAAAACAATTAAGTAAATCATCAAAAGAGGTATATTATTAATTTATAGTCAATATAAATTATTTAATTACTAATTCTCAATTCAAGCATCTAATGAGCTTATTTATTATATGTTAAAATTCGATGAATTGCCATAGTTGAAGATATTAAAATAAAAATTCTTAAGGATAATGATAGTGGTATATTTGTAAAGCATGATTAATTGATATTACATTTACTTATTTTGTATCATTTTTGAGAGATAATGAATTTATGTTTAATATTTTGGTTTTTGTGAAAATAACATACAACCAAAGCCGAGGCAACAAAAAAGGGGAAGAGATCGGAGAAACATATTATTTAATTTGATTGTTGGATATAAAATCCTATTATGAAAGGATTGATGAGAATAAGAACTTTACATAGTGAAAGGTGCTGCTTGAATGGATTTCAAGTATTTTAAGTTGAAGGAAGAACAATGAATCTACTAAAGGAAAAGAAAAAGAAGCTATAATTGTAAAAGTGTTATCAATTAGTTATTTATTTCAAATATTTGTACTCAAATAGATTATTTTATAATTATTAGTAGGACCTTTTAACTTAAATATAATTGTAAACAATAATTGAGGAAAAAGAAAGAAAAATAAAGATATCTAAACGAGGAGTTAACGTGATGAGCAAAATAGGCGAAAATGAGGAAAATGTATGTCATTTTCAACTTTAAGTGAATTAGCAATATATTTGCTAATGTAGTATAATTTTTGACTAATACCTTCATGGTCGTCACACTTTGAATTTTAATTACCTGCTATTTATATATAGCTATGGACTTATATTTAACATATTACCAGTTTTAATATTTGCTCTTGGTTGGTTGTTTACTTGTACTTTAAATTTGCTCATATATTTGTTATATTTATATGTACTTATCTATTATACATTGATAAATGTATCTTACGATACAATGCATGATATGATATGCGATACGAAATATAGGAATAACGATAGACTATATGTATCCTAATTTGACAACTTTATTGGGAGGACCGAAGAGAATTGAATGATTTAACAGTCTTGCTTCTTATGTTGTCAAGATAAACTTGTGGGTGATAAAAGCAATTATACATTCAAAGGCTAAGGTTAATAAGAGTATATACTTAAATTAAAACTATACTAGATAACCACAAAACTATACTAAATATATATATGCGCACGCACATATGCATACATACATATATATATGCATGCATGACGCATAGATATGCATGTATGTATGTATGCATATGTGTATGTGTATTTAAACAATGGGTAAATCCCCCGCGTTTTATTAATCAGTGCTTAATGAAACAGGTATAGTATATATAAGTTCATAAGAATGCCTCCTAATAGCGAGAGGATTGTATAGTACAAAACAAAACAAACTATAAAACAAACTACGAACTTATGAAGAAAGAGAAAGTCATTGCCATGTAGTCTCCCAATTTAATAATCTCCCAATTTAATAATTACAACCTTAGTTAGACCCACGCTTAAACCCACGCTAAAAACTTTCTATTAAATTTTATCGCAAGCCATGCTCACACTCTCTCCGAAACAAAATTACATGTAGAACTTTCTTTCAGGTGCAGAGGCAGTTGCAGCTTAGGATCGAGGCGCAGGGCAAGTATTTACAGAAGATCATCGAGGAGAAGCAGAAACTAGGTGGTGCACTTCAGGCCTCCGAGAACAAGCAGAAGCCCTCCAGCTCCCCACTGACCTCCCAGGATGCACCCACATCTCCTCATAAGAAAGAGAGGGTTTGGGATAACAATTTTTGTGGTTCTGGCATCGGTTTGGGACTAGACTTGCCAGATGACGAGCTTAGAGACATTGAAGTGGGTAGTTTGGCCCAGAAGCAGCAGCAGCAGCAGCAGAGGTCAGTTTCCGAGCTTTCTTCTTGAAGGGAGAGCGTTGACGATGTAAATGTTGTTGTCGTTGCGTAGCAGGTGGATACATGCCGTCCGTGCATGCCTGTGCTGTATGATTTTCATGTATTGTAGGGCTATATGCAAGTGAAATTCTATTCACGCACACCACTTTGCTCACTATACCCACCTCCTAAAGTTGTAAGAAATTATAAGTTTGCTATTCCATCTTGTGCAATGTTAGCCCCGCTCAGGGACTTGCCCCGGCTAAGAAACATGGGTGGTGTATTGAGCAAAGTGGTGTGTGTGAATAGAATTTCCCTATATGTAACTTGTGAGTTTATTTGGTTAGAACCAAGAATTAGATCTTGATTTATTGACACTGGTCCTGATTGCATGATGATAAGCCTATTGGTATATATTTGCATGTTTTAGTTATGTGGTGTTTCTCTGTAGTTTGTAATTTTTTTGCTAATTTTTTTTTGAGTTTGTAATTGATTAGAAGGAACTTGTGGTGTCTATGTTTGTCTGAGATTTCCTTTTTGAAATATTTTGTTTTCCCAAGAGGAAGAGACTTTTGCGGATCAATACTATCTGTGGACACCCGTGACGGCAGTGGGATGAGAGGTTGGTTTGAGATAGATTTCGTTTGTCCTACTCTTAGATTCATCAATACTTTTTTATCATTCCGCGAGGTGACGGTGACATTCTCGAAAATTGGTAAACTTTGAATTTAACTCTCTCAAGAAAAACTTATTTCAATAATACTTTAAATACTCTCACATTGGATATAATTCAAGAATTAATATAATTTATAGTGATTCTTATAAATTTATAAAATAATCGTAACTAGTTTTTTTAAGAGTAATCAGTAGGGGATCCATAGTTTTATTTTATATAAAAAAATTGACACCGATAAATAAAAAGAAATTATTAAATTCGGCAAAATTAAAATGCATTTAAATTTTCTTAAACAAAAGTTGTAATATTATTTCTCATGAAATTAAAATTGTAACATAAAAAAAATAAATTCATGAAGACGAACAAAAAACTCACTGTGTACTTTGATATGAAATAAAAAAAAGAGGTTCACACTTATAAATTTCATTAATATTTCAAATTTACCATCAATTTTTGAACATAAATACTTTTATTTTCAACTTCTCTTCTCCCTCTCTTAGTTCACCTAGAAAAAAATATATTTATCACGGTATAGGAGCGGATGACTGGATCAGGGATACGGTGGGCGACGGTTCGACAGTAAAATTGATGGAGACTAAGAGATACAGTATAGAGTGAGTGTGCTCACTAATGAAGTGAAATGAGTGAGTGAGCTTTTTTTTTTTTTTTAGGATGAGTGATGTGCTCACTAAAAAAATCCTTAAAAGAGAGGGTCTGCTCACTAGAAAAGTGGGCTCACTAGAACAAAATCTGCTCCTTTAGAAAATCCCAAACAAGAGCTGCGGAATATTTTAATGTATTGGTGGGTCCCATCCAACTTCAATTCAACACCCCCTTCTATTGATCTCGTGATATATCGGGAGAAATGCTAAGAAACGCCGCAAAAATCACCAGAACAGCCGCCGCCACCGCCGCCGCTACGAGATGGGTGATGAGTGGCACGGCCCCGGTGGAGCCAGCGGATGCGGTGGTCATCGGCGCCGGAGTGGTGGGCTTGGCGATCGCGAGGGAGCTGGCGATCAAGGGGAGGGAGGTTCTGGTCCTCGAATCGGCCGGCACGTTCGGCACCGTCACGAGCTCCCGCAACAGCGAGGTCATCCATGCTGGGATCTACTACCCCGCCAAAACCCTAAAGGTGCCGCCTTTCTTCTTGCCAAAGGCTACGATGAAAAGTTGTCTTTTTTAACAAAAAAAAATGTTTCTTTTTTTCTTTTTAAGCTCAAAGTCGGTTTTTTTTTTTTTTTTTCTTTTTAATGGTGGGTTTGATATAGTAGGTGCGATTTTGGTGAAATTTGGAGTTAGATAGTGCGCTAATTTGAAATTGCTTTGTTATTCACATTGGAGCTTGTTATTCCTTAACCTACACCTTTTAATATATATATATATATATATATATATATATATATATATATATATATATATATATATAGCAAACGGGAAATTCACTTACGAGTAACTACCTACACCGTAAGGTGGTATAATAAAATTATTACAGGAGGCCCCAATCATAGGGTGGTTATTATTTGTTACCTTGGGTGGTGCGACATGTAATAATTTGATTGGGCTACTTAAGCAATGGTGCTCCTTTCATCGCCGGTGAATTTTCCATTTTGTTATATATAGAGAGAGAGAAATGGAAATGAGTTGACAGCTTATACAGTTTATTTTCAATATCTCTAATAATCTTTTTTAAAAAATTTCTTTTGGATTATGATCTCGACCACCTAGGGTTTACTCATACCCAATATCTTGGGTTTTAGTTGATTTGGTCATCTATCAAGTTAACACAAAATTAACGGTTTTTCAATGAATACAATATTTTGTATACACTTGATGTACACTTAATAAAATAATAAATAAGCTTCAAAATTTATGAAATTTAATCTCAAAGGAGTTAAGAAGATAAAAATAGTAATTGTAAAGAAAAATTGAAGAAAAATTATTGGATCATTATAATTTTTCCGCTAGCTCACGTAACTTTTCCTGAGCTGACGACTCACCTACAGTAATCCCATATATATATATATATATATATATATATATATATATATATATATATATATATATATAGCATTGATTGAATGTAACATTATTATACCTTAGAATTTATGTTTTAAGAACCGACCAACACCTAAAAATATTGCATATATTTATCATGTAGAATCTTAAACCTCATTGTAAATCGACCAATATTTTTAGTAATGACAAATAATGAGGTTCAAGACATTGGATTGATTTTGTCTGGTTGATTATGGTCTCTCCTCAAATAATTTTGGACATTATAGTATATAAGTCATAGAATCATCATTATTTTTGCTTGTCAATTTAACAATTTTTTTTCCCCTTGTTCAAGTATTTTTACCCATTTTACTGATAGCCGTTAAGGTTAGGTAATTGCAAGATATAAATTACTAAAAAATTTAGTACATTTTCTTGTTTAAGTATTTTTACCCATTTTACCGATGCCTATTAAAGTTAGGTAATTGCAAGTTATATGTACTAAAAAATTTATACATATGGGTTAAGGTAACTTACCTTATCCATCACCACCCGATTTTTAAATGACTCGGTGTAAGATATAATAAATGTAGGTTTTGATAATTTTTGCTGGAAGCAAAAAGTATTTTAAGTATTTGAAAATTGATCAATATTACACCTATTGTTTTTCTGTAGGAACTGTTTTGAGGATCTCGATCAAACATTTGAAGTATAATTCTTTTAGATAATACAATTTTTAGTGAAAGGTCGGGTGATACCTTATAGTTAACTCTAATTTAGTGATAATTATAACACTTTGTTATTTCCCCTTTTGCTAGATGGTGCAAGTATTTGAGTGTTCTATCATATATTTTATTGTTTGATTTCTTTTTGTAATAATATTCACTAGAACTTTAAATTATGCTATTTAAAGTTTAGAATTGGTGAAAGTTTGGAGATTGAAATTATTAAAATTTTGAAATCATTTTGGTCTATAGCCTAAAAGTTGATTTTATGAGAAAGCCTGGGAAAATCTCATCAACTCTTTCAACCTTTTTATTCATGACCACTGCCTAAATTTACATTCGGTGATTAATTCATGAACAAGTGGTTAAACTAACAATTTATATGAGTTGGATTTATGTATTTCGGTTAGTGGTGATGTTAGGAATAGGAAAAGAAAAGGCATTGGTGCCACTCGTAATTAGTATTTTTTTTACATTACTGTAGGCAAGATTTTGTGTAAGAGGAAAGGAATTGCTGTACAAGTATTGTTCAGATCGAGGAATCCCCCATAAGCAGCTTGGTAAACTTATAGTTGCTACTAGTGTTGCAGAGATCCCGAAGTTGGAGAATCTGATGAGGTTTGGAATTGCAAACGGGGTTGAAGATCTAAGGATGATGGAGGGTTCTGAAGCTATGAAAATAGAACCTGAACTTCAATGCGTCAAAGCTTTGTTGTCTCCGAGCACTGGAATAGTCGATTCTCACTCGTTTATGCTCTCCTTGTTGGTATGTCCTGCGTCTTATCAACTTGAATTCTTTCTATTGAATGTGATTTTGCTTTTTCTTGAAATCTGTGTTGTATCAGTCTCCAAATGGCTAATTAATTGTTGATCTTGACATGTGCAGTATAATTCATAGAAGCAGGCTGTTTTAAACATCTCTATCCTACTGCTAGTACAATTAAATACAAATCGCATAAAATATGATACTTGTTTAATTGCTATGGATCTTGTGTTTCTATTTTCTTGTTTACTTTGAGAAATAAATCAAATTGGTAGAACCAGGTAATTGGAGCTGTTGTGTGCACGAACATTATTAATGAACTTGAACACATCTATTTAAAAGTTTTTGAGAGTCTGATATCTTGATAACATGGTGCCAAATCATTTTTAGTTTCTTGTTGGTGCTCCATTCTTGATAGACTATCACTGACCAAGCGGAACAAATTTCCTCATTAGTGTCTCTACGTGGGTACAGGGGGAGGCTGAAAATTCAAGAAGTACTTTATCCTATAATACTACTGTTATAGGAGGCCATGTTGAAGGGGACCGCCTACACCTCCACATTTTAGAAAGCAAAGATCTTGATAAACATGTAGAGGACTCTCCTCTGTTGCCTCAACTTAAATTGAGTCCCAGGCTTGTCATCAACTCGGCTGGCTTGAGTGCCCTTCCCCTTGCAGGAAGGTTCGATGGCATTAACCATGGAGCTGTTCCTGCTCCTTATTACGCACGTGGTTGCTACTTCACCCTATCTAATACCAGGATTCCTCCTTTCAATCGCCTAATTTACCCTATGCCAGAAGATGGAGGTATTGGAGTGCATGTTACACTTGACATGAACGGCCTCGTCAAGTTTGGCCCAGATGTAGAGTGGATCAATGGTCCTGGTTATATATCAAGCTTCCTCAATAGGTAAGTTTGCATCGTTATGGTATATTAGTTAAACACTGAGACATGTACGATTCTCCTGTCACACTTCATAAGTTATGAGGTTTCAATCACCACCTCAAAACTGGAGCTTTAGTTTCATCTACTCCTAATCATAGAGAATTGGAAAATATTTGCAATGTATTTTAGGTGGGTGCATTCAAGTGTAAGCATTATCCATTCGTATCTCTCATTTTCCATTAGTCTATAAGGTGTTGGACTATCTTATGTTGTTACTTGTTACTATTCATACCAATCTAAGAAATGATATGGCAATTCAGTGTGAAACCATCGAAGTTCATGCTAGCGGAAATGACTTCTAAGCCATCTGTTATCTTCTTTTAATGTCGACATGTATGAACGAATAACATCCATCCACCAACCTACTAACATAAAAAAGATTATTGCATGCTTCACTTTTATAACCCTTTCGACCAAGTATGCTCTGTAACTCAGTCTGTCTTTAACTCAGTCTGCGAAAGAGATGTTATAGATCTGTTACGTAAAAGTCTAATAAAAAGGCCTAATTGATCAAAAAAATAAATAAATAAATTGAAATGATGTTATAGGCATTGTTTTAATTATCCCCGATAAGGCCAAAATGAAATTCTTAGTTACTAGGAACATTAACCCCTCTTTCATCTTTTATTTTGGATATTTTTGCAAGTTTCTGTAGGTTCGATAAGTTTTCATCCGAAACCCAATAAAACTTTCCAAAACTAGTTCGAAATTTAACAAAACATTTTAAAAAAAGCTTGAAACTGACTGATACTAGCTGAATTTCGCCAAACTGAGATCTATGTCTTGTTTTGTACCGGTGCCCACTGAAACCGAGATGAAACTGCCAAAATTGAGACGACACCAACGAAACCTTAATCCATGGTCTGAAGGGAATGATATATTAACTTTTTATTTGATTATTGAATTTATTTTTTATTCAATAAATACGCTACCGACCATCACATTACTTTTTGACGAGTGTGCTTTTTTGTTCTATTAACGACGATCCAGCCTTTTATTGCTTCATCAAGATGTTTGTCAAACAATATTTTCCTCTTCATTGGGACAAAACAAGATGCAAGCATCTGCTTTCTTATATATATGTTCTTGATTTTGTTGTCATGTGTCTTAAAAGTTTTACTACAAGTTTTACGACCAATATTTATAGCTATCATTGCTTACAAATTCAACCGTAATAATGTTCAAAGTTCTGAACTAGAGTTTCTACATACTACAGATTTGATTATTCTGTCAACCCTGATCGATCTGCAAGATTCTATCCAGAAATAAGAAAATATTTCCCTAATCTAAAGGATGGATCTCTGGAGCCTGGATATTCTGGCATCCGAGCTAAGCTCTGCGGCCCAAAACAGCTACCTCAGGACTTCATAATTCAGGTAACTTACTTTGTCTTTACTGTTGCAATATTAGAAATTTGTTTGGTGTATCTTTGTTTTTCTTGATTTCTGTTTCAATTTTTGCTTCGTTTTTTTACCTTCGGGAGTTGGTCTTGATTGTCTGTAATATTTCTGTTTTAATATTTATAGTCATTGTCTGGAATTATATGTCTCTTTGGGACTGTGAAGAATAGCTACGTACTATGAAGCATGGACATGGACACAAGACACAAATACGATACGATACAGGCATAACAAACTCTAAAAAGGCAGGATACGGCGACACGGACACAATGACATAAATATGAGCATATTTGTGTATGTTATGCATATAATGCGTATCAAAACTCGTAATTGATAAGATATTTTCTAAAGTAGAAAAAATTCTTAATAATTTAAATGTAAGTTTTAATCAAGGAATTATATTAAAGAAAAGAATCCAAATTCAATCTAATGGACAAGTACCTTGAATAAAATATTTGAATTTTCTGTATTTGCGAGGCATTTGGATGTTGTTAACTCAGTATCTCTTTTATGTCAGTTTTTTTTTTTTTTTTTTTTTTGTCTTTAAGACTATGTGCGATTACACAGTGTTCAACATGTGATTTCTATAATTTTTAAAAGTCGAAACAGTCTCGACACGCAATCCGTATGACGTTTTGAGAATGTATACCGTTCTAACACACAAGTTTTTAGGTTTTTCGGTGTGTCCAGCATGTATCGTTAAGTGTGGTGCAAGTATCGATGTTCGATACGTAATGGTCATGGATACAGCATTCACTTTGAAATGTCTGTGCTTCATAGGCTGCCTAACTCTCATACGGGATTTTTCACATGTGGGTGTCTTTTAATGTATGTTAATGACCAATTACTTTTTTAAGTTGCCATAGCCCACTTAGTGACTTTGACACTAGTTTCTCCAAGATGCACGAGCCCAGACCATAACATACAAGCCATTTTTATTGGGCTTCAAGGTTACACTTACAGAAACACAATGGACTCATGTGGAAGAAGTGAAGATGAGATGCAAAATGATGGTCCAGGCGAGTGAACAGTGTTATATTGGGACACTACAATAAGAGATTCTTAGGGTCCGAAATTAATTTTCCATCAAGATCTTGGTCAACTTTAAATTTGTGAAATGCATAAAGTTGGGAGAAGAATTTGCCATCTTATTGGTGATGTGGAAACTGTAACAAATGAACGTGGATGTTTCAAAATCTCTCCAAAATTATTTTAAAACCGTGCTGATGACGAATATAACAGTATCCATGTTATTCTTAGGGTGTCCAAGTGCTCATAATCTCACTCAGCTTTTCTTTTGGGGTTAATTGCAGTGAGACCCCTTATACTATAATATAAAGACAGTATAACTTATTACCTTTTAAGTTTAAAATTCTTATCTTAGTCTCTGGACTCCTAGCGACGTTAGTCAACTATTTGCTATTCTCATTCATGTTTAACTTAAACTGCACTTTTTTATGAAATTACCCTCCTTTGGGCATTATTTTGGATGAATTCTTAGTGAGAGAGGAGGGTAATTTGGATATTTCATAAAAAATGTGCAGTTTCAAGTTAAATAGAAATGAGAATAGCAAACTGTTGTCTAAATATGTTAGGAATCTAGAGATTAAACTGAGAGTTTTAAACTTACGGGGTAATAAGTTACGCTTAACCTTTCTTTTTTCTTTCCCCAATTATCAAGAGGCAAAATTTAACTTGAGCGCCTTTTGTTCTCGGATGCCTTTTGTTCTCGGATGCAAACTAGAAGTCCTTTGTTCACTTTTCCCTTCTTAATCATGCAGGGCGAGGATTCTCATGGTGTCCCAGGACTGATCAATTTGTTTGGTATCGAATCACCAGGTCTCACGTCAAGCTTGGCAATCGCAGAGTATGTTGCATCAATGATCAAAGGCTGAACATATTCTGGAATTGATTGCTATGCTCTATTCTTAACCATCATTGTTGTGCAACATTATGAAAAAAAAGGCAGCATCAGCAATTTTAACGTTATGCACGAATCTTTGCTTGGAATGGATAGTCTGCACTATAAGTTGATGATACTCCATTTACAATGTTGAGCGAAGAGTTACAAGCGTGGAGGTACAAGGACCTCTTCTTCTGTACAATGTAAATGTTGATATTGCTATGGATGATGCAAATAATGAAGAATATCTGTTGAGCAAAAGAGTTTACGACCAATGATGAATATAAGTTATGCATTGTTGAGTACACTGAAGATATTGTTGATGATATTTATACTGTAGACAAACACTGGAGATACTGTTGATGATAGTAATATGTTAAGATTAAAAAAACTGTAGTTATAGAGAACCACTTACACAGATCACTCACCAAATGATACCAAGGCATAGAACAGTTCAGTTTTTGTTAACATGATACTAATGCATGACAATTGCCACCATTGGTTGCTAAAAGCTAAACAGTGGGAAAAAAATGTTGATACTAATGTTTAAAATAGCGATAACGGTAACGTAATGATTTGTCTTTGTTAGATTTTGTCGTCTTTGTTAGGTTTTGTCGCATATAACGTAACGAATAACTTAGTATATGCAACGAATAACTTAGGAATGATTTGTCTTTATTAGGTTTTGTCGCCGTAACGAATAACTTAGGCTATGCAACTTTCTATTTATTTAATAAAAATAAATATAAAACTATATAAAATAATTTTTATAAATTGAAAAATAAATTTAAAATATAAAAAAAAAAGAATATACAACTTTCAATTTATTTAATAAAAATAAATATAAAACTATATAAAATAATTTTTATAAATTGAAAAATAAATTTAAAATATAAAAAAAAGAATATAAAACCATTATGTAATACATAATTTATTCAAATGTTATATTAAGGTTTTTTTTTTTTTTAACATATCTTTATAAATTATATCAAGTCTGCAACAGTAATTCTAGTTATCATTTAAACAAGAAAGCAAAATTTTAATTGTTTATTTCAATTCTAATTATTATCATTATTGTAATTTATATTTTGTAATGTTCAATTTATCTTATTTATAATTGTTGATTTCAGTTCAATTAAAAATTCAATAAAATCAATAAGTAATTTTCAGTAACCGGACGAGAAATACAATAAGGGAACAAGGAAACAAACTTAAATTAATAAGTTAGTAATTCCACAAGCAATCAAATAAGTCAACAACTAATTATTGGTAATATTACCAGTATTTCAATTATAATATCGCCAATTTTCAATATCAGCCGATACATAGATCTTAAACGTCGCTTGATTCTTCTACTTCTACAAACACAGATCCTAAGAACTTGAAACCAAAAGAACTCGTGTGAATACTTGGTCGAGTACTCGAACTCGTTCTTTGAACATATCAAGAACAAGAGACTTGCTCAAGAAAACAAACATAACGAGCACCCGTTTTGTTCTGCGTAGGTACTCGGATACTGGTCGAATCAAAAAATAAAAAAGATCGTAATATTTTCATTCAAATACAACCAGTCAGATTTTGTTATAAACGTTTTTGAAAGATTAGGGCTCGATCTCTGCATCTACGACGAATCAACATGAGCAAGACATACAATATTGTTGGCAAATGATCATTTTATAGCATCAACCAAAGAATTATTGATATCATGTAAATGCAAGATATTTCCCATACACAGAAGGACCAGTTGCAGGAGCCTAATGACAATTTTATGCGCTCTACGCTTCTTGGACATACACACCATCAGATCTACTAAGACACATGGGAGATGAAGGCGTACAAAATCTCGACAACATGAGCGACTAGTCAGGACTCAAGAGACTTTTTCAAAAAAAAAAAAAAAAAAAAACTATAATGTCTTTTGATTCCTTTCTTATGAAGCTATGTTGTAGAGAATCTACGATGTCTTTTGATTCCTTTCTTGTGAAGCCTTATCTTGGAGGATCCGATACTTAGATTAATGAGAGGTTTTTTTTTTTTTTTGAAAAAGTCTCTTAAGTCCTGACTAGTCGCTCATGTTGTCGAGATTTTGTATGCCTTCATCTTCCATGTGTCTTAGTAGATCTGATGGTGTGTATTCTTCTGCCCATTCTGTCATGTCTTACTGAAGTATTCTGTCTTCTACCATTTCATTTTGTCTATAATATTGAATTAATTCTTCATGGGCTGACCTGATAAATTTTGGGACTTTACAATTAATTTCTTTGTCTACATAGACTCTGTAAATTTCAATTTTTGTGGCTAATCTGAATCTATTTTCACTGTATTTTTGCCAGTTGAATTCATACGCTATGGTTTTTGCTTTCCAGTGCCTGATTTGTCTTGGGATCTCTCTATCACAAATTACCCCTCTTTCTTCTCTATCTGGATGTAGAGGATGGGTTAGTCTGTGTGTAATCCATGCACTGTGCTTTGTAAGATACCATACTCCTGTTATGTATTCTGTACCTATTCACAATCTTTGAATTAGATACCAATGCGGATCACCAAAACTGATGACTTGAAAAATTAAGGAAGAGAAATAATGACTACGTGATTCAATGAGCCAACCATTTGGATGCATTTAATTTTAGTTTTTTGCCTTTTTTTTTCTAATCCACATGTAGATGTGCTTACTTTTCATAATGATCTTTGAAATGCTCCCAAGAGAATATAACCCCAAAGACCAATTGGATTAAGAATACCCACTTTATATAGTGTATTGCTCAAAATATGGTAGCACAACTTTGTCTTGGATTATCCTAATTGTTAGAAAAAATATAAGAATAATAATACCAATGCAACAACTAGCGGAATCTAATAGTTAACCAAAGAGAAAAATAGTAGAGACAGAGAACACGCAGATTTAACATAGTTTGGCAATTTGCCTACGTCCATGGGACACGATCGAAAACTTCCACTATATCAAAAGAGATCACAAGTCTCTTCCTCTCAAACCACAAGAGATAAACCAATGAAACCACACAAAATACAAGATCAAACTCTCAGCTCAAAAGAAATATAATAATCTTGTATATGTGCTACAACTGCCGCTATTTAATTGCTTCAGCTGCTGCCCCCTGTTATATTCAACCATAGTAACAACAATTTTCCCTTCCTGGCCAAAAATTAGCACCAGCAACAATTTGCTTTCCGCCGCAACGAAATAATTGCTTCGACCACAAATTTAATAGCGGCATTTCTTTTTATCTTTGGCACACAAAAAAAAAAATTATTTACCCTTTGGCCAAAATTAATAGCAGCAACTCTTGATTTCCTTGGCCAAAAATAATTTCAGCCGCCACCTAATACTTTTCTTTTCTTTTCGACCAATCCAAACCCCTAGCCACACATCCCATATATATATTTATCATAACGGGTTTGGATCGATTTTTGGATTCATTTGGGCTGACCGAATTCGTTACAGCAATAGAGCTCTATTAGCAACACTCTAATTAGTCGGCGAGGGCGCGGGGAGAGAGAGAGAGAAGAGAAAGAGAGAGAGGGCGAGGGCGTGGGGAGAGAGAGAGAGAGAGAGAAGAGAAAGAGAGAGAGAGAGAGAGGGGTAAATAAACTTCTAACGGGCTATAAGCATTTCAGGGTGGCACCAACCAACCTGGCCCATTAACAAATACAAAATGGTACAAGAGTTTCTCTAGCCCTTTATAAAGTCACACCCCTTAAAATCTTTGTTTTTTTTCTTAGAGCATGCCTCTATTTTTCGAAAAATACCCGTGCTCATTGTCATATGCCTTTCTCACAGTCAGTCCTTAACCCTATCTCTAATCCCTTGGGATTAAAATAAAAAGGAGGTATATATTTGTCTAAAGTAATGGCAAACTTGTAAATAAAACCAAATTAAGTGGGGTGTGCATTTATAATTATCCATATTCATTTGAATTCAGCAATATGTACAATTGTAGGGACATGCAAATAACTATGAATATGGATGAACTTGTCTAATTTGTTTTAGGTCCAAAACTGACTCAAAAGGATAAATCATTGATTAAGTTATGAGTTTAAACATATTTAAATACTCGTTCATCTAACAATCGGAAGATGTTGGACTAAATCCTAATAGTTCTTTTTTGCTTTTGCATTGCTAAATCACTTCTCAATAAATGGTTTCGAAGCACCCCTTACAAATTTTCACTTTGGCTCGAACTAATTATATTTCTAAATGTGAGACTAGACCCTAATAACATTGGCTCGATTTTTTCCAATATGGGACTAAATCTCAATATCATTCTGTTTTTTGACTTTACTAAACCACTTCTCAATTATTGGATTTGAGACACTCCTAACACTCTCTACTCTTGTTTGTAAATACATAATCAATTTTGATTAGGGATAGTAATGGATGTGTCCATAGATTAATTTTTGGCCCGTCCTATACAAAATTTTGAATTAGAAAAATAATTTTTTTATTTTTAATTTAAAATTTTATATATGGCAGGTCAAAAATTGATCCATAGACGTATCTACTATCGTCCCTAATTCTGATATATAACCATACTCTTTTGTTTTGTGGGTAGTTGTGTGGTGGTTAATTCATCTTTCTTAAACCAAAATTATGCTTAGTTTTGTAGAGGTGATCATTGATTTCCCCCTTCATCTTGGGAGTGATAGAAGTAATTGGACTCCTGCTTGATCTTTGAACCCTTCCTAACTCCAACAAATGGATCATAAACCAATGAGTTTTGTCTCTAATGCCATCATCCCTCTCTAATCCATGTTTTAAGTTTAACTGGATTCGATTTGAATGATGTTGCCAAAGAATTTTCATGAGAGTTTGATTAGCAAAAACTAAAGTCTGAATTGGTTGCTGAGATAAAGCAGGCAAAAGTTTTTTTCCATAGGCAGCCCCAATTTTCAGTATTCTCATATTATTTTTGCAGGATTAATTACAGTGAGACTCTCAATACTATATTAATAGCGTAACTTATTACTAAATTTAAAATTCACAGTTTAGTCATAAGAACGTTGACTAAGAACGTTAACAGTTTGTTATTCTCACTCCTGTTTAATTTAAACTGTACATTTTTTTTTGTTTTTAATGAAATCCTCAAATTACTGTCCTCTTCCTTACTAAAAATTCACCAAAAACATATCTAGAAGAGGGTTTCCAGAAGAGCAAGGTTGATTAACGGTTATCACAAGGGGTGTCATCTGACATCGTAGCATACATATCTGACAATCACAATATCACTATGCTATACTATTCCAATCTCAGACAAATCTGAACCTAGACAAGATTGGATCAAATCCAAAGTCCAAATGAACAGAGGCATGAAACACACCATAAGCTTAGTTCAGATCCCTGACCTTGTGCTTCAAAGTGTTTTATCCCTGCAGAAAATTCTCTAACTCAATATAAATGCTCATTGCCAATGATATTGAGATGGACCTGAGCATTGCTATGTTTTCCCAAAGAACATTGCATCAAAGTAGGACATATTTTAGAATGAAGCAGTGATTTACAGTACTTGAAGTATTGCAGATATAGATAAAGGATCGACAACTGCTGATACATCAGTCACAAGGCCCACAACTCATTAAGTTTTCTAAGAGAGCAAATGTATAAACAATCACTCCATATTAACTTGTCCAAGGCACTCTATGGTCAAAATTGCAAAAAATCTAACCTGAAACCATCATAACTGTAGATTAACGGAGCGTTACCAGCTGGGGCTAACCTGCTTTCATAGGGACACCCTCGTCTACAGATGTAGAATGTGCAAGCACTTGAAAAATGAAAACAATATCGAGAAAAGTTAATGACAAAAAGTATAAAATGACAAATAATGCATCATGAACATTCAAACTTCCTAAAAGATATTCCATTTAAAAACAAAATGTACAATCTCAACAGTAATGATGGTAAATGATTATAACAACAAAAGAAAAAAAGGATAAAAGCCTAAATTTTACAACCTCATGGTGATATACTGAATAAGATATACTCAAGTTCAGAACAAGAAGGGGAGAAAGAAAATAAATCAGGCTCCCTCTTTTTTTTCTTTTTCTTTTTTTTTTCAATGACAGTACGTAAAATTTTCTACAAAAAGAATCATGCCGGTATGCAGTAGGAAGAGCTGAGAGTTGGAGGCAGCACACAAACTAGGTGAGGTCCTGCTGGGTTGCAGCTTATGTTGGACTCACCCACATCAGGCAAGCTGAGGTAGGGTGGTCGGACATATCCAGAAACTAACGGTACGCATGTTACGGTGACCAGGATCCTTGAACCTGCAACTTTGTTTAGGTTAGCACCATTTATGCATAATAACAAAGTTTGTGGAATAATCACTTGCACAAAATTCTACACGATGAACTGATAGAACCAACCTTGTGTTGCAGATAATGAAATGTGTCCGCGCTTCCTCCCAGCAATCATCCAATTCTCTGGATTGGCATCTACCTGATATAGTACTTCATCCTGTCATGCAGTTGATGCTCGATAAGGTAGATTAAACCAAGGATCGTTGCAAACAGAGTAGCATAAAAGATTATAGACCACAAAAATTGTACTACAGGGTCGTATAAGAGATTATAGTCCACAAATCTTGTACTACTTCAGCATCACTTGGGAGTTGCAGTTTTGCTAGCAATACTCCATCAAGTTACATTTCCACAAAGCAACGTTTAAAATAGCGAGAACTAGGAATGGTAATGGACAAGTCCACGGGTCAATTTTTGACCTGTCCAATTCAAAATTTTGAATTACAAAAAAGAAAATTTTATTTTTAATTCAAAACTTTGCCCATTATCATCCCAAGCGAGAACATAATGTAACGTCTTGTCTATGTTAGGTTATAACACATAATGTAGATTACGCAATATTTATTTAATAGAAATAAATATTAAACTATTTAAAATATTTTTTATAAATTGACCAATAAAATTAAAAATTTTAAAAAATATAAAAATATTTTGTACCACAAAATCTATTTCAAATTTCTAACAAGTTTTACAATTTTCACATGTAGTTTCATAAATTATATTAAGTCCATAACTACATTTTCAGTCATCATCTAAAAAAGAATAATATTTTAAAATTTATTAATTTCAAGTTCATTTATAATCAATGTTGTAATTTATATTTGTATTGCTCAGTTTATTTTATTTGTAATTGTCCATTTCACTTCAGCTAAGAATTCAATAGAATAAACAGCAAGTAAGAAATTCCAACTAAAGTGGAATTACAACAAGCAAATAAGAAAGCATAGCAAATTAGCAAGAAAGCAATTATTCAAGCAATTAAACAAGCAAATAACAAGTAATCAAGTAAGAACATTGCAGCAATTAGCTAGCAATCAAAATAAATAATCAACAAAAATATGAAAATTACAAACAAATATAACAACAAATAATTTGACATAACATAATTTAATGTAATGTAACACAAAATATAAAATAACGTACAAAACGGAATATTACGGTGCACTAAGTTATTTTCAACTATCAGATGAGGTTGGGTTTCCATTAGGTATCATAATACAATATAAAAGGATTCATAACGTGTTATTTTCAGCATTACAACAAAGTTTGGGCCAAAAAGGGAAAAAACCACATTTCAACATTCAGAAGTAAAATCAGAAACCAATTAGATAAAAAAAAAAAAAAGGCCCTCATCGTAAATCTGAAACCCAAGGCCGAGTATCAAGAATATTATTGTGGATTATCAGTACCATCAATTAAAAACATGCTTAGTGAGTCTTGAAATTATTTGTGGAGTTGAACTTACATTGGATAGAGTAGATGAACTATTCTCCGGTTCTTTCAACCTTTCAACTCTCCATTTCATATTGACCAGTTGTCCTACTCTCAAACAATCAGAAGAAAATGGAAGAAACCCAACTGCCAGACAAGGATCAAGCACAGGTCGCTGTAAAATAATTGTGCTCTTAAAATGAAGTTCACCTTGCTCTGCTGGTTTCACTGGCACAGGTGTATGTGCACCAACTGCTCGGTCACCAGATATCCCATATCTAATATTCAATATACTGTCCTGTGAACCAGCTGCCTGATCTGGGGAAAAAAAAAAAAAAACCATTATTATGAATACTCTCTTTACTCGAGCATGCAACATGCAGGAAAAAAGATGTGCATGGAAATATGAAGCTTATTTTCCTATTGAGCGAACATTACAACCGTGTAAACCATGCTGCTGTGAGTTTTTAAAAAACTCTCATGCTTACTCAATACCTTGGAATGTAATGCACGCTCACCAGCTTAACACAAAACATTAAATTCAAGTTCTTGTACAAGAAAGTGAGAAATCAGTCGTGAATATTTATTGACACTATTTCAATTATTACCATTGCCAGTTTCTTTTACAAAAAATCAATATTTGAAGGCTGCAAAAAATATGCACACCATCATCATGGCAATTCCAATTTGAACCTAAGAACTAGGTAAGAACTTAGTATCTATTACTACTCTTAAAAGCAAATTGTTTGAAGTGAGGACCGTCCCATTTCTATTTTGTTTCTGTACAAAAAACATCTCGTCCATATAATTTTTTTTTGAAGGAAAACTGAACTGTCAAAATTGCCTTGGCTTATAATAAATCATTGTTTTCAGTTAAAATTAAACAATTATTAAATTAAGGTTGAATTCAGTTAGAATTCTTCCAAAAGAACAGAAATCAAATTTCGATTAGAATTTCTTATAAAAAGAAATCACTAATTCTATCTAGGAAACATCTCAGCCATCGATTTCTTTTTAAGGAAAATCGAACCCTCTACTTGACCTTGCTAGTAAAGTTCTTATTTCAGTTTTTGAATCCCCATTTAAATAACCCACTCCAACCAGGAAATTTTTAATGCCCAATGGTTTCTTAAAAGCACCGCTCTCCAATCCCTCTAGATTTCTTTGCCCATGCCATGCCCAATCCTGCCCTCCATTTTCAGGTGGCTGTGAGATTTTAGGTTCTCAGAAACCTCTCCTTATACTGCACTTCCAGCCTAAGTAAAGACACGTCGAACTCAAGAACAAGTGTTACATCAATAGCATGTCCCAGCCAATATGGGCCATCTTGCTCTTTAGCAAGTTATCCTTTTTATGGTTTTTTTCCCCCCAATTTTGAATTTTGAGAAAGATACATCACTTTGTTTCTTTTAAGATTTAGATACTCCATTTTGAACCCTTCCCCCAATGAATCAAATAATGAACAAGCAACAAAATCATGGATTAAATTAGGTTAGTATTTCTTTGTCTATATTTAGTTAAAGATGTTATATTTGTAGAAGTGAATTGAGTACGAATCAAATAGATTTTTTTAAATAGGAAGGTAAAAAAAGATAGTTGTATCAATTGTAAGGTAATGTCGACTAAGAGTGTAGTAACCCAAGTTAGGCTCTTAGCTTTAAATCTTCATATTAGAAGATTTAGAAATATTAAATACTAGATGGATTCTAAAATTAAGTGGTGGCGGCTAGAAGGTACTCAGAGTGTTTTTCAGATCAAGTGGTACAAGAAGCAGATTGGAAGACTCAAGATAATCCAATGCAATATAAAACAAAATGGTTAATTACATTAAGAGGATAGTAAAAAAATCTACTTGGTGAGTAGAGCGATAGTGCTCCACTATGTGAGGACTCATCACAGTGGAATGATATAAAAAAATATTATTAAGATCGAGCGAGATTCTTACCAGGATTTGAAGAATATTGGAGTGAGATTTGAGAGGTATAAACTAGGCAAGTAGAAGACTAAGAAATCTGTTTGGAATGCATGAGCCAAACTCTATAAAGAAATATACAAGAGTTGGAGACCAAAGAAGATATATATATATATATATATATATATATATATATATATATATATATATATATATATATATATATATATATATATATATGCTTGAGTAAGAGAAAATCTAGAAACTTATGTATTATAAAATGTGTCAAAAATGATCAAAAGTTCTAGTTTTGATAGATTGTTATGATAAAGAGAACAAGGTGGAAAGATTATTTTGATAGATTGTACAATAATCGTTTCACTCAAGATTTGGATGACTTTACCATTCAGCATGAGTATATGAACCATCTTTTTATGTGCAAAATTTAATTATATCAAGTAAAAGAGGCTTTAAAGAGGACGAAATCAAGAAAAATTATTGGTCTAGACAGAATTCCTATTGAGGTATAGAAATACTTAAGAGATATGAGTGTGAGATAGCTGACAGACCTCTTCAACAAGATTTGAGAAGCTAAAATAATGCCAAATAAATGGAGGAAAAGTATCCCAGAACCGCTATGTAAGAACAGAGGTGATATTCAATGTTGTTCTATCATGGGGGAAAAACTAATCTGTCATACCATGAGTATTGGACAAGGTTAACAGAACACAAGTTAAGACATAATTTTAAGATATCAAAAAATTAGTTTGGCTTCATGCAAAGGCAATCTATGACAGAGGCTATTAATTCTCTTCATCCACTTATAGAGTGATTTCGAAAGAGAAGTAGATATTTGCAAATGGTATTTACGCCTAAGGTACCAAAAAAGTTATTATAATGGACATTGATGAAGAAACAGGTATCCATATAATCAAGGACATTTACAATGTAATAGTGGTAAATGTTTGTAACTTGTGGCAGTCTAAGTGAATTTTTTTTAAGGTTATTTACAGATCTGTCCCCTAAATCTTTATAAATTATAATTTAGTCCTCCAAATCTTCATATTTAGGATTTAGTCCCCCAAATCCTTTAAGTTACTACAATTTAATTCCCCAATTTATATTTTGGCCCGATTTTTCCGTTTTACCCCTGATTTCATAGACTTAATTCCTCCTTCCCTCTTCCTCCTCTTTTCTTAGTTCTTATTAGGTTCCCCTCTTCTTCTTCTCTTCTCTTTCTATTCATTTATTGGATTCTCCCTCTCTATATTGAGACCAAATGTATTATTCTCCGCTAAATGTATTAAACCTAGAAATGAATTTATCTAATATAGAGAGAGAGAACCCAATAAATAAATTTATATTGAGACTTAAAGCAATGTGGAAAATAACACATTATGAAAGCCGTTATGTTACGTTATGAAACCTAATAGAAAGTGAACGTTACTTAACAGTTGAAAATAACTCAATGCACAGTAACGGTGCGTTTTTTATGTTATTTTACGTTATTTTACATTACGTTACATTAAATTACGTTATGTTACATTATTTACAATAATTTTTAAATAGTTTTTATATTTATTTTTATTATTAGTAAATTGTTGTAGTTTTTTGCACTTGACAACTTATTATTTTCTTATTTGATTTCTTATTGCTTTGTTAATTTGTACATCCTTATTTACTTATTATAATTCTTTTCCAATTACTGAATTTTTTTTGTTATAATTTCTTTCCAAATAATGAAATTTCTTACTTGCTGATTAAATTAAATTCTCAGCTAATCTAAAATAAATATTTAAAAATAACATAAATTGAGCATTACAAAATATAAATTATAATATTGATAATAATTGAAAATAAATTTGAAATCTTATTTTCCTATTTAGATGATAACTGAAATTATGGGTGTGAATGTAATTTAATTTATAAAGATAAATATGAGAATTACTGTGAAATTTGTTAAAAATTTAGAAATAATACTGGAATATAATTTTTTATATTTTCTTTTAGAATTTTTAATTCAATTTTAAATTTATAAAATTTATTTTATATAGTTTTATATTTATTTTTATTAGATAAATAGAAAATCGCGTAACCTACGTTATGCATTACGCTATATGCTATATAACCTAACAGAGACAAAACGTTACATTACCTTTATCGTTATTTTAAACATTGACTTAAAGGTTTAATACATTTAGTGGAGAATAATACATTTGGTTTTAATATAGAGAGGGAGAACCTAATAAATAAATAGAGAGAGAAGAAAAGAACAAGGAGGTAATCCAATAAGAACTAAGAGAGGGGGGAGAGGGAAGGGAAATTATGGGTAAAATGGAAAAATCGAGCCAAAATATAAACTGGGGGACTAAATTGTAGTAACTTAAAGAATTTGGAAGACTAAATCCTAAATATGAAGATTTGGGGGACTAAATTATAATTTATAAAGATTTAAGGGACAGATCTATAAATACCCCCTTTTTTTTATCATAATTAGATTGCATTAACAATTTGCATTTAGTCTGTTTGCCATAATGAGAATGAGCTTAATTAGAGCTATTCAAAATGAGATATCTTAGTGTATACTATTTGTTGATAATACTTAGTCAATGTTCTGACATCGAATGAAGGAGAGATACCAATAAGCAATCAGCTTAGATACTTACTTTTATTATCCAAAAGAATGGAGAGATCGATAGTGATATCAATCATAAAATCTAAGTTTGCTAGTTGAATTGAGAAGCGCAACAAGAGTTTTATGTAATCCTAACATTTTGTTAAGGTTAAGGCTAAAAGTAAGATTTTATAGGACTGCTATTAGGTCAGCTTTATTATAAGGTATGAAATGTTAGGTTATAAAAAATATATCATTCACAGAAGATTAGTTAGTAGATATGATCATGCTTACTTGGATATATGGAAAAACTAGGGCACATAAAGTGGGAAAAGAGGATATTCTTATCAAGACTAAGACAGGTAAGCCCCCATAGAAGAGGATGCAAAAAACCCACCTACAATAGTTTAGTCATGTTGAACATAATTATATGGAAAGACCAGTTTGATGAGTGGAGCTTATCAATGTCGGCTAAGTTAAAAGAGCGAATGAAACTAATGGCAAAAACATGGATATAGGAAATACAAAAAGATATGGATGGAAAAGGCCTAAATTAAAACATTGCACTTAGGTTCATCGATGTGAAAAGGATCGTCGATTGATACAGTGTAATTCTCTTTTGGTTTATGTAGTATGTCCCAAGTACTTAGGATAAAAGACAGAAGTGTTATGTCATATTTGTATTTTTATAAAAATTAACTTTTTTCTAAACATACTTGAGTAATGTTCTGTGGACCAATTTAACATTCAAAAATGGCATGCATTGCACATGCACTTTACTATATTACCAAAAGCGAGAAGCCTCTTATTGGCTTGGTTCTAATCAATGTTAGAGAGAGCCAATAAAAAAACTTTTAGTATCTCAGTAGAAAGAAGGATAAACATGCTTCCGTATTATCAACAATCAAGAATATTCATTAGTTCCCATAAGAGACTGTCCTCACTAATGCCTCATCCTCCAAATTTTTCCTCACAACAAGAGACCATATTTTTCCATTAAGTCATCTCAATCCCTTGCCAATTTCAGTGAACCAAGGTAAAAGCTATGGTAGAGTTGAACCTCCTTACTAATCCTTACTACTACTTATATTGTAGACATTTTCAGTGTCCTAAAAAGAGGGGTAGCTGCAGCGTGGTCAATGAACAGTCATGACATCCTTGAACCGTATCTAAAATCATAAAAAAGGGATATGACAATTACGTGTCTCCAATGTTAAAAGCCTAGTGAACTGAGTCGAGCACTTGGGGAATACTCGAACTCTGCCATAAAATGCATAAAGATGCTGAAACTCACTCCGAAACTCAGACAGGCTGAATATTCGGCGGATTGGACCGATTACACGGCCAAGTTCCAAATTTTGGAGTAAGTTCCCAACTCGACCTACTGTTATAAGAATAAAATTTCTATTGGGTCCCATATCAATTAACCCGAACTAGATTTAACTCGTTACTATTTATATCCTCAACTACAGAAACTGGGGCTCGATTGGATATGATTCACCCAGTCTATCTCGACTAATTTTACAACGACAGACATTAAACACTTGAAAGATTGTCGACACAAAAAAAATCTAAGATAACAGATTCGTATCAGATGGGAGATTTTCATATTGAATAGCCAGATATGGGAGATATATAAGGAATATTAACTAACATTAAGCTTTCATATCATATTGGCGCACCCGCCAAAGCAATATATAATGGGTGATATATAGTTCATTGTTGTTGATATTTAGAACAATGATCGTCAGGACATGGCCGTCTTTGCACCCTCTCGAAGCAATCATCAGGACTCTCGCACCCACAAAAGAGTAGAAGTTGTTGGCGAAGAGAAAAATCTAAGCTCTAACTCATGTCTATATAAAAAGATGGCCCGAGACTGTCATTGATCATGATCATCGACAACAATTAAACTCCTATTAAAAACTACATCTTGGTAAGATCTCCCAACTTTGTTCTTCTTTGATCTTTAATGGATGTTAGATTATGTAAAGTTTGAATTTTAATTGGTTTTACTTGTTGACTTTAAAAGCTTGGAGAGGCCATACAAAAATTAGATTTTGCTATTCTAAAAAAGATTGGATTTTATTTGTTATGTTATTGGTTTGAACTTATTTATTGAAAATGGGGGGATCTAAAAAGGTTTTGGCTCTTTATTTTTAAAAACTGAAGTTTATTCCTTTTTGAATGGATGCTCAAATTTTTTATTTGTAAAGAATTTTTCTGCATTTAAATGGGAATAATCCAAAAGGAATTCTTAATATTTTGATTTTTGTTTTGTGTTGTTGATTGACATGCTAACAGGAGCTTCCGTTAATTGGTTTTGCTTTTCCACAGATTTAATCTATTTTTTAGTTAGTCATGCTTTCGTTGGCTTCCACTTATTAGCTTAGCTTTGGAAGTTTTAATGCTATTCAAGTGGAAAAAGATTTAGTATTTAATGATAATTTCTGTGAACCAGTGTATATTGGTATTAGCAAAAAATGCATATCGTAGTTTACTCTAAATTAAATTTGATAGCTAAAGAAAAATGTGCTAATTTAATTAGCAATTATATGGTATTGGTAATTTTGGTATGAAACTTGTTTTTATTACATATGTAATTTTGATTTTCTGATTATATACATATTAAAAAAATTAATAGTTTGTGTTCTGAACAAGTAATCCAAGTACTCATTGAGTTTTCCGAGTACTCACTACTCGCTCTCCAATCAAGCGTGTAATGGAACTGAGTTTTCGAACATTGCATGTCTCTAATCACAAGCAAAGGAAAATTACTTGATTCAGCTTTATAAAGTTAAGTGCACAAGTATTGTACCTCCACATATATTCCCCACGTGTATGCTGAATAACATTCCTGCTCTAGAAGATGGAGAGATCACAAGTGGGAAAAAGCTTGAAGTAGGTCTTCCATTTCCTTCACCACTGTGAACAAATCCAGCTTGAAGATCCAACCACGCATCATATACACTTAAAGACGCCTTCACTTGTGAGTGCATTATCACCTACATATACACTATGAACATCAGTTGCAGTCATAGAGCAGCACATGTAACTTACAAAGCTTGGTATGAAAGTATATTTGAGTTATGGGGCAGAAAACCATTGATGAGAAGAGAAGGTTCATCTGCAGCAGCTTAAAATGGTTTTGAAGATAGAACCATTGTACACAGATGCGCACGTGAACACACCCTATAAGCATGGTTATACTTTGAGGAGGAGGGGTGGAGGGGGGGAGTCTAATAATTCATGCAATACAAGCTGAAGTCCAATGACAAGCTAACTTTTGCTTCAGGTGCACATGTGAATACACTCTATTCAATGCCAAATATTCACAATTTAATATCAAATGACTTGGCTGGGTAGTCATGTTACACAAAATATCAGATGACTTGTATGGGTACTCATATTGCCAGTCTCATACTAGATTATCACAGACAACCTCAATCCCAAGAACTAAATGGTGAAGAAAACTTGCTCCTCAAAGGACATAATTAGTGTTTTAAAGTTCTCCAAGCAATAAATTATCACAGAAAGTTGAACTTAAATCCTCTACAACGATAGGTGATTTGTATACAAGAGAAAAAGGATAAAGAGCATTGAAGAAATAGTCTTGAAAACCAAGGAAAGATGATAATATGTATCAACCAAATTGCAGGAAAAAAAGTTCAAGAGCATCAGAAGATTGCCTGTAACAGTAAAGTTCCATCATTGCATTTATCCGCAATACGTGTGCTGACATGTAATGGTTCAGTGAAATGGACAGCAATTGTCCTGCAAATATTTTTATTTCAGTTTAGTCTTTACAAGGATATATGAATTATTACAGCATCAAAATTATGATATGATAATATAATGTACACATTTCCCTCCCTTCAAAATAAGGACAGTTAAGGAGGATAATACCAGACCAGAAAGTAACAGAAAAGGTTAAGGGAGTATTCAGTTTGAAAAAGGTTAAATTTCACTACCATCAACTTTAGCCTGTTTACAAAAAATTATCAAAAACTTTCCTTAGTACACATGCCATACACTTGCAGTTTTCAAAAAAGCACCATAGAGCAGTTAACAGAGATGTAAAATCTGCTTTAAAGAAAAGAGAAGCGTTCATACTAGCAAACCTTAATGGACTCTAAGAATACTGTAGGACAACCATTCTGTATGTTCTATGGGATATAATTCATTAGCTACTTAGTTAATTTTAGATATTTTAACAAATTCAAACTAGAGTACACACTGTACAGTGTCAATTATACAGCTAGGAATATTCTCATCATTAAAAAGTCATCTCTAGGCACGTCACAAGTATTTTGATGGAGCAATGGAGGGAAGTTTTCTTAAATACCTATGAAGATTTGTGGTGGTAGTTATGTGCACAAAGGAAAACTTCTGGTAGCCCTTAGAAAAAAGAAAAAAATTCATGGCAATTTCTTGAAAAATAGAATTTAAAAAATTTAAAAGAGCACAACTGAAGAAAAATAGTGGACCTTTCAAATGTCTGATTGTGGAAAGCTCCAAACTCAAGTTTCAGAGCAATGGTCCTCATTCCATCCACTACACTCTGCCGCTGCAGTTGAACTGGATATAACATAAGATGATCAGAGAAATTACTAAAGTGAGGAGTGAATGCAATAGCCAAGTGTCTCATGCAAGTAGTATGCAAATAAAACTACCACATGCTCAGAGAAGAAGTAATCATAAACCTGCAGATGTTCCTCTTGCCAGCCTGTTTTCAACAGCACATACAGGAAGCCACAAAACTGTAGCTATATCACTAGTCCAATCTGGCAAAGTTAATTTACCATCTTCAAGCTTCAACTGTTCAAATAATTTACTTGAAGCACCTTGTCTTCTCATGCCCAGATCATCTGTATGATCACCCCTCTCCATTGCCTTAGTATAATCTTCTATCTCTATCATACGAGACTCTTCAATGCGCAGACCAGGACCAGTGTCTATATGTAAGACAGCACCTTTGAGAGGGTAATTCATTGGCTTTATAATCAGTCCAACCCACTGAAGTTCATTCATTAACAGCGCAGTTGATACAGCAGCAACTATATCAACTAAAGGTCTCGGTTTATGCACCTAAGACACAAAACTCTAATTAGGTGAACAGAATGTGGTATCTGTTACTAATTATACTACATTTATACTATATAATTGTTAAATGGATGCAAGATTCATATGCAGGAAAGGCAGATATCCCAAATGCAGATAAATCTACAATATACATTCCAGTGAACCTATTAAAATATACGTAATAAACATCAGTAAAACCTAATAAAGAATAATTCTTTCCTTTCATGTCAACCTAGGGTTAAGGTGTAAGCATGTCAAAACACACAACAATATAAGAGTTGGAAAGAAAAAGTAAGTGTTCATTTGTTATTTTGATTTGTAGTTGGTTACAATATTTGGAAATAGAGTGACTGAAAGATCATGTTTGTAATAGTAGCAATACAGTTGGTTATAAAAATCTGCAAACATATGGAATACAATCGTTGTTGCAATAGCATTCCTGGATAAGCATTTACATTTCCTCTTGGAAGACAATGTATCACAAAGACTACAAAAACGAAAATGAGCTCACTAATATCATTTACTAAAGTTGAAAGGAAAGAAGAAGAAATGAGCAAGCCAAAGAAATTTTACACAAGGAAATAAGTCGTTGACCAGTAAACAGTTCAAAGGAAAAAAATGACCGTCCAAGATGTTGAGCACTTGAACTTAGGTGGTTAACGGGAGAAACCAAGAAAATAAAGGGAACTAAATAGGGATTGGATCCAATTGTTGTATCCGGAAAAAGGCACTACTGGAAAGGGCGACCCACTTGTTCACTGGGAGCACTTATTATTAAAAGACAAGAAGAAGAGAGAACATCTAAGAACAGCATGGTATGCACGCAAAAAGGCAAACTTAGCCAAACAACAATCAAAAATTGGGTACAAAAGAAAACATATTGAAAGTGTCATAATGGGCACAGAACTATGAAATATGTACCATGAGTTTACACAAGCACTCCCACTTAGGGGTCCAAGTCAGACCTGATATATGACATGCCAAAGCTATTTTAGAAACCAGACTGGATTCTCATAGCAAAATGTAATCCGGTTTAACAATCGTATTAAATGCACCTAAAGCAGAATGGTAAACTGACCAGACACATATAGTTAACAAATTACATACTATAGAGAATATGTTTTCTATTAAATCCAAGGAATTTATAAATTATGAGGTATGACAACTGAATACAAACCGTTCACCTGAGTTGAGAGTTTGTTAAGGTTTCAGAATATATATCTCCACAGATCTTGCTCCCTCCCAATCTCCAAAACCGCAACTCTTGTCATTGATAATAAAGCAAAAACTATCCTTTCCAACCTTTACCCACAAACCCTACATAATATACGGCTGAAGTTGCTCATTAATGGGATAATTAATACTAGAAATCTTGAAGTGGCCAAGGATCTAGTTGGAAGGATGACAGAAAAAGGGTCCTTGGCAGAAATCAAAAATTCGGCCGTGAGCTTTATATAGATGATGGAGATAGGTCAAGCATGAACCTATCAGGAGGAAGGCAAAAATGACTTTAAATGATGTTTGAGGAGCATGTGATGGCTAAAGTGCTAAATCTGTACACGACTATCAATTAGAGAATTAACCTTAAATTGTTAATTTTCCTGCTTTTAAACTGATATATATAGAATTTTGTTACCTTCTAAATGTTAATTTAATTAGCATAGACATTTCTCAGCAAAGAACTTCTTAGAAGCTTTGACAAAAGTAAATTATTACAAACAAAGTACTTTACCTATCCTAGATCGAATCCCAAGCCGGTCCAGCTTGAATTGAGTAGAATCCAACTGAGGTCGTGCTATTTTGAGTAGGCATGTATACTTTGGTCAAACCCAGCCAACCTGCCCAAGCTTGGGATGAAATAAGAACAGGAATGGGGTTGGTTTGAAAGCTGACCGAGGTCCTGAACCCAACCTTGGGAAAGTTTGCCCAGACCCAATCGGACCCAACCAGATGTCAAGCCCAATCTACCCAACTCCAGACCAACATTTTGATGTTTGGGCTGTACCATTAAACCATCTAGCCCATCACACTAGAGTTTTGTACTAAAATCAAAAAGACATTAAACCATCTCGCCCATCACACTAGAGTTTTTGTACTTAAAATCAAAAAGAATAAAAAGGAAACCAGCCCTTTCATGAGAATAACAGATCAGGAGTAAGTTAACTCTTCATGCCTCTGCACCAATTCTTTCAGGAACCAAACTCATTGAAACATTATCTTATCAGATGCAGTTTTGGTGAATAACAGTGTGACAGTTTTGACCCTACTTTGAAAATCTGCAGTACAAATTTTTGTAGAGATTGCAAATTTTCAATCCACATCCAACCCTACGAACATACAAATATACTACCCGTCCAGTTACAGAATGGGATTTGCCACTGGTTGCAGGTTACGCAGTTACATTTGCACCACTAGCGCTCTCTTATGCAACCCAAACTCCAACATGCAGTGAAATTCTAGATGTCGTGAATGCATGCATGCATGTACATATATATCAATGTATATATGTTTGAACAATTAAACAGAAACTTCTTTAATAAAACTACTAGAAACACAACCTTAAGAACAGGTCCAGTTTGTATGCATGCAAATAATATGTGTAGACCCAAACATTCATGTGCTTGTCATGTGCATATCAGAATTTTAATAACAAAGTTCTCTTAATTAAAAAAAGTACTTCAAAAACATTACCTTAAGAACCGGTCTTGTTGGTTTCTCGTAAGTCATAAAATCATCACTGTCTGGAGGCCCACCTTTAGAGAAACTATGAGATCTGAATCGTAAGTGGCCAATCTGTCCGGTTAAGACTCCCAATACATAGGAACCTGGCTTTTGTGGGGGTAGGGAAAGTGTAATAACATTTTTACCGGGTTTCAGTATTGAAGCACCGGAGCTTTTTATGGCCTACGAAATAAAAATTTACATCACCAAGGAGCACCAAAATTTACCATACGATGTATTCTATAGATCCAGAGTTAATAAGACACAGTACTTTATGAAAGAATCCGAAATGTCAGAATTTTTTTACTGTTTGGTAGCTGCAATATGGAAACTGGCTAAATCCCATGCATATCGAGTTTTAGCTATATTTACAAAAAAAATATTACTTCTGTCTTTTCCTTCTATAAATTAACAGAAAGGCCTTGAGTATAGCCAAAACAAAATGACACAAGGATTTGGAAGCATATACCTTAACACCTTCATCCGCACTAAATGTAGCCATTAGTGTTAAACTAAGAGATTCCAGAGGAATATCATTGGGAAAACCACTCCAGACTGTAACTGACAGTGTACCAGGATCCCCGTCACATAATTCGAGTGGTGGACCAGGATTTCCAGAAAAAGTTATTAGTGATGAAACATCCAGTGGGACTGGATGCTTCATTTCGCTGTGAGCCAAGTGAACCACCTCTGACTGAAAAGCTTGCCGTTCTTTGGTAAAAAATAAACCATTATCTAGAGAGAGCAATCTAACACAAGAAGAAAGATAGCCTGCTTGATCATTGAGAATTTTTTGGCACTCTGCCAGGTTGGGAAGAACTTCTGCCAACAGATCTTGCCATCCTTCACCAGCATAAAGAGCACAGACCTTTTCATATGACTTTGCAGCCAAATCAAAATTTCCATGCTTAAAGAAAAGAGCTGCAATCTCCCCATCAAGGACAACCCCATGTCTTTTCCACCAAGAACGGTGGTAATTATCCGCAGCTCCTTTTGTTAGCTCCATATATTTTTGCTGTCAAAAGAAAATGATTTACTATAAAACTAGAAGATAGTTATCTTATGCACTGTTTATCTAAAAGTAATGAACATCAGCATTGATGTGGAAAAATTTATAATCTGACAAATATTCAGTTACACTTGTTGTGGAAACTCTTTTCTCACCAATAGTATCTCCCATCTACTTGGATTCTTTGTAATCATAAATTGCTTCATCAAAAAAAATGGAATAACAAATGAGTTAGCTGAAGTGCTTTATGAATTATAACAGAAACTTTTTTCTAAAGCTGATTTGCATCACACACACACACATGAGATAGACATGGATCTTTTCAGAAGGAATTGGAGTCAAATCTTTCTCATAGGATTTTGACGATGGGACATCATTATCATAATCCACTCTGCTAAATTTGATTTTACACCATTTAAAGTGTCTCAAGGCAAAAAATTAAACTTCAAAAAATTTGCCGATGCGTCAAGTAGACACTCAATGGATGGTCAAAAATAGCATTTTGCTATGATCTATATTTTAGGGGGTAAACATTGTCAATTTGGGATCGTGATATAAATAATTAAAAATCCTATTATATAAATTTTTATTAGGTTTTGAACCTTTTATAATATTAAATTATTAAACTCACTCTTAGTAGGATCCGGCATGATTATTTTTTGGTTCATGTAGCCTATCCCAAATACTTGAAATAAAAGGCTTAGTTGTTGTTATTGTTACTATCGAACTCACTCTCGGCAACAATTCATTTTGCACATACTTAATGCTCATGCAAAAAATTGAAAATTTTGATTTTCTTTTCTTTTTCTTTTTTTCCTTTTTTTTTTGCGTGCGTTTGAAACGATTTAGATCAACTTCCATGGAATGGATGTTCAAAATGAATGTCCAAACATGGATTTTGAATGGAAAGGATTAAGCTCCAAAATTCATTAAGTATGTACAAAAATGGATAATCAAAAATGGTATATTTATTAGATCTACACTTTAGTGCATAGAAATTTTAAATGAAGTATTTGATCTTGATCAATAAATTCAAAACCCTTGAGCACAATCCTTTGTCTGGCCCAACCAACATTTTAGATATCGGCCGACAAATATAGAATTAGACTTTTAGGTTATTTAATATGATATATACACCCTATACTACTAGTACTGATATTGCTAATATTTCTATATTTGTAGATGTATCTTTATTGCTTACACAATACGTTTGATATTACCAATTTTTGTTACCATAAACCATCACTTAGTACCAATACTAATTCTATGAATTAAAACCTTTGATTAACCATCTACACCAAAAACTAACCAACTTGCCATTTATGGCAGTTTATTTTATCCATGTCGATGCATCAACAAAAAGGACTTAAAATACTTGAATTTTACTATTCAGACACTTATATAATATGGATTAACTTCGATGGTGTTAGTCTTCTATGTGAATGGCCAAAAATTGAATTTGGATGGGACTGATCTGGAGCTAAATTCGTCCATAATGGAACACCAAATTTAACAATCCACTCTGTTGAAATTGACCTACAAGTGTCTAAAAACTGAAAATCAAGTATTTTTAGAAAAATTCACATATATAAAGTACTTAAGTTCGGAATTCATGTTTCAAATCATGGAACTATAGCAAATTTGGACGAAGATATCAGTATCCATGTCTTAGAAAACTTTTAACTATCCTTATGGCAAGCCATTGACATTAATAATGAGGCCCTTTATTTAAGTTCCCTAACGCTTACTAAAGCTGATGAAGAGAGAGAGAGAGAGGAGAGAGAGAGAGAGAGGGAATGCAATGTTTGGTAAAGCAAAAGAAAAATATGGAAGAACTAGATAGTTGATTTGGATGGAACAAAACCTATTTCAAATAAATATATATTAAGAACTATAGCTGCTTAAGAAGATGAAACTAGTAAAGTCGAAGAGTTTGTTACTAAGAAGAGATGTTTATAATTTATAATTAGAGAAACGTAAACAAACACACACACATGAAAGAATACAATAAATCATTAAAAAAATGAGCATATTGTTTCTATAGTTATATACACACGACACATAAATTTTAGTTTTGAGTTCCAAAAAAATGTATTTTGGCCACATGATCCTAAAAGCGTTACCATGAACATACCCCTTCTGGAATTCCTCACTTTTCTGCACCTATTCTCATACTGCTTATCGAAATCTTTGTAGCAGGTAACATGGGGTCGGGATAGCAATTGGTTTTTTAAGAGTGTAAGTATTAGCAATGCAACAAAAATAGGTAAGGGTTTCTAAAGTATTAATATTACAATCAAATGTTTGGATCGACATTTTTCATCTTGTAAAATGTAGATCTAAGCATAATGCTATTTTCAACCACCTATTATGTGCCCACTTGCTACACACATAACAAAAATAAAAAAAAATAAAAAAACCCTAGTTCGGTCTTTGGGTAAGTAATCTAAACCAACTTTAACACGATGGATTATTAAAGTTGATACCAGATCATTGAATATTATAGGAAGGAAAAAATAGATGAAATCCTTTTGGCAAGAACAAGGTTTATCTTTCTATATCTATAAGTACTCTTAAAAACAAATAATTTAAAGTATGCCACTTTCTTTACCCTCTATTTTACATAGAATTTCTCCAACGAGAGAACTCAATGAAAAACAAAATTTTTATTAGGATTTTGAATTATTAGAATGAGTTTTGTAGCACAGCCATTTCTACTATGAAGTCGTGTCGTGTCGGACACTATTTCAAAACTAACATGTCTTTTTGTATCAGTGCTACTTTGTATGTATTTCTTCAGAATTTATCATATATCTACATTCATGTCATGTACTAATGTCAGCTTGTAGAGTAATGGTTTAATAAGGTTCAATCAATAATTAAAATCCTGAAGTTTCTATTCAAAAAGAGAATAGTTTGGAGCATGTTCTCCCTTTTTTTCTATCATTTTCTTTTACCCCCATTGTTTCAAGAATTTCGCATCATAAAGAAAACTAAAGGAAAAATTCAATTGTAATTAGAAACTCATATTTGACTAAAATTAAGTTATTTATAAATTACAATTCATAATTAAAATCCTTAAGTTTCAATTAAATAAAAAAACTCAAGTTATCAAGTCAACAAGTTCAATTGTAATTTGAAACTCTTAATTCATCAAGATTTTTTTATTAAAAGAAATCTCTTAATTAATTAGAATTTTTCTTCAAAAAGAAAATTGAAGGCAAAATTCAACTGCAATTAGAAAAATTAACTAATTAGGATTGAGTAGTCATTAATAAAATAAAATATACAATTAACATTAAATTCCAATATTTTATTACACACTCGGCTGCCTACATGGGCGGTCAAGAGCCATGCATAGTAATCTCAATGCCAACATAGCCATATGGTTAAAAAAAATCATGTGGATAAAGGTTTTATATCCTTCATATATCAAGTCTCAAATTTTAAATTGAACGTTCATGCCAACAAAACCCTAGGGTTCAAAAATCACTTGTTTTAGGTTTTACATCCAACAAATGAAGCAAGACAAGATGGTCCTTTCATTCAATTTTTTTTTTTCATTCATTTTAAATGTTGAGAATAACGACGACTAAGCCTCTTGTCCCTAATACTTCGGGTAGGCTACATGAACCAATAGAGAATCATGTCGGATTGATCTCATGGATGATCCTTCTCCACACATTCCTATCGAGCAGTGTGTTCATTTAAACCTTTTACCATCCATATTTTTTTAATATCAACTTCAACTACGTTTTCTTTGATCATCAGTCACTCTTTTAAAGTGTTTTATGGTGATAAAATCCACTTGTCGAACTGGTGTAATTGTAGATCTACATTGCACATGACCAAACCATCAAAGGTCGTTCCTTCACTAATTTTAAATATTGAGAAATGAGATAAAAAGGATATAAAATCCTAAGCCATGTGATTTTTTAACTCTATCGGATAAGTGGCATGAAGATCATAGTAAATGGTCCAGGTTGTCCATATAGTTGACCACATACATAATGTAATGGGCAGGTGTGACTAACTTGGTTACGCCTTGTATGTATTGTTACACATCCTAGTGTGTGTGCATGCACATGAGAACATGCACCAGTATCATAAATAAACACCTTCATTAACTCTTCTGATCTCTTAATAATCGACTGCTTCAATATCTTATTTAAATACAGCAGGCTATGCTAGACCATAGTCTCAATATCTTACAATATACTATACCTATCTTACAATACAATATACAAAAAAATCGATGCATATCTTATTTGCAATACTATTGAATTTATGTATCCTATGATCCGATAAGTATATCCTATAATATACGATACATATGACTTGACTTATAAATATGTTTCAAACTCATCCAAATGAACCTTTTGAGTTAAATATGGGATATAAATTCAAAATAAATACAATCATCTAACAACAGAAAATATTAAAGTTCAAATTACTTATTTTAGTTAATAAAAACAGTTTAAAAAACCATCCCACTATCTCTATTATTAATTAATGAGCTTATTTATTATATGCTGAAATCTAGATAAAAAGATGAAATCACATAGATTTGAGAAAATAAAGATGAAGAAATTAAAATAAAAGTTATTAAGACAACAACGATACATCGATAAGAGATAATTGATATTACATTTACTTGTTTTGTATTATTTCATAGGGGTAACGAATGTAGAATACTTTGTTTTTTAAAAAAACATTATATAACCGAAACTGAGGTAACAAAAAAAGGATAAGATTGAGAAACATATGATCTAATTTGACTACTGGATACAAAAATCTAATTATGTATAGTTTGCTGAGAATAAAAGCTCTATTGTATTAAGTTAAAGGTAACATTGGATTTACTAAAAAGAAAAGGAAGTTTAAATTTTTATCAGTTAGTTGTTTATTCCTAATATTAGGTTCTAATATATTATTTTATTTTATAATTATTGGTATGACCTCTTAACTTGAATGCAATTGTAAATAATAAATAAGGAAAAAGAAAGGAAAATAAGAGTATATTAAAAGAGGTTATGCGGAGCAAAAGAGACGAGGATGAGAAAAATGAATGTCATTTTCAACTTCAAGTGAATTTAGCAATATATTTGCTAATATAGTATAATTTTGATTAATGACCTCATAGTTACCGACTTTGAAAGTTAATTACTATTTATATATAGCTAAGTACATGTATTTAACATATTACTGACTTTAGCCTTTGTCCTCAGTTACTTGTTTACTTATATTTTAAATTTGTTCATATGTTTATTATATTTTAAATTCTTACGTACTTGATTACTTACCTATTATACATTGATCAATATTTTATGATACATGGATACGATACATGGGGATAACAATACACTATACGTATCCCGATTTGACAACTTTGTAATAGACTAAGGAATCTAAGGAGCATAACTACAATACAGATTATTTTGGAAAAACCTCAGTCATGAAATAAAAGAAATCCTCAGTAATATGGCAACAGAAAGCTAACAAATAACTTAGATCTTCTAGTAGTAACATAACAATTTTCTGTTAAGAATATAAGTCTTCATCATGTAATGTTAACATTATAATTAAATTTTACCTCAAATTCTGTCAATGAAGATAGCGATTTCAACAAATCAGGATCAGAAATTGTGCGCTTCAAGGCATGCTCTGCTGCAACAAAGACTTCTGAAAGTGTCATTGGGCGATCAAGTGCTAAAGTAGAACCATCAGAATTTGCTGGTCCGGAATAACACCGCAACATAGAGGTCGAACTAACTTTAGATAAGGGAGACAGCTTTGGATGCCCATCTGGACCTGAACTGCCACCAACAACTTTAAAGAACTTAAGAACACGTGTCCAAAAAAGAGAACATGAAAAATCCTTGAACTCAGACAACGATGAACTTTAAAACAGTAACTGATTTTTTTTTTATTTTTCTGTCCTACTGGTACTTCAACAAACTGATACAATCAAGTGGGTACAAATATCCAAATGAGGAAAGTTCAAGTGTCGTACCCATCAAGTAACTCAGAAACATTTCCAACAGAAAGAGAAGCCCTCCTTCGGTTAGCCTCACGCAGCAGTAATGAAGGCTCTAGTGGCAATGGTCTTCTCTGAATGTTGAAGTGTTTTACTCTGGAATCAGCTTGAAGAATTATCTGAAAAATGAAGGGGAAAAAAAAATAGCCTTGAGGTTACAGAAGTAAACAAAGATGCTATAAACATTTAGTCCAACCTATGAAACATAGACATGAATATGAATACGGTTTCGGTTACAGACACAGATACAGGATATGCCAAGCTTATAACATATGGCTACGAAGATATGTCTACCCAAACTGCCATCTCATATTACAATCTTGAAATGCATAACCTAGATGTAATCATCAGCTTTTTTTTTTTATCCTCTAGTATCAGGGTTTTCCTACTGAAGTAAATACCCTTGGATGTATAAAAACTCGAATAAAGTAAATAAAAATTAGTATATGAGAAATGTGCATGTGTCCAAGAAGTGTCCTAGATTTCAAAAAAAAAAAAATGAGGACAGCGCTATGAGTTTGGCATATGCCTGAGAAATTTGCATGTGTCTAGGAGGTGTCAGACAGATGGCGCGGAAGGTACGGTTGACTTATGGTAGAAGTGCGTGACACGGCTATGAGTTTGGCACATGCCTGAGAAATGTGCATGTTTCATGGAGGTGTTAAACACATGTTGCGTGAGGTACGGTTGACTTATGGTAGGAGTGTGTGCTACACAAAGTCCGCCAAAGAAATGGAATAAATAGATAGAAATATTTTAACATTTTATGAACAGAACAAAGTTTCTCCATAAACATTAGAAATGCTTAAACAAGGCAAGAAGACTTGTCCTCTTAAGACCAGATATAAACCCAATTAACAAGTTTTTTTTCTAACACATTAGAAACTGCTTAAACAAGTAGAAGGCTTGTTCTCTTAAGACCAGATATAGACACAATTAACAAGTTCTTTAACACATTAGACGCTTGAACCTTCTTGAACATAGCAAGATATATTTTGCATTTTCCCCAATATAAATCAACCTTGTTAAGATTCATAATGGTAAGATTAAATTTAAGATCAATGTGATTGAATAGGGAAATAACAAGCTACTCTTTTATTGTTCTATAGCCAAAAAGTTTGAAAGACAGCATGGTGGGTATGACAGATTCAAAGTTAAAAGACTCGTAGTTGTTGTAATTATCAGCTAAACCTTGTCTACAATAAACTGATATATGAAGCCACGTCCTCGAGCAAGCATACATAAAATATAAACAGTTGGGAAAACTCAGACTATAACTCATATGTTTAATCTCCTTTTAAGAAATTCAATTCTGACCATCATAATCGAAGAATAATTTGCTTTATTATCCACGATTCATCCAACCTAATGAAAATATGGACCAAAGTTCAGCTGGTTTGTATATGCACAGACACGCAAACAGAAATATGTCACAAATATGGAGATTAATGGGCATCAACTGCAGCAGAAGGAAAAGTTCCTCCTGTGGCAGCAAAAATTCGAACTTCCCCTGCTATTTTCTTTCATCAAGGCCAGTGTGTTAATCTTCATGCCTATGATGTAGTACACCAGAAACCATGTGTATAACATGAGGTTTTCTCTTGAATAAAAAGGTGGGAAAAGTTTGATTGTGAAAATAAACTTGATCCAAGGATAAACTACATGATATGCACACTAGTTTGTGTACATACATCATGTAATATTTTGGCATGAAGACCAACATGGCTGGGTCCAATGGAGAGTATGGGGAAGGATGACTTTCTACAGATGTAAGAGAGAAATTTCCTCTTGTGATGATTCATGGAAAGGGATAAGACTTAGGTTATTGATCTATGCCCTTAAAAATGCCTTTAAACCAGAATTCAAGTATTATTTAAAGAAAATTGCCCAGAAATCTAGGAGACAACTAGGCACAAATGGATAGCCAAAAACTGTATTTTTCTTGGATCTACACTTTAAAGCATAGAAATTCTAGATCGAACTACTTGAGCATGATAAACGCTTAAAAATGCTTAAACACTAATTTTTGTTCAATCTCGACCATTCTACACCATTAAACTAGCCATCTAACTATGTAAGCTATCCATTTTCCACATTTTGATGCATGGATAAGAAAAAACAGCAAACATGTGAATTTTTTTTATTTTAGACCCTTTATGTAAATCAATTTTAACAAAACAGATATCCCATATGAATGCCCTAATGTTGAATTTGAATGGCAAGGACTGAGATCCCAAATGAATACAAGTCTATATATAGGATTAATAGGCAACAGCAGTAGGTAAATTTCCTCCTAAAGTAGCTAAACTCCACCTTCATGTCTGTAATTAGATCAAACATAAACATATATCCCATATGAATGCCTAATGCTGAATTTGAATGGCAAGGACTTGGATCCAAAATGAAAGCAAGTCTATATAGAGAATTAATAGGTAACAGCAATAGGTAAATTTCCTCCAAAAGCAGCAAAACTGCACCTTCGCGTTTATAATTAGATTGAACTCCACATTGTAGATCTTCATCTCTAGGGTTCACTCATACCCAAAAGGCAAAAATCATGAGGCATAATAATCATTTGTCTACTGATGGACATAAGAAAGACTTAATCTGATTAGGGATTTGATAATAAAACTCAGATCTAATTAAAAAATTTATTTGATTTAGCTTTTATTGATGAAAATCCTCTTAGATTTGATTTTATTATTTGGGATTTTACTATATTTTGTTTATTGTCTATTAATAAGACCTGTAATAAGAACTTTCAAGCAGATTATAATAAAATAATGAAATTTTAGACCCTAGAATGCTCATTTGCTATTGTTTTGAAAGGCCTTTTCCATGAATTCGTCGAAAGTGGGTAAAAATTTGCCTGGATACTGAGACCCAAATCCTAATTTGTTCTTTCCCAAATCCACCAAAATCCCTAAAATTTCACCATCAAACCATGATTTTCCCTTCCATAAACCATAATTTGGCTTTCATCCCGCATTAAATTGGTATCAAAACTAAAATTTCTTGTTTCATGCTTTTCAAAACCTATACTCCCTTTGTTTATCTTTTATGATTTCGGTAAATAACTCAATCGACTATAACAACTGCATCTTCCAATGTCCTCATTGTAGGGGCTATTCAGAGCTCAAATTCAATCTCATTGATGAAGGATCATCTCCGATTCGATCACCTCCACAAGTCTCCACCCCAATCTTTGTCTCCAACCAATCTAACACTATATATCAAAGTTTTCTCGAGCCTCATATCAACCCCCAAATACACCCCAACCTTCGTCTTCCTAATTTCAAAGTCTTCGTCTTCCTCAGGCACCAAACAGCACAACTTCTTCGTCATCCTCAAGCCAATCAAGCCCCATTCCCACCACTCACACCAAAACCATCCAGCCCATTGTCGACTTCCATCAAGCCCAGCAAAAATTCAATCATTGCCCCAGCCTTAGAAGTCAAAACGCCACCTTCAACACCCTAGGTCATCGCTGCCCTTCTCCGATCAAGATTAATGAAAAGTCTACGACACTCATTCCAGTTATCCTCGATTTCACGCTCCACAATCTTTTTTATCAGCCTTTACGTCTGCCACTACCCCATGGCCCCACCGACCGTTTCTCTCGATCACTGTCTCGTCAAACTCGGCCAACGCTTACCTGAGCTCCTCTTGACATATCAATGCCTACCAAAACTCAATGACATTGTTGTTCCTTCCAAGCCCTCTCTATCGATTGTTGCCCCTTCTCCAATCAATCCCTCTGTCTACTTCTACTTCTCCAACCTCGTTGCTCGTCGATCAAGATTTTGTTGATCAAATCATGGCCCCTATTCATATAAATCGTTTTTATCAAATAATAAGAAGACGTGTCACAATCTCAATTTGGCTCCCAGTTTGTATGGGTCGCTACTATTAAAATACAAAATAATTTCCCTCAACCCTCACCACAACTTCGAAATTTTGGTGCAGTGGAAGGGTATTTCTACATGGCATCAGAGCAAACCAGATTCAATTCCATACGGGCACGCATTTACTTGTGGATTTTAAAAAAAAATTATATCTCTGCGTAAACCTCAGATTTTTGCCCAAAATGGATCTTCAACCTGCGGGGACGTGTTAAAATACAAAATAATTTCCCCCAACCCACACCATAACTTTGGAGTTTTAGTGCAGTAGAAAGGTTTTTCAACAGTCTTTCAACAGCTACAATCACAATCTCATCGCTGCCCTTCTCTGATCAAGATTAATGAAAAGTCTACGACACTCACCCCAGTTATCCTCAATTTCACGCTCCACAATTTTTTCATCAGCCTCGATGTCTGCCACCACCCCATGGCCCCACCGACCGTTTCTTTCAATCACTGCCTAGTCGAACTTGACCAATGCTTGCCTGAGCTCCTCCTGACATATCAACACCTACCAAAACTCGATGACATTATTATTCCACCCAAGCCCTCTCTATCGACTGTCGCCCCTTATCCGATCAATCCCTCTATCAACTTCCACTTCTCCAATCTTGTCGCTCATTGATCAAGATTTTATCGATCTAATCGAGGCTCCTATTCATAGAAATCGTTTTTATCGAATATTAAGAAGACGTGTCACAATCTCAATTTGGCTCCAAGTTTGTATGGGTCGCCACAACCTGACCCGGATTCTAAGTCCACCTCCAACTCCATTCAAGCCTAGCAACACAGTTCCGACCAAATAAGCATCAGACACACCCATTAAGAGATTTTATGCAATTTCAAGCCTGCATGAAGCCTGATTTATGTCTAATTCGAGCTGTTTTCACACCTGTCATCCTTCAGTTACACCCAGCACCTGTTAAAATTGTTTCAGGACTTCCATATAATATTATCAGCTCTCACTTTGAGTAATCTTTTGAAGAATTTTATAGAATCCTACATTTGGACATGAACTACTCACTCCCCCGGATGAAATCTAATTTAAACTGAATTTTCAATTACTAAATTCATTGCAAATATTGTTGTGTTGCAATAATTTATTATCAGCATCTCTCTCTCTCTATCTCTCTCTCTAGTCTCTCTATCTCTCTCTCTCTAATGATCAGTACAAGTGCTTGTTATTGTTCATCAAGTTAGGATTACATTATTTTCATATTTAACAATTAACCTATTTGGAGATTTTAATTGATCGTTTTTATGTACATGGTTCTAAATATCGGATATCAGAATTGTATCAGATGGATTTTTTTCATATCGGATAGCAGATATCGAACAATATATCGAGGATACAAGCACATATCTGACGTTCATATCAAATATTATATATACACACCAAACATATAAATTTGATATCTTAAAGTTGGTTTAATTTCATCTATTTACTAATATGATATATATAAAGGTATTAAAGAACATGTTCAAGTATATAATAAAAACACTGTAGTACAGATTCAATTAAATTTGAAAATATAGATTATAGGAATAATTGAGATTCAGGTATGACAAGTGTTGTCGTTGAAGAAGATTGATATTGATAATAGTAATAACAAGAATGACAATAGTAACAACAATAATAACAGTAGCTGAACAAGAAAAGTCGTAAAAAGAGAATAAGAGGAAGAAGAAAACTTTAGAGAAAATTTTAAATCTTGAGTAATAGTTAAATAAGCTCCACAATATAGAGCTCTAATATTTGTAACTCTTTGCATGTTTGGCTTTCATATTTCCATTTAAATAATTAAACAGCCAGTTGATTTAAACAGAGGTGAAAAATTTTGGGCTTTCCCTTACATGGGAATAATTTTGGGTATGAATATCAAATTTATTTTAAAATTAAAAGCTCAATTGAAAAAATAAACCATATAAGGTGATATATCATGGTAATATATCGGACTATATATTGGGTGATATTGCAAATACCAGTTAACCCGCGCATAAAACGATATGAATCCCTTTTAAACATATCGTCTCGGTTGACCCCGAAAAATGATTTATCGGAAGAGATATCAATCGTATTGAGAATATTTAGAACAATGATTATGCATACATTTAGTTTGCTTGAGTCTAGAATTTTGCACTATCATCTACATATTTGGTTATTACACGATCCCATTCTAAGTTGTCATAAATATCACACTTTACCACATGCTTTAGACATAATTTAGGGTCAGATAAGTCTAATTATATCTATAATTTACATGTTGTCAGAGAGACATTAGAAGAAAATTTTTGGTTTAAACAAACCGTAATTGACGGTTATTCCTCCCCCCTATATTTATTCATTAGTTGGTTGATATGGGTTGCTAATTCAACTCTTATGACATGTCTCGTTTAGGTTTCAATTTGCTAGAAGACTAGTGCAACAAGTAGAAAGTTTATGGATTTTATTGGAGATAGTTCATGAGGCATGCAATAGGAAACCTACATATTCGTGGGAAGAGATAAAAAATAGACTTATAGAGTAGTACCTTCCTCTGTGTTATAGTCATCGTCTCATTGATAAATTGGAAAAGATATTCATCTAAATGTTAAAACATAGTGCTCCAAGTGTGAGCAATATGGACAATCTATTTCACAATATACTCAATCAAGTGTTCTAAGTGTATTATGACTACGAGTACACCTCGAAAAGTCAACATATAGATATAGTACTTATTGACATAGTTGTCAATATCCTATTATATACGATACGTATCCTACATTACGATACAATATATAAAAAAATCAATATGTATCTTATATATGATACTATTGGATTAAGTATCTTACAAAACGATAAGCGTATCCTACAATATGTAATAAGTAGCTTGCGATATAGAATATGTTATGATCCGTTGCCTTGACTTATAAATAGATTTCAACCTCATTTGGATGAACATTTTGAATTGAATACGGAATACACATCCCGAGGAAGTATAGAAATTTAACAACAGAGAACATCAAAATTCAAGATACTTATTTTAGTTGATAAAAACATTCACACAAATCATCAAAAGTGATATATTATTAATTATATATATATATTACTATCACAAGGTGTAGGAGGAATTTCCCATGCTAGGAGGCGAGGACTCCATGTTCTGTCATTTTTTACTCCCATCGTAATCCACCACGTTGACCTATAGCCTCTAGGGTTGATATATACCATATCATGGCCATATAACAAGGTTGGATCAAGTGAGAACAAAATTAACAGTTTTCCCAAAACATAACATTTTGCATGAACCGATGGAGGGGAAATTAAACAATATAACCCATGATTTTTTGTGTGTATTAACCATGTATGATGAAGATGGGTGGGGCCTGATGGAAGTAAACATAGAGAGATAATAGTGTTTTTGCCTCCATAGAAGGAAATTCTCCTCCTACACAGTTGGATAACCATTAAGATTTATGCACAGGCCTAGAGAGAGAGAGAGAGAGAGAGAGAGTCTTGGTTACTTCCAAATGAGCTTGGAGTTGTATCCTTCCCAATCAAATTCGATGCTAGGCAATACAATTCAAAAAATACTTCGATATAGTTGATCTATACTATTTAAAGTGTCTAAAAATTAAAACAAAGTTTTAAAGTTTTCTTTGCCCATCCATTGACTAGGCAGAAAATCGACGTCCAAAAGTAGCTTTTTGCATAGATCTGTGAATTCAGCATACAAATTCTCTATCCCCTTTAAGCATAATATATAAATATAAAAAACCTAAACATTATTTTTCAAACATTCTAGGTTGTTAACTAATGAACTCAATATTTAGGCATCTACTTGTGCTGACTCAAAACATGGACAAAGACCCTTTAAATAACTTGAACTATTGTTTTTTTTAGCACTTCAAACGGTGTGATTAATTCTTACGTAGGGGATCTTCGATATGAATAACCAAGCTGAATTTAAACGTAAAAGATTAGGTGGCTAAATGCTCTCCACAAACAAATAAAGGATTGGACAAGAAACTTAATGTTAAATCTAGAAAATAGATTCCACCAACACAGTCTATAATTGCCTACAAACTTAATGTTAAACTTAATGTTATTTTATTGTCTAGTAATTTACATTTCAAAAATATAGTCAACTCATCTTTCATAGTCACACAGAGGTTGAGATTTATTATTTAACACATCACCCACCTACATTTGCCTTTGGAAAATGAGCCAGCCAAATTTTTGAAAGGTGAGTAGTATCTAAAATAATCCGTGTACAGAGTATTCCTATGGTGCTCCTTGGTCTTTACCCACAGGCCTTCAACTCTACAGTGGAACGTCTAAATGGACAATATTACCTTTCATTGTGATCCACATGGCTTGAATTTTAAAATAAAATAGAATAACAATTTACTTTAGGTTTTAGACACTTTATTATATAATAACAATTTATTTTCAACACTTTAAATCATGTAGATTAACTTAAATAGAGTATAACTTCAACTTGGTTTTCCTATCATCGAATTTGAATTAGAAGGATTTGCTTACATTTCCTTTTTTAGGAAGCAAAGTCCCTCCCTCAGACCAAGCCGCGTACCAACAACGCTAAAATGCCACTCCTCTTCTAAGGACTCTTATGGCAGTAAGGCCAGTCTCTCCACAGCCCGGTGCAGAGACTGCCGGATTTTTTGCCTCTACTATGGGATTTCAAGGTCATGAAGATCATTGATTTAAATGTAGTTGTGCGCATTTTGAGACCAGTAACTGGAAGACGACATAACCAATCTCACTTATGCTTTCCCATTAAGAAGTTACCACCTTTTTTCAATTGCTTTCAACAATTTAGTAGCCTGCTCAACTACCGTGGTCATAGAAACACTAATTCCAAATAAAGTGATTCAACAAGAATTAAGATGTAGTATGAGAATATCACGAAAAGCTAAGAGGGTTTTCGTTTAGCATGAACCCTGCGGGAAGAAGCCAAAGCAACAATAAAATAGAGACTTACCTTCTCCTTCGTAAGCACTTCAGAAGAAGCATCAACTGGAACTGCTGGCCAAACTGCTGGCTTGGGCCAGGGTAGCATGCTTAAAGCCGCACTGTTTAGCAAAAAATGAAGACAAAACCAGATTAAAACATAAAGATGATTAACGCAGCCGATCAAACAATCAGCAGTATCAGCATACATGAAGAAAACAAAATGAATGACAAAACCAGCATCAATTTGCCAATGAGAACAAAATTATACCTATTGGCAGGACTTCTTTCTATTTCCACTCCATAGCCAATCAAGTATGCAAGCCTCATGAACTGAAATATGCATAAGTATCAGTTTGAAAAATAGCAACCTTAAGGTAAAAAAGAGAATTACATGGTGATCACACAGAAACAACTTGGTCCACTTCATAAATCCCTTGTGCAACAAGAATCACAAGAGACGACTGTGAGATGCAACACTTGTGAGCGGTATTAGTGATAGCGGCTAATAGCTAAACTATATGTATTGATTTTAATTATGTTTCGAAATTGGGTATTCAATTGGTATTTCTTGACGTATTTGAGAAAGTTCTACAAATATCAAATAAATTATAGGCTCAATACAAATTGCAAAGTTAGATATCTCTTAAGACCCTAACTTGTTTTAAATAAATTTATATAATTTATATAGGTATGACATATTTATCATCATAACATCCGATATTTAGTGTATTTAGTAAATATTGTGATACATCACATGATATGCTATATCCAATATCTAATATTTAAAACACCGTTTGCAAGAACATTGGATCATACAAAGAAATACTGTGCATTTTATCGAACTTAACTCATCAAGGCCCTATTTGATAAGGGGAGTTAGGATGTATAAGTAGTGGAGCTTCAATAGAGGAATACAGGGGTGTAGGATACTAAATCCCCAATTCCTCTTGAAGAGAAGTAGGATTTAGGCCTTGTACCAAAAAGTGCAGGGTAATTGCATAATCTTTTTTTCAACAAAACCTTACCCTTGGATTATATGTTCAACACCTCTATATTTTTTTATTGTTTGCCTGGAGTTAGAAGGATTTAAGTACTAAATCCTCCCAACTACACTTGCCAAATGAAGCCCAAGGCTAATATGGCAATGCTTGTTTGCTATTAGAACAACTGTTGCATTACAATAGACATTAAGACTAGCTTGTCCCAACTCAGGTACTCCAATGGCAAAAAAGGTGAAGGATAATTTCCAGAAGAAGGCACAGAATACTAGTCGGTTACTTCTGCAAAAAGAAATCCCAACCATTTTGTATTTAAAATTGTATCCAACAAAACACATTACCTGTAGTTTGATTAGACGAGGAAAAATACCAAAAAATATAATATTTTAAAAATATCGGGGAAGCATTTTAAGCTCTACCTTGACCCGGCAAAGTGAATAAAGATCGCCCTGAAGCCGAAAGAACTCCTTTTCAACGTCAATTGCCACATGTTCATCATTGTGACGAGAAGAAGTTGAATTTATCAAACCCAGGCAAGCAGTTATAACCCATATTTCTCGGAAGCAAAAGGGTAGAGATTTCTGAATAAGATAAAAGGGAAAAGATATTACTTCCCTTTCTTGCACTTGGAGAAAATCGTATTAAGGACTCTTGCTTGACAAAATTACTATACTAGTAGTAGTAACATGATAGTGTTTATTATAAAGATGCTTGCACAAGAATAAAATAAAGCCGTACTTCATGAAATGCTAGTGTCTTCGAAAAGCTAATGACGAATGAAAAGCCTCTAGCAGCAACCTCCAATGGACGACTTAGGTTGAACAGTAGCTGCAAAGTTAAAACAAAGAAAGAGCTGGTTTAAGATAAGTATGAACTTATGTAGTAATGAATGTTGCAAAAACACTGCACCATATCAGGTAATAGTTTGAAGTTCTAGAGTATTTTACAATGGTTATCATATTTACTTGCTCCATGTTGCATACTTCTTATCTATGTTCCTTGGACACAGGTGTAAGCTTTAGACATCTGTACCAGTTGCACTCCCAGCAGTTTCAAATATAAATGGAATAAGGCCACATGGCTATAGAATTCAAACTTAACCTTTCCCCCAAATTACCATACTAATGAGGAGTAAATCTTCAATATCAAATAGCAAACCCCATCCAAGAAAATGTTTAAGGAACCATCAAGCCATCAAGATGCTCTGAGAAAAAAAGTAGTACATAACCTCATGCCGATAAATGCAGAAATTGACCAAATAGGAGCCAACTTTGGAGAAGTAGAAACAACAAGTCTAGGAGCTCTCAACCTATCCTGTTGCAACTAGGAATTTACATCAGTTTACTGTTTTAGAATCCCAAAACTAATGTTTGCTTGGATCATGTATCTCCGATGTTGTTGGATGCTTCAATGGTGTGTCCAATTCTCACTGCTCTTGAAATTTATTTTACATAATATTATACATAACAGCCATTTCATATGAAAACAAAATGGAAATGGTGCTGCAGGGACTTTAGAAGATAATTTCGCCATGACCAACTGAAAAACTTACTTTTGACAAAATAAATGATTAGCGATGCTAGGTTTCCAAGTTCAAGCTTCACTCTTAAAACCTACCACATGTTGTATCAGAATTGTAATATTAAACTCCAAAAACAACTACAAAATTAACTGTGACTTCACAAAAAACATGTGAGGCGATAAAAAAGAAAGGTGCTTTCACTCCACAATAATGTGTTGTTTAATGGTTCAATAAGTTTGTGAGAAGTGTTTGGTCCATCTACAGCAAAAGGTAGGAAGGAACCTTTTCCAACCATTACAAACCTTAGATTGGCAGGCAAAAAGATACTGTCTGAATTCAAACTCTCTAAATGAATCATCCTGAACAATTTGAGTCAATGGCTTGTATCCAGCATTTAACAGAGCAGCACGATCATCTCCACGGTCCAATCCTCCAAAATCTCTCTGTTTTGTTGGAGAATTTACTGCATTTTGCAAATGAGCAAGTGATTCAGCTTCCACTGATAACTAGTAACTTTTCAGTGATACTTGTCATGATAGCAAGATATATTTACCAACCTACGAAACAAAGAATACCATCTTTTGGCAGACTTCAACTCAAGTAAATATTAGCAATAATAATCATTTTCTTCACTGATCAACATAGGAAGAAAAAGTTCCATTTTATGCCTAAAAATAAAAGACCAAAACGTTCTCAGGGCTCAAGAAAGTAGAGATCTTAGAAGGTCAAAGTCGAAGTTGCAATAACATGCCACACATTATGAGATTCTTCACAGCTTCTGTATTTAGGTTATTTACACACCATATATCACATCCATACGTCTGGATTTTAAAATTTGACGCTCTAACACAAACTTTTCACTTGATGGTATTCAATTTCATATCTTATTTATAGGCTCCTATTCGAACTCTCCATGTATATAAAGGTAAAGTGTTCCTAAGGAGAAACATTTGATAGTTACCCAAGGATGCAGCTTAAATTCTCACAACAGAACATCAAAATGGACGATCCAGACTATTCATTTTAATCTTCATATCCCAAATTGGTGGTGTATAAAAAATCAGAGACTTCTTCATTATTGATCAAGAGCTCTCATTTGTTCTATCATTGAAAAAAATTCATTTTGCACTAATCAAAAAATATTGGAAGTGACTGAATACTTATACACTGCCATTTCTAGATAGAGATCATGATAGATAGCGTGAATCATCTCTATTATATATATTGAGAGAGTGTGTGTGTACATAAACACACAAAGATATGTATGCATGTACATACAATTTCACAAAGGTACATATGCTAAACAGTGGCCTATCACCCACTTCTATTGCACATTGCAATTGAACTTGGCTCTTTCTCATTCTAAAGAATAGCTTAATTTAGCTCACTTCTTACATCAAATCACAATCTATCTTCACTTTCATAAAAACACTCTTTTGTTGTACTTTTTCCGTAGTTTGACTAGAGAAGTACACACTACCTCAACCATAATGAGTAGGAGATAAGTGCTCCAGAATTTTGATAGATATGCTGGAGAAGTAGCAAACTTACAAATAATACTATAAAACTGACAACACATTTAAAAACTGTCCATCAGGTTTCTGTCTGAGATCAATGAATCATAGTCCTAAATATACAAGCAGCGTTGCCATGTCAGACATTTGGACACGACACTTAAAAAACCTGTGTGACTGTCCCACTACCTGTGCACTCATGATGTAACAGGAAAAAATGAATTAAGTATCATTACACTGAATGGAATGAGAGCATTAAAAAGCATATCTACATAGGATCCATAAGGGAAAAAGAAAAAGAAAAAGAAAAACAATAACAAGCATTCTTTTCCTAGTCTTTCGGTTACATTCTTCCCAATGTAAATGGCATTAAACAGGTAAAAGAGTGGTGCTAGGATATGCGTTTGTGTTAATGTGTGAAAGAGTGGAATATGAGTACATATTATTTATGTATAGAGCCATGTAATCATGCTAATATGTAAAAGTTGCGATGTTTGACACTTTAGGGCACATTGGCACATGATACTCGTGTCCCATGTCATGTTACGCTGGATAAACATAATCATGTCGCATAACAAAAGCTTCAAGAAATGCAGAAAGAAAACACATGGAAACAATCATGCATTGGTCTCAGTAGAAAATGACCTTCTCTTCAACAATGTCTCATTCATTCAGTACTTATAAACCATACCTTTAATACACCGTTAACAAAAAAAAAACCTGACACCAGTTCAATCTCTTTCCAATATGTTTAAAGCATATTATAACAATCAAAAGAAGTAGAGTTTTTTATGGGCAAAAACAACTTTGCTTATTCACACAAGGTTGACATTCACGAGTTGAGCCCTAGTCTATAATTGTCGAGTCTAACTCAAATACAAGATTGCAAACTCACCTGTCTCCAAGTAAAACCTACTGTGACCCAACATCAAATTTGAGATGCAATGAAATTCAAGGGATCATGAGGAGTCATAAAATTGGGGGTGTGGAAGGATACGGGAAAAAGGAAAGAGCAAAATTAGGAACTCTACTTCAATTTCTATAGCACTTGGATCATTAGAAACTCTACAAATAAGATGTTTTAACAACGGTTTTGAGTATGCAACCAAAGAAACTAAGAGAGAAGAACTGTTTTTTCTCCACCACACTTTCTTCTCTATTTTCTCATTGAGTTAAGGGCGTATTCGAGTTTGGGTTTTATGTGGAGTTCACAGCTTTGTACTCTTCCATGTTTATTACCGGATTCTCCTTTCTCCATGGATGTAGGCCATCAGTATCAAGAAATGCAACTCAGGTGTTCTCATCTCGTCACCTTTATCCTCAATATTCTTTTTTGTGCTTGATCTATTTGTGATTTGATTTCCGCGTGATTTGTGTACTTCTTCATTAAGACTTACTTGATCTCGCACGACCCGTATGTCTTTAATCTTCACAATTTTTCCACTTTATTCCTGTATCCATATTTGGGCAATCTAATTGGTTATGAGAACGCAGACAAGTTATTTAAGAGTGGCCAATGCATAATGATAAGTACAAAATTTAACAGATAAAATATTGCCCATCACAAAAGGAAAATAAAATATCTGATGTACATTAAAGTATAGAAATGTAGTTGCACTATCTAAAGCTTCATCTTGTCCATTATAAAATGATAAAACTAGGTATCTTGCCCATAGTTGCACTAAGTCTCAAATAGATCCTATAACTAATAGAAAATTTGTAAACTCACATGAAATCCTGTAACAATGCTCAACAAGAAACTTGCCGGATAGGAGAGTTAACCATATTCACATAATAAATCTTCAAAACCAATAAATTGATGCATTACATTATTGAACACAGAAAGATCTCGAATAACCTGTTTCAAGATAGCAAAGCTCCAGTTCATCATATTCACGTAATGAATCTTCGTAAAGATGAGCCATCTCAAACATAAATGCCAAGCTTTCCTGGACAAAATATTTAAAAGAAATCCAAACATCAGATCACATAAACAATTTTAAGGGCGTTCGATGTCGTTAAAGTGGAGATGTCAGCTAATTAGTAATTAGACACCTTTAAAATGAAGAAGTTACAAAAGTTCCAGACTGGTATGAATCTTTGCTCAGTGAGCTTGCGAAGTTCATCCTCATAAAACTGAACACGTCTATCCAATGTATTCCTGATAGATTCTACCATTTTGGAATCCAAATCTTCCCAAAAGTTTTCATCAGGAGGACCATGCAAATCTAATTTACAGCATCTGAGTAAAAAGAAAAGCAATATAAATTATACAAAACTTCAGAGAGAATATTTCACACAAAAACGAGCACACTCTAGAGCTGTAATGTCTGTGAAGTAACTAAGAAGAAAACTAAAATTCTAACCTGACCTAATTAACACACTAAGGATAAACGAAGTCCCAATGTCCAATGATGCAGTGCATCATGAATTTCATTTAGTGAAAATTTTAGGAAAATGAAAGGCATTTCCTATCAGACAAGGTCAGTTGAGGATTTGAACAATTTATATCACAATGATATGCCAGTGTTATGACCTACAAAAGGCACTTATGTGTCCAAATAATGTGAAGAAGAAAAGTGATCACAACCTCTCTCTCTTTTTTGAGCTGAAATCAATTTCAAGTCTAGCATATATTTTCTTTGCCATCTTAGTTGCTGCATCATTACTGGGATGAGCCTTCGAGACAAAAACAATAAACCACTCGCGCTCGTCATTCTGAACGATCAATTTCAGCCTTGGCTTTAGAATTGTCTTGAACTCATCAAGATCCTGATCAGGTAGGAAGGGAAAATAAATAAATAATTAAATGATTTCATCAATATTAGTGCTAATATTGAAAATTTTAAATTACGTAATGAATGGAAGAAAAATAGTTACAATATGATACCTCACAAGTAACAAGAACAACAGTAGCATAAGGTTCCCGGAACCAAAACAGGGACTGCTCTTGTGGAAAACGACTGCGAAGCCTTATGTCAGTAGTTAATATGAACTCAGCAGGCAATTTATCCACAAGGACAGGATTGCGAGTTTTGTTATTCAAACAAGCCTTCTTTAGTGGGAGCCGGCTCTCAAATCCATCTTTAACACTCGGCCATAGGTCACTTACATCTTCAACTAAAGTGATAAAAGAAATACAACAAGAATTAGAGAAAACTGAAAAAGGATAGTGATCTTATGCAAATATCAGAAACTTCCTACTAATTCCTACTTCTAACAATGAAAAAATCATCGTTAAACTTTAAGAAAGTGGAACCAATACCAACAGCTTGCAGCCACTAGTCAAACTCTAAATAACACAAACTTTCAGAGAAATCTTATCAAAATCCATCTGCTTCAATATCCAATTCTATAATTCTCCAGTCATAATTATATTTACTTAAACAGGATGCAAGAGTTCATAGAAATTACTCCAATTGACATTTTACTGAAGCATTCTAAACATGCAGTTCTTTCACTAAGCAATTTCAAAGCCCTAGATCCCTCAAAGCCTAAAGTAAATCCCATACAGGACAAATAAGACAATTTGTAAGACATATAATACAATCGCCTCCTTGGTGACACCAAGGTTTTAAAATATTGACTAATACATATTATGAATATCGTACAGGTTTGAGGTATATGATATGATATGATATAAAACTAATTTCAGTACTGGTATTGTTAATATTGCTAATATGTATGAGATTGCCGATACTTTATGTCCGCTATTGCTGATTATCGATATCATAAACCATTAGTTGATACCAACTCTTGGGATTTAAACTTGGTTGAGACAAAAATTTGAAGGAAAAAAAAAATCAGGAAAAGCAAAATATAGTTCTTCATCTTCCATAAAGCATAATGGATAACAACTCTAGATTTTGGAAGATAAGATGCTCTGGCAGCAAAAAGGAAATGACCCAATATTCATTCAGGATTCGCCATGCACCCTGAATTACATAGATTCACCTGTAAGCTTGTCTGAACTCTCATCAAATTTTGACCTAAATATCTATTTGACAGTATAATCTTGATTCAACAGTAAGAAGAAATCTCTGATATTAAAGACACTATTCAACTAGTGTCCGTAGGTTCCCCACAAAAATCAGAATCTCCACCAAAACAAAAACTTCAGTAGAGATCCCAATAAGGAAATCCCACTAAAATCAGAGTTTCCACCAAAACTAAAACTTCGGAAGAGATCCGGCATTAGGAAATCTCACTAAAGTTAAATCCAAAAGACTAATCTGAACTTACAAACTCCACAAAGCATATAAGAGATGCTTCCTCAGTCCCAGTTTACTAACAATACTTGAATCTCCTTTACTCAAAAGGAACAAGCAGCTCAAGGTCTTGCACAAATGCAACAACTTCACCAAGAATTCACCTGAAGCCGGAATCTTAACGACAAAAATCCATCATTTCTAACCACTTCTTGTTGCAATTATAATCACGCCGAACACTTTGCAAGAGATCCCAAGTTATAGAATTTTACCAAATTAACCATTAAAAACTTTTTTAAAATGCCAAATCCTTTATTCCACCTAAGCAAAAATGCATCCCCATATCACTTTTTATATAGAATCACACCTAAATACAGTGCCCCTCCAACAACCACTAACAGTACCCAATGCAAGCACTTCATCAAGAAAACAAACTAGACGCGATTGAAAGTTACTTCCAAATTAGGTTGCAAAAGCTAGGTTTGAATCCTCGGTTCACAGGAGCAGAGAATGCAACAGATTTTTTTTTTTTTTTTTTTTTTTAAAAAAAGGGCTTTGTTAGGGTTAGGGTTTTGTACCGGCGATGATGAGGCGATCGCTGGAGCTCTTGATGGTCTGGAACTGAGCTAAGTAGCTGGCCATGACGGCGGCGGATCACTGGAGAAGATCCATAGACCTCGAGTCGATCCAACAGTAGAAGACGATGAAATCAGAGAGAAACGAGAAAATAGATCTGCGATTTTCTTTCTTTTTTTTTCCCTCACACGAACAGTCAGGACTCAGACTGCTAAAAAAAAGGAAAAGAGGGGGGTCACCAACGGGAATTTCTAAAGAAGCAGACACCTTGTCTGAACACACCATCTCTTTGTGCTCACACCATCTCTTTAAAGACATTTTTCATTGTGCGCACACCACTTTTCCCATTAATTTTTTTTTCTCCTGGCATACCAAAACTCACATTTTCAATCTCTACAATCTCATCGTTCCATTTTATCTTATTCAAGTCCTAACACTGCCAGTCATACGTGAGTTCGCACTCGATGCCACCACAAGCTCTATACTCGACTCTACTACAGCCCCGCATCAAATCCATGCCCATTATAGCAGAAATAATATCATTCGGAATCTAATTTTGAATGAAAAATAATACTATTTGGATCTAATTTCGAAGCGAAAATAATATCATTCGGGATCTAACTCAAAATAGAAATGTTCTTTTAGAAAGACCAAGGTTGAAGACAACAGTAATATTGTTTGAAAATTTCAAAGGCAAACTTATAATATAAGAGTCTCAGTAAAATGTGCTTACTAAGACCACTGGTGTGTTTATTTAGAAACTCCCTAGAGTTTTTAAAGTAGCACACCATTTTTTCTAGTGATCCCGCTTTTCCTAGTAAGCACATTATCTTTTTTCAAAAAAGAGTTTTTTCTAGTGAATACATCACTCATTACTAGAAAATCTTCTATTAACTCCTCCCATTCATTGCGCATAATATTTTTTAGGATTTGTGAACAGACAAAAGATGAATAAAGTCAATTTTCTACTTTAATTTTGAGTTATTTAATAGAGGGAAATTTGAGATAAAGTGGATACGGGTTAATTTTTTTTTTTTTTTTTTTGCTGAATAGTTTTGCTGGGTAGAAATAAAGAGGAGAAAAGAGGTTAAAAACAAGGACAATTCTGTTAAAAAAAATAATGACAAATTTATAATATTAACCTACATCTACATCGTGTGCGAATAAAAAAAAAATGGTCTGTCCCTTTGGAAATTCCCACACCAACCCAGTCGTCAATTTGTCAGCAAACTCCTAAACAATTTATAATTTATAGGTACATAGCTCATTATTGTTTAACAAGAGTAGGTCCAGCCCAATAAGTTATATAGCTCGTTATAGGTTTAAAAATTAGGTCCAGCCCAGTAAGCGGCAAGCCAACATGGCCGTTGGGAGAGTTGTTATTTGCACCCACTTCTTAAAATTTTTTAATTCAGTTGCCTTTGAAGTTGGCATGTAAAAAAATAAAATAAAATAAAATAAAAATTTAAATTTAGTTTCCCAAATCTTCATTTTTATAATTTAGTCTCTAAATCTTTTAAATTATCTCACTTTAGTCCCCTTCTCGTTATATCTCTGAGTTACTTTCCTTTAGTCATCCTTTCACTCTTCCTCCTCTCTTTATCTTTGTATTGGGTTTCCCTCTCCATTCTTCTCCTCTCCCTCTTTTTCAAAAGTACACAAACCCAACTAAAAAAAATAAAATTAACTTTTACAAATTTTAAAAAGAAGAGGGAAATCTCACACTTTTTTATAAAAATTCAATTTAGACTAGAAAAGATTCAATTTAGATAATTGTGCATAAAATATGTGAATGTGAGTTTGAGTAGTTTAAGAAAAACTACGTGAGGTTTTTACATATTCAAACAAAATATGTATGTATCAGTATGCCGTGACATTTAATCAAGTAGAGAATAGTTCTTCTATAATCTGGATCTGGGAAATTTTATGCTAGGAAAAAGAATGATTGTTGCATATAGAAAACTGTGAAGTTTGAATTCTATTTGAGCACACCACTTTGCTCAGTAGCCCCACCTCTAAACTTTTAAAAAAAAATTACAAGTTTGTCATTACCTTTTATGGCCATTTTTTTTTCCGTTGGTCTAGATTAATTTCCGAACAATGTTAAATCTATCGAGAACTAATCCCTGAAATGTATGGAAACAATTCTGTTGACTAATCCCTGATTGAGAAATGCGGATTCACTAAGCAAAGTGGTGTACTCAAATAGCATTTCCCATATATAAGTCTTGCAAGTATCCTATTGAAAGGAAATAAAATGCGCAAGATCAAGAAAAAAAATATTGAACTACCTTCCAATTTTGGGGAGTTTCTAGATTGGCACACCATTGTTCCTAGTGAACCTACTTAAAAACTTCTATCATATTACAATCTTGCCATCGAATTTTTTGAACTAAAATGCCCCTGTCTTTCTTCTCCCTTCTTTTTCTCTTCTCAAACGAGCGTTCAAAAAAAAAAAAAAAAAAAAAAAAAAAAAAAAAAAAAAAAAAAAAACCTAAATACTCGACTCAAGAAGTGGCGGAAGAGGATCAACGACGGTATTGTCTGGACCGGCGACGGCAAAGGTGGCGGAACAAGACAAAAGAAAGAGAAGAGAGGTTGAGTAGTGCTGGGTTTAGAGAAGAGAAGAGAAAGAGGAAGGATGAGTTGGATATTTGGATTAGAGAATATTTTTTTGAAGAAAAGAAAAGAGGAAGAGGAAGAGAAGAGGAGAAGATGGAGAGAAGGAACGATTTAATGGGAAGAGAAATAAAAGAAGGACAAAGTTAAGATTTTTGATATGCTCACTAGAAAAATCTTTTTTTTTCAAAAGAGAGAATGGACTAACTAAAAACTGGATTAACAAAAAAAATTAGTGTGCTACTTTGGAAACTCCCTATTTTTGGCATTGGCATTGTACTTGGACAGCAACTTTCCTCACATAACTAAATTCTCCCATTTTAGAAATGAGAGTCAAAACCTCATTCTTCACGTGTTCAAATGATGCATGCATGGAGATAAATGATGGTGATTGCTTGTTCATTTTTTCCCCATCTAAGACAGTAAAATAAAAAATAAAAAATCCCACTTTTTTTGTCAATTGTAATATTCTAACCAAATATCAATACTTTCCAAATACGGAAGAAATTGCTTCTGAAAAATCTCTATCTTTGACTCTAGTTCTAGTTACTTATGTGGGCTATGATCACATTCCTAGTCATTATACTGTGATGCTTTAGAAGTGGTCATCATATTTATGAACTCTTGAAATATAAAAAGACACTCCTTACTTACTTTGAGATACATGATTGCTCGGATATCATTTTCTGATTTCAATGTGCATTATACTTGAAGAGAAAGTAATATGCATGTCGATTTTGCTAGGTCAGAAAATACTGATATTGGTGAGAAAGTTATATAGTAAGAAGAATTTGCTCAATTGTTATTGGAGTTTGCAGTGAAGAATATTTCTGGATTGCCATATAAGAATTTCCTCAATTGTTATCAGACCTATGTTTTCCTTACGAAAAGATAAAATAAAAAAAAGAAATTAGTTCAAGATGTAGTATGGACAATATAGGTTCTATATTTCATCTTAGAAAAGTCACCTCTTGTACATATCAAAACAGTAACATTTTTGGTCAAAACTTTGATGATCGTTGGGAAATTTTAGGGTTTAGAGAATTATAACAATTAGGGTTCTTGTCTGAGTTTTTCAATAAAAAAATTATTTTTGCTGTCATTAAATATAAGATGACTAAGTCCCACCGTTTATACTTACGTAATTTGTTTGAAAGTATGGTGCATGCAGCAAATATTGTTGGATTCACTTCCGGTTTAGAAATTAATGAGCAAGTATTGGATCGAAGATTTGATGCCTTATCTTTTATATTATTCTTTATCCTCTCCTCTTCACAATTTTTGGAGAGGAGAGGAGAGGAGTGGAGGTTATAAGTTCTTGCTTGGATAGATTCTCAAATTCTCTCTTGTGAATTTTTTCGCTAATAGTTGTTCCTTTTATCTTCTTTTTTTGTTTCATTGAGGTGTTTGAGATGGAGCTTGTATCTCGTGTAGAAGCTGTGGAAGCTGAGAATCGATCCATCTTTGCTAAATCTAAGAATCCTGTAACCCTAAAGGTAAGAAGAAAGAAAAAGAAAATATGATTCTCTTTTGTTGTTTTTAATGTTTCATGTTAATTTTTTTTTTCCCGTAAAATGCTTTATTTCATTATTCTCATCTGGTATTAAAATAATTCATGCTCAAATGAAAGAAATTTAAATTAAATTTACTTCATTTTTTTTTTTTTACAATTCTTCCATTTGAGTTGTAAACTAAGTCGATGCCTTGTGCAGTTTGAAGATGTAGTCTATAGAATCAAGATCAATTCTAACGAGCGGAAAATCTTAAAAGGCGTGTCCGGGGCGGTCCTCCCCGGCGAAATGCTGGCCATGATGGGGCCGTCGGGGTCCGGCAAGACCACCCTCCTCACCGCACTCGGCGGCCGCCTGGGCGGCAAGCTCACGGGCACCATAACCTACAACGGCCGGCCCTTCTCCAGCTCCATGAAGCGCAACATGGGCTTCGTCACCCAGGACGACGTCCTCTACCCCCACCTCACCGTCACCGAGACCCTCGTCTACACCGCGCTCCTCCGCCTCCCCCGCACCCTCACCCGCCAAGAGAAGGTGGCCCAGGCCGAAGCCGTCATGTCCGAGCTCGGCCTGACCGCGTGCAGGAACAGCGTTATCGGCGGTCCGCTGGTGAGAGGCGTGTCGGGTGGTGAGAGGAAGCGAGTGAGCGTTGGGCAGGAGATGCTGATAAACCCAAGCTTGCTTTACCTAGACGAGCCAACGTCGGGGCTGGACTCAACGACGGCCCAGAGGATCGTGGCGACGCTGTCGGGGCTGGCCAAGGTGGGGAGGACGGTGGCGATGACGATACACCAGCCGTCTAGTGGCGTGTTTTACATGTTCGACAGGGTGTTGCTCCTGTCGGATGGGGGCACGGTGTACTTCGGCAAGGCGAGGGAGGCGATGGACTACTTCAAGAGCATCGGCTACGCTCCGTCGGTGCCGATGAATCCCGCCGACTTCTTGCTCGACCTTGCGAATGGTGAGTTAGATCTTTCGAGTTCTATATATAGTTGATTCTTTCAAGCAAGTTTTATTGAATTTCATGTAGTTTGATACGAAGTAAGATCCATATGATCTATCTAGTTAATTGCCAAGAAGATATGACTAGTCATGATATTTCTATTACTGAGTGGGGTGAACGATCAGTCAGAACTGGGAAGATCAAAAGATTCCGACTAAAAAGAGGAGGCGAGTCTCCGACCATCTTGTTCGACAGAGTTTGACCGAATTTTGATTGATTTTACTGGAGAGACTTATGGAAACCTCCTCGTCGGAAGGAATTTGACTAACCACCTCTTGCTGGTTGTTATTTTTCTCTTGCTTGCAAGAGAGACTTGTTAAATATTACATTGATTTGAGTCAAAACAATACCTATTTTTTTTTTATAGAAAATAATATGGATATAATATTATTTTTTTTATATATTCTCAATTTTCATAATATTGGAGTTATTATAATTTACAATTAGTAACATCTATAATATCGTGTATGTAGGTGTCCCTTTTCAACAACGAGAGGGATCAGATAACCGAGCAGCAATCAAAGAAGCTCTCTTCAGTGCTTACGATCTCCAACTCAAAGACAAGATCAAGAATGAGCTCCGAGCAATAGCCACCATCAGTACATCAAGCGCAGTTGAGCCGGAGCAGGCGCAGGCGAGCCCGTGGACGACGACGTGGTGGGAGCAGTTCAAAGTACTGCTCGAGCGAGGAATCAAGGAGCGAAGGCACGAGTCTTTCTCCGGCCTCAAGTTCTTCGAGGTTATTTTCATCGCACTCTTCTCCAGCGCCATGTGGTGGAGGTCAGGAGACCGGCTAGACGATCAGGTATATTTTATTTTGAAAGTTCCTGCCACTGTATCAAAACTCTAAAATTATTGTTACGGTTGTAGGTCGGATTTCTCTTCTTCGCCACGGGATTCTGGGGCTTCTACCCCGTCTTCCAAGCGATATTCACCTTCCCGCAGGAGCGAATGATGTTGACGAAAGAACGAGCATCGCGAATGTACAGGCTCTCCTCCTACTTCATGTCTAGACTGGCAAGCGACTTGCCGATGGAGCTGCTACTCCCAACCATCTTCACACTCATCGCGTATTGGATGGTCGGCCTGAAATCGAATCCCGCGAGTTTCTTCCAGACCCTCTTCTCCCTCCTCTTCAACGTGCTCGTAGCCCAGGGAATCGGTCTGGCCGTTGGGTCCGTCGTCATGGACCTCAAGTCCGCCACCACCCTCGCCTCGGTCATCATGCTCACGTCCATGCTCGCCGGAGGATTTTTCGTCCAGAGAGTCCCCGTCTTCATCCGATGGATCAAATACGTCTCCGTCTCCTTCCACACCTTCCATCTCTTCGTGACATCGCAGTATACGAGCATGGATACTTATGCTTGTTCGACGGGGATATGTAGGATCATCGACTTCCCGTCGGTGGCGAACGTGGGGGTCGATAGGGCGTATCTACCGGCGGTGATCATGATCGTGATGTTCTTCGTGTGTCGGATTATCGCTTACCTCGCCTTGATGAGAGTCGGAGTCCCCAACTGATCAGAAGCCCCTTGTGTTGTATGATGACATGAACTATAGATAGTGTAGGAGTCCCGAGATTACTTTGTAGTATCACTTTCGGCTGTTCTACTCTCTAGATTATCTTGTGGGAGTTCAGAGTTTTTATATAGGAGTTCTTCTTCCCCATGTAGTTATTAGTAAAATTTGAAATATATACCTTTTTCTATCTAATTAATGTATTATTGATTCAAAGTCTCTGCAATTGTATGATGACAAAGCACAATAACGAGCTTCGCCCGAAACTCCTCGTGGCTTACCATTTCTTTTACGAGTTTCGCCTAACAACAAGGTTGCTTATGAACTTTATCCTTGTGGTGATGGTTCACCATAAACATTATTTTAACTATTGAACTCTTACCCATTCAACAAAACTCCTGATAAAACTGTGATTATGCAATTGTCATGTGCTACTGATATCAGTCCTTTGACATCTCTTGCTCGCTCGTAAATGACTCTTGCGCGGTTGATTATAATTAAAAACAATCTAGTTATGGAAAAACTGAAAAGTGGAGTTATCGTAATGTGAAAATTATGTCTTGTTCAGAATGTACATCCCGATTTGTGTTTATACCATTAAAAAAGGCCCTTATGACACCTTAGCAATGTGCTCGGTTCAACAAAGACCAATATCATGATAGTGGTTCTGGAAATGCATAGAACAAAAAACCTGGCAATATTTATAATAACCCTTCATCTTTTATAACTAAAAATAATTAAAAAAAAATAAACAAATAATAAATATAACATTTCATTTTTCTAACTCTTACGCTTTTCATTTTTTTTAACCTCCTAAATCTTTCATCTTCTCCAACTCCAAACTCTTCATCTTCTTCATTATTTAAACTATGAAATTCCATATTTAATTCTCAAAATTAAATTTTTTAATTAACTAAAACTTTTCATTTTTTGTTACTCTCAATCCTTTCACCTCTTAAATCTCCCAAAATTTTTACCTTATAAACTCTCATCCTTAGCTGTAAAATTAAAATATCTAAATTAAATTAAAACCTTTCATATTTTTAACTCATTACTCATTCATTTCTCTAATTCTCATCCTTTCATCTTCTCCATGAATTATCTACATTAAAACTCCAATTTAATTATCTAACTCTCTAAATTATATAACTCCTCAAACCTTTTAGATTGTATAGCTTCCTAAACTCTTCACATTCTGTAACTCCTAAATCCAATTATATATAAACTCATAAATCAAAACACATTCCATTCATTCTAAAAATCATTCTCTAAAATTTTCTTCCTAAAATTCTCTCTTTCTCTCATATCGTCGGAGCACCATTGAAGCCACCGAAGGAGCCGCCACCAGAGTCGCCACTATCGGAGCCACCAATTTGCTCGAGATGAATGCATTTCTCCTTATCTTTTCACATCTTGTATTCCCACCGTTTTGTCAAAAGGTTAGTAATAAACTCTATTTTTTCTTATTTGGTTAAACTATTGGGTCTTAGAACTAGTTGACACATTATCTAACAACCCTAATGACTTAAGAATAATATCCATTATTTTATAAATCCAATAAAATGGAGGCAAACTTATTTCCTAATTTCAAATCCACTTAACTTTAAAATCAATATTTAATACGTTATAAAAATACTTAAAAATCTTTAAAAATCATCTAAATTTATATTCATCTATTTTTGATATTCTTAGAATAATTTTAATGTGTAGATTGATTCGTTGATCGACATCGGGAAACAATTTTCAGGTCATGCTAATTTCTTTATAAAAATATTATTTTCATTATATTGTTTAATTTGTAAAAATGTTATTATAAGTGAAACCATCGATATTACTATTGTTTCTTTATTCTATTAGAAATTCAATTAATCTTGTTATTGATGATCGCATGTTAATTTACATAGTATAGTTAGATTTTAGAATAATCAAAATATACTATATTTGATAAATTACATACAAGCTATAATTGTGGAAATATACTGTTTGTGATATCATTTTGTATCGGTGTATAGAAAAGTTACCTTATATATTGTTTCTCTAATTAAGGAACGTACAACACATAGAAAACCTCCCAGCATCCATACAATTGCCTGATCGATATTTTTATAATGTCTCAAATCTGTAACTCTTGAATATAACTAATTGTGATTTATTGAGTAAAGTATAAACTGAACGGATTCTATAAATCATATTGTCAACAAATTAACAAAATTAAATTAAAATATTGTACCTGATATAATCAATATACTGTACTATACCTAAATGATACTGGGCTGGGGGAGAAACTGAATGATGAAAATATATTCTATTTCGGCTGTAAACTTGTTAAGTTGTACAACTGAATATTTCGCATATCATGGATGCGTGATGATTTGCTGGATCATACCTGACTATAATTCTTGTTTGCCTGACGGTAGGTTCGACTCAGCACCGGACAATTCATGTGATCATTTCCTGGGTCTGTACAAGAAACAATCAAAATAGTGATATCTTATCAGTTAGATTTTCCAATTACATGACATTCTAGATAAATATACCCCTGTTATAGAGTTGACTTAACTAAAATGATATTAAGACAATCTAAATCAATTGATATCAGTATTACAGACATCTCATTACATATTTTCTTAAACCTGTATTATTATTATGTTTGGATATAACCGTTATATTTCACATTTTTTCTACATATTTTATTTTGGTCTTAATTTGACGACTTGAGTGTGCATCTCCAGATTTACCAATAGACATGTCAAAACTGACGCAGGATCTGGTGTGCTGTGAAGATAAGGTTGAAACCCAATAATGGATTAGAAATTTCCTGCTTCCTTTTGTTTAATTTTATTATATTTTATTTAAGTTGTATCTAAACTTCGTTCAATTAAATTAAAAGTCAAACTTTTATAGAATTTTTCTATCGTAATTACTGAGTATTATTGTGGCAAATTTATTGAGGTTTTAGCATATTCAAACTAAATATATTGCCGGTATTTGCTACACGTACTCGTATACCGTATATCGGGAGCGGGGCGTGACAATATTGGTGGCTCAAAGGAGACCAATATCATGGCTTTAATACCAGATATGTATAGAACCCTTTTAAAATGCGCATAGCCCATTCACTAGTAAGTTCTATGTTAAGCTTGTAATTAATTAAATTTACTCATTATATTGCACAATGAAAAATTCATAATAACTTTTCTCCATATTAAATACTTATAATCACTTGTATACTTGTTCTATCTCTGTTCTTTATTTACTTCAAAAGTATTCATTATCATAACTATAATTTTACCTCATGCCATTTTACTACTCATGTACTCAAATATTTCTTGTCGGGTCAGACCCTAGGTTACTTTTACATGCCCATATATCGAAAATAGCACAATGGAAGGCGAGACTGATTTGTCGGTTGACGATCTATATTTCCAAAACTAAGCCAACTAACATAAGTTTGAGTTAGCTTTATTTTTTGTTGTAATTACTTTTGCTCCTTAGCTATTATACTTGGATTTAGTATAGACAAGATTGAAACTTGACATGCAATACACTATTATAAGAAATAATGCTTGTAATCCTTTTTCAGTATTGGAATCTAGAAAATATTATATAATATTATGGATTGTAATAATCTTAAATCATTTCTGATGTGTAGTCAAGTCGTGCTTTTCTTTTATAAAAGATCTTTTGTATTTGTTTTTAAGATACTTATTAAAAAATGAGATATATTGTCAAAACTTTAGAAGGTATAGTTTAAGACATTATAGTCCTACTTTTACCAAATTTTCAATTTTATCTTGATATTTTTGGACTAATTTAAAATCTTAATCCTACAATATGATATCCCTTGGGCATTGAGGTAACAATAACAAACCAATTTGCCAAATAGTTTTTTTCTTTGTTTGCTAGTCAAAGTATAGTGCACCAAGTTATATCCAAAAATTTCGATGATATATATCTTTTCTGTGTAAGACATTACCGATGGGTACCGTCAAGTAGGTACAAGAGGCCGTTCATAATAAAAACCACGTAATCAGAATACATAAGCAAGAAAATCTATTACAATCCATAAATATTATATTGCATTATGCGATATAATTCTTAGAAGGATTACAATATAGATGATTAGGAAAGTGTATTGTCAGACTTAGGTTTTGACACAACAAAAAAAGGACTATTCAATGTACTAAAGGTTAACAAGTTATGTTCGAATATAATGGTTAGAAAACAAGAGATGGTTACATAAAAAAGAAGCCTTCAATGGCCTATTGATAGTCTGCTTACTCCTGAAAGTATATTAAATCACGTAGTAAATTCTTTCTAAATTCTTTAGTGTCTGAGTGTGTTTAATAACCCTAGAGTTAATCATGATAAGAATTATTTTGAGCATGTGCTACTAATAGATATGAAGTTATTATGTAAATTAAATCAATACGAGTAAAGTTAAGTTTTAGGGTGACCTATATATATCCTGAATACTTGGACGGAATCAGAGAAAGTTTCTGTTAATTAGAACATGGCAATGCTAACCTCATTACATATTTAATCTCTATGTGGTACTAAGAAAACTTAATTTTATTTTATTTGAATATAGAATAAATAATGGAAAAATCATATTAGAAGAATTCCTGAACCCAAGAATTAAGAGACGCCAATATCCTGATTCATTTTCATGTGGAATCTTAAAAGAAGTATCTCTCAGTTTTTGTTAAACTTGATAGAAAACTTTATACTGTGTTTGTTTGTACAAGATTGAGGTTATTGAAACATAAATGTCTAGCATGATAAGAGCCATGAAATTGACCTAACGACAAGAAAGGCAAGAGCTTAAAGTATGATGTCATCACATACATCATGAAAAAGACCTACTTTAAAACTAACAAATTAATTACTCAACCTCGATCTCCAACCTCCTTTCTCTCTTCTTTACTTTCTGTTCGCCTGATTCTATTGCTCCAGACGTTCGTCAAACCCAATATCCGTCGCCCTTCCTCCATTGCTCTACATCTCTGACGTTGTAGTGTTGGATTTATCCGTTTTCTTGAAAAAAAAACTCTAATCCTAAATCTTATCATAGTGAATCCGAAGACGTTAGAATTCTTACTAATTTTTTGAGGAACACTAAAAATTTTAAAGAGTAAGAAAATGGAAGAGTTTGTGGGAGTTGTGTTTATTTTGAATATTTAAAAAATACTAAAAAAGTGCGAGATTACAAGCATATTTTTGCCTGTAACATCATCGCTCAAAAATCTCAACTGTGATGCTAGCAGTAATAAGGTATATGGAGAAGATGTGGCATCGAAGAGCGGGACAATTTGATAATTGCATTATGTCGTCTTGACTATAAAGAAGGGGTCAAAGAGGAATAAATTTCATATGTCCGCCGTCCATCGGTGGGCACGTAACATTCCCAACTGGTGCAAAATCCATTGAGTTTTGTTCATTGGTTTTCTAGACCGAATCGTTGAGATAGATTTAATGTTTCGTTTTGTATTGATTTGAACAAGTCATTAAGTGAGACTTGTTCTGGTGGCCGCCAGAGTATTAGAGTGAGTTGGTATTCTCTAAAAGGCATATTATTGGTTATTGATTCGATATTGACGGAAGTTAACAAGTATGATGAACAGTTCCTGATGAGTAACGAGATTCAGTCAATTCAAAAATTCAAATTTTGATTCGAATCCAATAGAATTTGTGCGGTTAGACAAAAATATGATTTGAATCTCGGAGATGTCTGCATGAAATGACAGAGGCCAGACCCAGTCTCGTACATTTATACATAGGCGATGCAGTTATCTACGTGACAGTAGCAAGTGTGATATATGAATGACATCTATCGATATAAGCATAAGTAGAAATAGTCGTTGTGTATATGAAGATCAAAAAAGGACGAAGTAGGTTCCCATGGCGGGTTCCACATTTACCAAGCGGATACACCAACAATACGTGATCGAGAAGAAATGTGCTTGTCTGTATTCTAAGTATTTTTTTTAGAGAGAGGAGAAAAAGAAGAGAATCACAGTGTTTTTACTTTTTAAAGAAGTTTTAGATATTTGGAATTTAAAATGATAACTTAGTCAAAAAAAAATAGCAAACATATAATTATTTACAAATTTTAAATATGTGCATCAAGAATAAATTGGTATGCATGCATAGAATTTCCCAACTCTCAAGTATATGCTTGAATTATAAAACCCATGATCAGAACACTTCAAAATACATGCAAATCGAAACATTCCAAAATATATTCTAAAAACAATTCAAAACACATATTTTAATAATACTCCAAAACACTCTATGTTTGTCATCCATGCAAAGAATCAATGGACCTTGCATACTTACACTTGGACTTGCTATTCTATTAAACAACATAAAATTTGGAAAGAAGCTGTAATTTTTTAAAACAAAATAACAAAATTTGGTACAAAGCTGCTAAACTGCTAGCTGGTCTTGTTAAATGACGTGCTCGCTTACTCAATCATTACGAACAACAGCCCGGCACGCTTCTTTATGCATAACTTTTTTGGACAGATCAATTTGTCTCCATTTAAAAAACCCAAGAAAATCATACCAAGATCGTTCCTTTTTGCCTGGATTGATGCAATGGGGGACGAGAATAAGGCGCCATTGCTGAAAAATGTCTTCTTTGAGAACTGCGCCGGCTGCAAGCTCGATCGGAGGAAGGAGGCCAGCTCTCGAGTGCCTTATAGAGAGTTCTTCTTCGTTTGGATCATCACTCTTGGAATTGGTAATGGAAAATTTTTGTAGATTTTCGGATTTTTTGGGATAAAGATTGGATTTTTATTGATGGAGCAGTGTTGGGCTTTGTTTTGTTTTGACCTTTTACTTGGGATTTCTTTGCATGCAGTTTTAGCTTTTCTTTGGATTAACTGGGAGATGTCAATTTTGATTTTACTTTTGCTTAGTTTTGTACAGATAATTGATGAATTGGGCACAACTTGGTTTATTTAATTTTGTATAGATTTTTTTTTAAATTTTTGTTAAGAATTATTTTAGACACTGACACTTTATTGAAATTGTAGTTCCAAATTAATTCCAATGTGTTGTTTATTTTATTTTATTTTATTTTATTTGGGTAGAGAATTATAGTTCTTATGCCATGAACTGGGCAAAAAATTTTCTCTGATAAATCTTATTATTAACTTTAACTTCGCCAGTGCTATGCTTAAAAATTTATCTTTTCACTGTCTGTCCCAAACCAGGATAGAGAAAGAGGGTTGTGGTAGGCCGGTGACGGCCAACGTAAAACATTGTCACATATTATGACATGAGCCAAAATATGAATTTCGTTGGGGCGTTCTCTAGACTATCAAAGTGATCGATCCGGCGTGATTCTTTTTTTGGTTCATGTAGCGTACCCCAAATACTTGGGATAAAGGGCTTAGTTGTTGTTGTAAATCTTATTATTAACTTTGTCAAAAAAAAATTGCGGTGATTAATCTCTTTTTAATTTCATGAGACTTTTTGGCATCTTTCTTCCAATGCAGAGTTTTTTCCATAAATATTAATAGTAATTTTATTTATTTTTCATGACTAAGAGGCTCATGCTTTCCGTGTTCCATTAATAGGATATAATAGAACAAAGTACATCTTAACTTGCCAAGTACGAGTGGTTTTTTATTAGTATTAAACATATTTCAAAAAAAAGGGTAAGATTGCATCCTTATTGATACCGTTCGGATCGAACAAATCCTATTACGAAGTGGAGATAAACAAGAATATATTCTTGTAGATAGTAAATATGTTTTCATTCATAAGACTTGATCCCCAGTGCATATACTTTACCCCTATATATAGGTTCTAAAGATATAAATAATGACTTAGAATCCTAGGTGCGATAACAAGTTACAAGGAGCCTTTCACATAATTCTAGATAACACAAATAATCTAAAAGTTATCACAAATTACTAGAAGTCTATATAATTCTAATAACACAATTATCTAAAATTCATCAAAATATTCTAGGAGTCTACATAATTCGAGATAATAAAATAATCTAAAAAAAAACTTTGACCTTCCCAAGAATTTTAATTGTGTGCGTGCATCTGTATCACACATTACCTTAGTTTAGGCCATGGTCCAAGTCAAAAATCATTGAAATAAGTAAATCTTACTTTACAGCTAAGAGGAATTGCTAAGATTTATGATAGGTGAGTAAACGAGCCATGTACGATGTATTAAAATGATAGGTAAGCAAATGAGCCATGTAAGTGTATTAAAACTTTAACATGGTATATAATAGATTGGATGTTGTGTAAGATGCTGTTGAAGTAGTGTAATTAAAAAAGGTTGTGTCGTTGTTTAATCTTAGAAAGAAAATCTTGGAGATTTATGTTCAATATCCATTTTGGGGCGAAGATGATCATTTTGCCTTTTTCCTTCGTTTTATATTTCATTTGCTATCTACTCTGGTGGTCTACGAAGCATAAATACACGGCACAGATACATTATGATATGGACATGACGAAAATCCTGAAAAAGTAGGATATAGAGACACGACAATGTCATTATGTGGGTTTATGCATGTGTCTATATATAGTACACATTAAAATACGCATATTTTGAAGGGGGAAAAAATAGAACACATCAATGATTTAAATCATAGTTTCTAAACCAATTAACTATATTAAAGAAAATAATATGAAAATTCAGTCTAATAACTTGCACAATATTTGTAAATCACTGTCTTGCATGTTTGCGACAGTTGCATTCAATTACCGTACTATCCATCTTATGCTAACATATCCTTCTATATCTTTTTTAATGCAATGTATGGCTTCATGGTGCCTGACATGCAATCTTTAAGATTGTTTGAAAACCAATAAGCAACATTTTGGATTTTAAATTCCAATACGACCAAAGAGTATCCAAATGTGTTAGGCAAGTGTTGTGCAAATGTTAGCATTTGATAAGTGTCTGACACGGACACTGCAGACACTTTGAATGTCCATTCTTCTCAGGTCATGGTGAAATGATGTGAAAGCTTTGTTCAAGATGACCTTTTATAGTGATATGTTGTGATAAATTTGAATGTTATCCATTTATGTGTGAGTGCATGCCTAGCAAAGGCCGCAGATGTAACTGAATGCAAAACGAATTGAATGCTTTGCCATATGCTAAAACAAGGTTCAAAGAGAAGAATATTTACTTAAGAAACTAGAGTTTAGGTTGTGAGTTATAATAAGGAAGTAGATTATATTTGATAAACTGATTTTAAGTTGTTAACAGCGATTCAAAGCAGTTACTTGATCACGGAGCCAACATATATTGGCTGATACCAGGTTGAGATTGAGTTTGTTGTTTATATGACAAATTAATTCATAGTTAGTTCTAATATCTGGAGACTTCTTATAGCTTTGTCTTTGCTAGTAATTTTAGAATTGTTTTTTTAATAAATCTTTTCACCAATTATCTTGAGTTTCTATTTCCAATACGAAATTGCTAACAGGATTCAATTTCTTTGATCTTCTGTATACTTCTCTTAGCTTTACCATCATCATCGTTGTTCCCCTACCTGTACTTCATGGTACGTATGTATGACATTGTTGTTTCATTTATGCATGTGTTTCCTTCTATTTTGTGCAGTACATTGGTCGAAACTTGGCAGGCTATGCTTTATGCCTGAGGTTTCTAGAATAACAAGTGTTTTTTTTTTTTTTTTGGGAAACAATTAGCAAATGAATTTATAATGATACGCTTGCCAAGTAAATATAACAATTTATATTCTTGCATTTCCTTAATGTTCTATTGAACTAGCTGTCTTTTCCTAGCAAGTTAAGGCATGCTACTTCTAAATTTTAATCGCTATATAGGAAATATAGGAACTCTTTGAATACTTAAATTGCTTATTTTCCCATATAAAAGTAAGATGTAACATAAACATGTCTCCATTCTTCTTGTTTTCTCACCTAAGTGTAGTGCACAAACTACTATTGATAGGTGAAAAATGATACTCTCCCTCGTCACAGGCTGTTGTTGTGATAATCAACCTTTCATGCCCACCGCTACCATCATATTCCCATTTCAACAAAGATTGATCTAGTCATCTATGTGATAAATCCGGCGTGATTCAATTTTGGTTCATGTAGTCTACCCCAAGTACTTGAGATAGAAGACTTAGTTATTGTAACAAAGACTGATCTAGTGGACAAAATGAGATGGGGCACATTTATGTAAAAACATTTATAGGGAGTTTAGTAAAATTTCCAAAGTATATATAAGTAGAAGGGTTCTTGTGAGATTCAGGGATGGGTCCATGCCCCCAAGGGCACGCTCCTAGATCCGTCCCTGATTTTTTCAGCTGTACCACCCCTGCACCAACATGCTTGTGATTTTAGAGGCAGAAGTTTGGTAGTATAACCTCATGAGCCTAAGGTTGCTAATGCATTATGCAATGTAGACCGATCCAAAATCAATGCATGTTATTGCTTTGTTTGATTTATCGGACCTGCTATCAAAACAGTTATGACTGCTTCATCTTTCATGTAACACAGATACGGGACTTGCATATTGCCAAGCGAGTGGAAGATATCGGGTTTTATGCTGGTTTTGTCGGTAATTTTCCAAAGTGTTGTATTTTTCAGTTTCAGACTATACGATTCATCACCGACATCCATTTTTCTTGCATTGAAGGTGCTGCGTTTATGTTTGGGAGAGCATTGACTGCTGTATTTTGGGGAATGATGGCTGATAGATGGGGAAGGAAACCTGTGATAATAATTGGCGTTGTTTCAGTGTTAGTACTACTTATTTCTTATTTACTAATGGGTTAATTGCTGTGAGACCTCCAGTAACTTATTACCTCTTAAGTTTAGAACTCTCGGTTTAGTCACTAAAATTCTAATGACGTTACTTAACAGTTTGCTATCTTACCCCTGTTTAACTTAAATTGTATTTTTTTATGAAATTCCCAAATTACCCTTCTCTGGCATGTTTTGGGTGAGTTCTTAGTAATGGAGAGGAAGGTAATTTGGGGATTTCACAAAAAATGTGATTTAAATTAAACATGGGGTGAGAATAGCAAATCGTTGACTAATGGCGTTAGGAGTCCTGAGACTAAATTGAGTGTTTTAAACTTAAAGGGTAATAAATTACACTATTACTAATTGAACTGAACTTCCTTTACCAAAGAATGAATTTTGCTGGTTCCTAGGCTTCCTTCTACTTTTGATATCTTGATTATTGTTTAATTTCTATTTCAGGCTTATATTTAACACTCTCTTCGGATTAAGTGTTAACTATTGGATGGCAATTGTTACAAGATTTCTTCTTGGAGCTTTGAATGGTTCACTGGGGCCGATAAAGGTATTTCATCATTTTCTTTTTCACATTGACACAGTTGTCCAGAGTCATTGTTAAGTGTCTCTTTGTTATTTTATTTTTATGCAGGCATATGTTGCAGAGTGTTGTCGTCCAGAGCATCAAGCTGTTGGACTGTCACTGGTAATAACCTTTTGATATCGATTAATGCAAGCTTTAGTAGTCTAGTGGGTTTAATCGCGAACCTATACCTTAATTGTTTTTTTAGCATTTTGCACATCTTCCTTATGCGACTACAACAAGTCCACACCCAGGCATCACTTGAGCATCATAACCTAAACCTAGGAGACACTACTACAAGATTGGCCCGTTACAGAAAACAATGGCAAGATGAGCAAGCCCCTTCCAAGGGTCTAGGTCTAAACCCGTACCAAATTCTATGAAGTAATACATCCGGAAGAAGATTTGCCTTTGCAAATAACACCAACTCATGATGCCATCTACAATCAACCACACGGGCCATGGAGAACCTGTTAGCAAAAATAATAATAATAATAATATACCAATGCAACAACCGACGGAATCTAATAGTTAACCGAAGAGAAAAATAGTAGAAACAGTGAACACGCAGATTTAACGTGGGTCGGTAATATACCTACATCCACGAGGATACGATCGAAAGCTTCCACTATATTCAAATAAAAGATTACAACTCTATTTGCCTCAACCACAAGAGAGAAATCAATGAAATCATACAAGATACAAGATCAAACCCTAATATCTTGTTATAATGATTTTCCTCTTTGCTTCAGCCGCCGAAAATCCTGAAAAAGCCTCCTACCTTCTTTTCTTTTCTTTTCTTGCTTTCGGCCAAAAGACAAAAGCAGTCGCCCACACAAATTATTCTCTCTCTCTGGCCAAAAAAATCAGCAGCCGCACACAAATTATTTCTTTTGTTTTGTGCTTCAGCCGCCAGAACACCAAAAGCAAAACTTCGGCCAATACCAAGCCCTAACTGCACACCCCTATATATATATATCATAATGGATTTAGGCCGGTTTTGGACCCGTTTGGGCGGACCGAACCCATTGCGGCAATAGGGCTCTATTAGCAACAATCTCCCACTTGGAGACCTATTGCAAAATTTGTAATCTCTATACATGATAATGCTAACGTCCAAAGCTTTTACATCGATCGTTCAAAGTCCCAATTTCAGCATTCAATACAAATGCACCAAAGTTGAGTAATAGCTCAACTTTTTCCCATCAACCGGTTTTATCAACATATCTACAGGATTCTTACTACCCTCAATCTTCTCCAACTTCAATTGACCATCCTCCAATAAGAATATAATGAAGTGATATATCAAATGAATATGTTTAGTCCGTGAATAATACGTCGAGTTCTTAGCAAGATGAATTGCATTCTGACTGTCACTGAATAATCTGCAATAACTCCATCAAAACCCAATCTACTCATCAATCGCTGCAACCAAATAAACTCCTTACTTACTTCTGCCGCTGTCACATACTCAGTTTCTGTCGAAAATAAAGTAACAATTGATTGTAATCTTAAAATTCAGTTTACCGCTGTCCCTCCTACAGTAAAAATATAACCTGTGGTGCTCCTGCCATTATCTCTATCACCCACATGGTCCAAATCTACAAAACCTTACACATCAATGTTTTCACTCCAAAACACAAATAATACTTTGAAGTATCTTTTAAATACCTGAAAATCTACTTCATTGCTTGCCAATGTTCCTTCCTAAAGTTCTTTATGAATCTACTTACTTCTCCCACTCCATGTGCAATATCTGCTCTTGTACTCACCATTGCATTTATGAGACTCCCAACGGCCAATGAATAAGGCACATTTTCCATGTGTCTCATCTCCTCATCTGTCTTAGCATTGCTCTTTCGACAGTTTAAACTGACTACCAAGAGCTGTAGTTACCGGTTTTGTATTCTCCATGTTGAATCTCTCCAACACCTTCTTGGTGTACTCCTCCTGAGATAACCACAATTTCTTACTTTTTTTTATCTCGGGTAATTTGCATCCCAAGAAGTTGTTTCGCCTCACCTATGTCCTTCATAGAGAATCTCCCTGCTAACTTCCTCTTCAGATCATTGATTTTCTTCATGCATGAACCTGCCATAAGCATATCATTTATATACGAAGTAAGTATAATAAAGTTACTGTTCTTAAATTTTTGTAGATATATATAATGATCTGAATTGAATCTGGCAAAATCCGAATCCAACATAAACTTGTTGAACTTCAAATACTATTGCCTCGGCGCCTGTTTCAACCCATACAAACTCCTTTTCAGCCGACATATCCAATTCTCTTTTCCTTTAATTTCATATCTCTTCGACTGTTCCATGTATATTTCCTCCTTCAAATCACCATGAAGGAAAGCAGTCTTCACATTGAGCTACTCTAAATACAATCATTTCACAGTCACAATACTAATATTATTATGATAGAAGTCATTTTAACAACTGATGTAAATATTTCATTGAAATCAATACCTTTTCTCTGACCATATCCCTTCACTACAAGTCTAACCTTATATTTTTGTGTCCCTCCTGCCTCATGTTTCACCCTGTGGTACACTTGTTATGCAATACTTTCATCTTTGCCGGTCGCTTCATTAATTCTCATGTGTGATTCTCCTCCAAAAAAGATATCTCATCACGCATGACTTGCTCCCACTTAACATGAAATTTATCCTGCATAGTCTCTTGGTAATTCTCTGGTTTACCTGCATCAATATATAAAATAAGATATAAAGAAAGACAGTTTTGGTTTGGCTTTCTTATCCTAGTGCTCCTCAAATTGGAAAAATTCTCTTCCTTTGATGAAGAACTAGAACCATCTACTTCAGTCAGTGACTCACTCTCCTGTTCGGTTTCATTTGAAACTTGTGTATTCTCAGATATACCCATTTCTTCTCCTTTAAATGTAGATATTTCTTCCTTTTTTTTATCCATAGAATCCATCCCATTCTGTGACTCATCCAGCTCTAAGTGCTCTTTCTCAACTATTTTCTCACTCTTACTCTCCATTCGGTCTTTATACATACAACCCTCATTGAATACTACATCTTTGCTATGAATCACCTTGTTATACTCATAATCTCACAAGCGATAACCATATTCATCGCCACTATATCCAATGAATGCACACTTCTGAGATTTAGAATCAAGTTTCTTTCTCATCTCATGATCAACGTGCATATGCTATACAACCAAATACTTTTAAGAATGAATAATTCACAGTCTTATCAGACCACACCTCCTCTGAAATTCTTCCATCTAAAGCACTACCTGGACTCCTGTTGATCAGATAGACTGTCGTATTTACAGCGCTTCCCCAAAGTTGCATAGGCAAATATGCATGTAGTCTCATACTTCGAACTCGCTCCAAAATGGTTCTATTCATTCTCTCAGCCATGCCATTCTGCTTCGGTATTCTAGGTACAGTCTTCACTCTCCTGTCTCTATGGGTAGAGCAATAGTCATGAACTCCTTATTACAAAATTTCCCACAATTGTTTGACAACAGACATTTTACCTTCAAACTGCTTTATTTTCAATAAGAGCTTTCCATAGCTTGAAGATTTTGAAAATATCGAATTTCTACTTAAGTGTAAATGCCCATGTTTTCCTACTTGCATTATCTATGAAAGTAACAAAATAAGAATTATCTCCAAAAGACTTCGCCGAATAAGGCCCCTATACATCTGTATGCACCAACTCCAATCTCTCGGATTTTTTCTCCTTGCCATTTTTTATAAAACTAACTCTTTTCTACTTCCCAAAGACACAGTTCTCACAGAAATTAAAGTTAGCATATTTCATATATGTCAATATACCTCTGGATTGCAATACCTTCATGCCGCTCTCACTCAAGTGACTGAGTCTCTGATGCCATAAGGTAGCCTTCTTATTCTTCACAGTGGCTAAAGAAACAATGTGATCCACCGAGTTTGAGAGTAGATATAGTATTCCCACTCTCTCACCCTTGACCACTACCATTGCTTTTTAGTTAATCTTCCACTGTTTCCTCTCAAATGAGATTTGATAACTCTCACCATCTAGTTGGTAACAAATATCAAATTCTTCTTCAAATCTGGTATGTGCCTGACCTCTTGTAAAAATAGTTTTCCACCATTGTGTAACTTCAACTGAATTGTCCCCTTACTAACAATCTTGCATTCTTATCTATTACCAATAGTCACTGTCCAAATTCATCATGGATATAATTATCAAACCATTTCCTGCGAGCAGTGCAATTGAACGAAGCTCTTGAATCTACAAACCACATATTTGACATTGATTCTATATGAGCAGATAAGCACAAATTATCATACTCCTTATGTAGATTCACCACATTCGCTCCCTCCTTATCCTTGTTTAGATAATTTTTCTTCATATAACCCTCTGTCTTACATTTTCAATACACTAATTTTTTCTTGAACTTCCTCTTAGATTTTGATCTCTCTCTTTACTTTGACTCCCTAATTAAACTTCTACTCCTTTCTGTCATTATCAACATACAGAACAGTATTTGTAAAAACTGTGCTCTCACCCATATTTTTTTTCATCAATTCATCATTCATGATAGTAATCACAACATCATCTAATTTAAGAGTAGTGTTGGAAGTATTGCTAATAACCATAACAATATTACTCCAACCATCCGGTAACGAACACATAAACATCAAAATTTTAATGTCATCAGCAAAGACAAACTCTAAGGATTCAAGTTGTGCCAATAATGTGTTAAATTCATTCAAATGATTAACAACTGAACTATCAGAAGGTATTATCAAGTTAAACATCTTTTTCATTAGAAACAGTCTATTTGAAGCAGACAGTTTCTTATAAAATTTAACCAATGCTGACATCAAATCTGAAGTGGTTTTCTCCTTGGAGACGTTGAACACAACCTACTTTGTCAGGCACAATCGAATCTGCACCAAAGCCCTCATGTTCAACAATTCCCACTCCTCATCAGTCATCTTTTTTTGGTTCCCCAAACAGTGGTTGATGTAAACTTTTTTGATATAAATAATTTTCCATCTACAACTTCCACCATTGGAAGTCTGTTCCATTAAATTTTTCAATTTTTTCCTTCCTATCTTCCGCCATAAAACCCACTCAAAATCAACACCGATCTGAGTGAAATATGATCCGAACCAGGCTCTGATACCAATTGTTACCAAAAATAATAATAATATACCAATGCAACAACCAGCAAAATCTAATAGTTAACCGAAAAGAAAAATAGCAGAGACAGCGAACACGCAGATTTAACGTGGTTCGGCAATGTGCTTACATCCACGGGAACATGATCGAAACCTTCCACTATGTCAAATAAAAGATGACAACTCTCTTTGCCTCAACCATAAGAGAGAAATCAATAAAATCACACAAGATACAAGATCAAACCCTAATATCTTGTTACAGTGATTTTCCTTTTTGTTTTGGCTGCCGAAAATCCCGAAAGAAACTCCGAAAGAAGCCTCCTGCTTCTTTTCTTTGCTTTGCTTGCTTTCGGCCAAAAGACAGAAGCAGCTGCCCACACAAATTATTCTCTCTCTCTCTGGCCAAAAAAACCAGCAGCCACACACAAATTATTTCTTTTGTTTTGTGCTTCAGCCACCACAACACCAAAAGCAAAACTTTGGCCAATACCAAGCCCTAACCGCACACCCCCCCCCCCCCCACACACACATATATATATCTCATAATGGATTTGGGCCAGTTTTGGACCTGTTTGGGCGGACCGAACCTGTTGCGGCAATATGGCTCCATTAGCAACAGAACCAGACTTCTTAGATTTCGAATTTCAAATTTTGAATCCAAAATTTGAATTCAAACTTCACTCATCTTAACATATACAGATGAAGCCTTCCAGTTGTTACCAATGATCCACTGCTTTGCCATTATAGTTAATCACTGGCATTGCTTTCACATGGCCAGCAGTGCGACCTCCAAATGTTGTGAACACTGAAAATCTTGATGATGCTTTTTGTTGTCTTACCTTGCACTGTTCATGGCGGACTATCTGAGCACGACCACCATTCGGCACCACTATGTGCTTTGCTGGTGCAACCCCTTCCGACATTATTTTCTTCCAATTTTTGCCTCGAGCAGTACGATGTTACCATGGCTTTGTGAGTGTATGAAATCTCCATAAGATCTCGATGCCTCTAGTGACCACTCTTTCTCATGGCTTCGAGACTATGCACGTCCTAGAGCAAGCGATTCATTAGCCTTTAATCACTGATACAATATTGAGGTTTTATAGCTCACAAAACTATTTTGTCATCACTCGAACATCTAATAGTACCAAATCTGCATAGAGCTGAGAGCATAGCTGCCAAGTAGCCACTAAGCGCAACCTTGCATACAGATACACGCACTAAATATCTGGTTGGTATGTGGGGAGAGAGAGAGAGAGAGAGAGAGAGAGAGGGTTGAAGGGAGGGAGCTAGCTATACCTTAAGTGCAATCTAAAGCAATCAAAAAGACTGAAAATTACGTTTTTATATGCACTGCTACTATACTATGTACTTGTATGAATTAGGGGTAATGATATATTAAATACCTGTGGAAGCAATTCGTTTTGATGCCACTTGATGAACAACAAAGAAAAATTTTAATCATAAATCTTTTTTGTTTAGTATGGTGCATATTAACATTTTGATTTTTGAATTCCGTCATTGAATTACCACTGGTCATATGTTCTTTAAAGGATTTTTTTCCCCCTGGCCCCTCTTCTTGTGCACTCTATTTCTTAACACACACACACACACACCAGTATGCCAGACTATGATGAGCCTGTGCCAGAGCAAAACCCAAGGGAAAAAAAGGACTCTCCCTAAAATTGTACTTACCACTGCCGCTAGAATTCCGGGGTTGGTTGGTGCCAAAGATTCAATAGAGTGAGCACCTCTTGTGGATATTGGATGAGATGGGCCTTTGTAGTATGAGTATCCGTAGATGAATGGACAGATACAACATAATGGAAAAGTAAACAGGACGGAAAATAAATGTACCAGTGGTGATAAGTTGACGCCATTAGTAACACAAGTGAAAGTACTCGTATGAAAAAGAAATGTCGAGATATAATGTTTAGGAGAGCAGATGTGCCGTTAGAAGTGTGGATCAGCAAGTTTGCTGGAGAATATATCAACATGCCGAAAATAGAAGCGCATGAGGAAGTAAACCGATGATTATAAAGGCCAGAAAAGACTTTCCTTGGAATTAAATACCTGAAAATTACTAGATTGGAAGTAACATGTAAAGGTACTACACCTAAGTATAAATTAAGTAAAAATCATGACAAATCCGACAAGATCTTTTCATTCTAGAAGCATGTTCTTTCTCTTGTTCCCTTTTGTTGGACCGTGATATAGACAATATTAACTTTAATCACATTTTAGGTTCAAATCTTGTAATCAATAAATCAAATATATTATTTATAATATAAATATATGCAAAAAAAAGTTTGAAAAATATGACCCGGCTTGTAGAAATCAAAGCAAGCATAGTTCCGACATATGCAATTTGAATTCTGCCCTCATACAGGGTTCCGAGGCTCAGAAACTCTTGAAGAAACAGGAACTCAGTACACGGGAAATTTTGATTGCCCAGCAAATGAGAAAAATAATTAAAAATTTAGATGAAGGGAAAAAAAAGAAGAAAGAGTTGGTAGCGGACAATTGAGTTTTTCTTGTAATTTCTGTAATCTTAGTCAAAAGAATCTACCTTTTTATAAAGGCCAATTTGTAATGGATAACCAACTAATTATTTAATGGCATGATTGATTTCATAACAAATAAATCTTTCTTGAGTTGAATGCAACAAATTAAAAAAAAAATTGAAATCATTTTCTTTATGTAAAATCTCAGTTTTATGTAAATGATGGAATCGATTTTCTGCATTTTGTTGGGGAATTAAATTACTAGCGTGTTACTTGTTTTGTGCATCATTTCGTTATTTTAAGGAAATTACATATACAAGCACTTTAATTTTTTTTTTTTTAAAAACAAAGAAATCAGATTAGAATCCTTATCATCATTCTCTAACTTTTGACAATTTATATTCTGTTCTGATTGTCATTGCTAACTGTATACCAACTATAGAAGAAAAGGCAACGGGGAAGGACCCGACACTGAAGATAGACTACAAATAGGAGATAAGTGTGGGATTATAGAATTTGTCCTAGCTTAAATAGTAGTTATAAGTGTCAATCTCACAACATTCGGGCAAATTTTTTGATCAGTAGTCTCACAAAGTCTCCTAAATGTATCTTCACTTATATAAGATTTCTTTAGTGTATCTCATCTTATTTACATAATTCAGACTTGATAAGCGATCGGTTATCATTGTCTTTCAGGTCAGTACAGCATGGGCTATAGCTCTGGTGATCGGTCCAGCTCTTGGAGGCTTCTTTGCACAGGTAATGAAGTTCTAAACCCGGGTAAACACTTCTGATGGTATGTTCCAAATACATTTTGTTGAATTTCGAGTGGCAACAACATGACAATCCATTTGGGCAGTAAATTAAAAGTAGTATAGTATTTTACGAATCAATGATACACACCAAGAGTTTGTCCATTATACATGGTGCCGAGATGGAGAGAAAACAAGTTAAAATATGAAAATATGGATGATAATTCAGTCCACCACTCTTAGGATATCGAAACACCACCTTGGAGATACAGGACAAGAAGCTCAACAACTCAAATATATCCAATTCATGCCCTGTCTGAATCATCCGAAGGTAGACACAATTACCCTTCAATCTGTACCTCACTTGGAGTTTTAGATCAGTCCAGAATCATGCTCAAAGTCCGCACTGTTGTCTGCATGTTGACAGTTTTCAGCATGTGAGCAAAGTATAGGCTAACATGTAACCATAGCTAGATTTTTCTGATGCTTCTGCATCATTCTCCCCTTGTTGGTAAAGCCAGCATGGAGTCATCGACCTCATCGTCACCAAGTATGGACTAAGATCAGTGACATTGAATATGTCTAAGCATATTCCCCATTGCACCTTATACTTTTGAATGGGCAAGCAGCTCTAGGTTTTGAGTCTAATCACTAACATTTATGGAGCATTCATTTATTTTATAATTGAAATTGAAGTTAAAAAATAGCATTTTGAATGCTTATTGGTTGCCCTCCCCTGGGCAAAATGATTCCTATGGGCTATGCCAAGGTATAAAGTTTCCCCTTTCATGTATTTGCTGGCCAATCTCTCTGGGGGCTGATCTAAAATTTTTTGTTGAACCATTTATGTAGTCAATTTCAACAGTAGAGACAAGGATGATACTTCAAGGATAATGAGTGCTAAATAACATAAAATGATGGAGATGGTAAGAAATGCAAATCAATATATGAGAAAGCACTTTATGGATTCAATTAATCACCTCATTAGCTAGCCACCATAAGACATTTTCATATGCAAATTTACTAGTTTATTGCCTAAGTAATTAATTAGTGAAATCCACGCATGCCACGATAGAATAGTTTCACAAGTAAATTTATTAGTTTATTGCACAAGTTTCATTATTGAAATCAATATACCCAACTTTTTACTTAATTATTTTTCTTTTTTGTTGAACTGATTTGTGCATTATGAGCCTATTATTTATGTTAATATGTTTTTTAATCAGCCTGCGGAGAAATTTCCTGCTATCTTTTCCAAAGAATCCTTTCTCGGGAGGTACGGGTGGTGCACGTACTTTCAGTTTTTTGTCATATTAATCTGCTGATAATTGTAAAATCATCACATATTTGTAGGTTTCCATACTCCTTGCCGAGTTTCATCATATCAGTGATTGTTGTCGGAGTGTTTATTGTTTCTTTTTGGCTTCCAGTGAGTAGTTTTTTTCTTTTTTTTTTCTCTTTATATGCATAATTATTTTACGTTGGTAAACATGCAACCATCCTAATTTCTCTTTATCTTGTTGAGATTTACTCATCAAGCCCAACATGTTGCTTTAATCTTTATTGGGGAAGTACTTATATGCATGGATAGACAGTAGATGATTGGTCCCACGTTATTTATGTCCCTCTTAGTGCATCAGAACTCCGAAGTTAAGTGAGGATTTGATAGAACTATAGTTATCCTTTGACACTCCCCTGTTAGTTGTGTTCCTTTTTCATAGGTCAAAACATAGTTTTCGTAAAATGTTTTCTTTTTTAGTTAATCCTTAACATGATATCCATCTGCGTTCGAACCTGGGGTGCTTGATGCCATATTAATATACTTGCAGTAGTTGTTCACATGACCCCTCCCACTCCTCTTTGTTTTTTTTCCATTAATCTATTTATCTTTCTTTCTAACTTCTCTATAGTACTTTTTTGTTTATCTGCATGTGTGACTTGCGTTTACAAGTGTGTATTGCTTCTGGCTGCACATGCTCATGTGTATGACCATACATGTCATTTTGTTTTGAGGGTAGGGATTAACGGCCAGCCTTGTACATTCCCTCGGTTATTCCTTGTTCTCCACATTCCAAAAGTTACTTGTGTTTTAGATTCCCTTGTAACGGTTTTGTTGGGTTTGGAATTTCCTACAATGGATTTCTTCAGGACTTTAAGACTCAACCTTTATGATCTTTTTTGCATTTTTTGTAAGCATTTATTCATCGATCCAGCATAAAGTAATATTTGAGTTTTTATGCTGCTTTGCTTCTTCTTAACGAGATTGTCTATGAGCTTAATTCGTTGCTAGGGGATATGGTTGTTTTGTTTTTCTTATTATTGGTTCCGGCTGTTCTTAGTTCTATCTTCGTTGTCTCCATGTTTAGGTTATTGAGATTGATGTTTCTTTTTTATTTTAAGCCTATGTTCTCCTTTGGTGCATCCTAGTGGCTGCCTGGAACCGAAAGTGATTGGTCAGAACACAAATTAAAATTTATTTCTAATATGGTTTCGTCACTACCGCAATTATGCAGGAGACATTGCACAATCATCCTGTAATTAAAACAACAGAAGGAACAGTTGAGTATCAGGCGGCATCTTCTCATGGCTCTGATACGAGAGAAAAGGATGAAGAAGCTGGAAAATTTCCACCATATGAGGAAAACCTTCTAATGAATTGGCCACTAATGTCATCTATTATCATGTATTGTGTATTCTCCCTTCATGATATGGCCTACACTGAGGTAAATTTGATATTATACCCTGTTTTGCTGAATGTTTTCTGTGGTTGCACTCATTATGATGTATTAATTCATGGATTATCATGTCTTGCTAGTAGTCTTTGGCTTTGATTCTTAAAGTATGCACACACACACAGAGACACGCACACATGCACACGCACAAGAAAAAGTGTAAAAAAGCAAATGAAAAAGGATAAAGAAGTGTATCTAATGTGTCTGTATAGAGAGTTACTTGCAGAGGCATCTCTAAATCTTAACATAGAGGGTGTAAGTAAACAATCCAAATCATTAGTTGTAATCTTCATACTCTAAAATGATGGTGTAAAAAAAAATCATGCATTTTCTATACATTCTGACCATATATTTGATAGATACAAAATAAACGGATTTTCAACAATATAACAAATAAGACATCTTGATCGATAAAGAAGAAATGTCTAAATTATATATTTTTTTATATGCCACCTATTTAGAGCATGGAGATCATATCTAATGGTTCGGATGATATACATAAATCCTTAATGTTGAGATTTAGGGGTGTCTCCATAGACAACTTCTGTTGGAGTCACCTTAGATATCCTACCTCTATATATATATATATATATATATATGTATATATATATATGAGATTACTATATGAACCGCCAGCTTAGGTAAGTTACATGAGTCAACGGGAAAAAAGAAATAATCTCATTATGTTTTTAAATTTTTTTAGGGTCGTGATCTCTACCTCCTTAGCTTCTTCCGGATCAAATTTCTTAGGTTTTGGAGTTTACTTGACCTTTCATCAAGTGGATACAAAATGTTATATTTATCGAAAGCCGTAAATTTTGTGTCTACTTAATGGAAGACCAAATCAAAACAAAAACCTAAGAAATTGGGTATGAGTGAACCTTAGGGGTCGAGATCATACTCCAAAAGAAAATTTGAAAAAGAAATTATTAGATATAGTGGAAATGGATTGCAGCTTAGTTAACTTATGTGAGGCGGCAGCTCATTTCCATTATATATATATGTGTGTGTGTGTGTGTGTGTATGTATGTATGTATATATATATATATATATATATACACACGTATACATATACATACATATATACGTATACAACTATACATATACATACGTATATACGTATACATATACATACGTATACATATATACGTATACATATACATACGTATATATACATATATACGTATATATGTATACATATACATACATATATACGTACATACATACATAATACATACATACATATGTACATACATATATATATACATACATATATACATATACATATATATGTACATATACATATATATGTACATATACATATATATGTACATATATATATATATATATATATATATATATATATATATATATATATATATATATATATATATATATATATGTATATATATATGTACATATATATATATATATATATATATATATATATATATATATATATATATATATATATATATATATATATATATATATATATGTATCTAATGTGCCTCCATAGGATGTGTGTATATATATATATATATATATATATATATATATATATATATATATATATATATATATATATATATATATATATATATATATATATATATATATATATATATATATATATCTCTAATATGCCTCCATAGGATGTTGCCTGTAGAGGTGCTTCCAAACCTTAATATGCAAGGTCTATGTGGTTGATTCGAAACGTTAGTTGTGTGCTTTAATATGGTGGTATACAAAAAATCATGTATTCTCAATAAATTTTAAACGTATATTAGATATGTACAAAATGAATGGTTTTTTAACAACAGAACAAATGAGAACTCTTGATTGATGATGAAAAAGTGTCTAAATCATATGATATTTTATATAACAAATATTTACAGTATGGGGATCATACGCTGTGTTGAGATTTAGGGGTGCTTCCGTAGATAATTCTATATGGAGTTATTTTAGGTACACCATTTTCCCATATATATAACATCTAAATTTTTTGGCAACTAGATGGCCTTCACAAAACATAATGTACAAGAACCTGAGTTATTGTGCCCCCTGACAAAGAATATTGTCTGGAACTTAACCTACAAATTCTTAGCATAGCAATTTTATCCTTAGATTGCATTTTGCACCATTCATACACCCAAATTAAGTTGACAATACACCAATATTTCTTTTATACCCACATAGTGAATTCCTTATACAAGTAAAAATTTCCCCCACTTATTCTAAAATCCAAGTGCATACGCAAACACGCAGTAACATGGAGAACTATGCTATAATTTTATGTTACAAGCTATCATATTAAAGAGATGTGCTATGATTCTAGATATAATGTAGAAAAGTATGCTATATTTTACGTTTCCTAACAATAATATAATGGAGTTTGCTATAATTTTCTGTACACCTAGTGCTATTCGGGTTTAAGAATAAGTAAAGAAGTAAAACTAGGTATGTAGGAAATTATAGAAATCTGTAGGTATAAAATGAATTCCTATTGAAAAATTGCGTAAGAAAGATATATTCCATGGTACGATTGTACAAGGGTGTTCTATGGGATCAATGCCAAAATGTCCCATACATTCTGTACAACATGTCTAAAATAATGAGGTGGAGTTCTTAAATATCTCAAATGGGGATTGAATCTTCAGAAAATAGAGTTAGAACTTGGATGAGAATCGAACTTTTGCCTTCTACTACTCTCGAACTCACTCTGCATTTGAAAACTTTCACCATTTTTCAACCAAGACTGGTAATTAGTTTCTATTCTATGATGGAACCTAAATCACCCAAGCCCCAAAATTGTAAAGACACCAACTAACCTTTGAAACTCCATATTAGAAAAACAAGTTCCCCTTTCAAAAAATAAAGATGAAATATATAGAGAAGCAATTTACCTTCGGCAAATAAAGATGAATTAGATCATAAAAACAAGTTCCTCTTCTGAGAAATATTCACAACAAGGGTTGATGTTTAAGTTTAGGAATAGTTTATGCACTCTAATGGGATCTATATGAGCGGCAACTATGAAATATGGCTTTGGGGATAATAAAAGCTAGATCTGATTGGGAATTTTATTTAATTTGGATAATAAGGGCCATATCTATTTAGGAATCTTAATTTAGGTTTTATTGATGAAGATCTTTTTAGATTTGATTTACATTTGATTGTTGAAAACCTCCTTAGATTTGATTTAGACTTTTATTAAAGATATTCTTAAATTTGATTTTATTGTTAGTGATTTTATTAGATTTTAGTTTTTCCCTATTAATAAGGCCTGTAAACAGAATTTTCAAGCAAATAATGAAATGCTGAAAAAAACCACTTTTTGTTTTAGCATGGTGATTTATTAAATATAATTAAATCTTTCATCATGGATTCATTGGGTGAGAGATTACTTTGAAACGAGGCCGAAATACATCTTCATCTTTTATTTTATTCCCAATTTTCCCAAATTTCCACAAAATCCTAACCTGTTCTTTCCTAATCCATCCAAAACCCTCAACTTCTATCACCAAACCGTAATTTTGCTTCCATCGTATGTCAACGGTACTGTGCAAGGCCTGGCATGTAATTTTGATCGAAATAATAGAATGCTTGCCTTCATGTGATGTCAATATGGGGAGGGACCTTAGGCACATGCACACAACATAAATGCACTTAGGAAAGTTGAGTCCTCCAGCAAGACAACTATGGAGGCAGAAGTTAGCACAACACCCATCCTAATGGTGGAGAGGTAGAGTCAGTAAAGACGTATATCATATTTTGGAATATCCGTGGCCTGGAAGATAGGGCCAAACATAGGATGGTGTCTGACACGTGTAGAAGCTGCAACACAGACATCCTATGCCTGAGGAGACTAAGCTGCACCACCCACAAACGAGAACACTTAGCGACTTGGTAGAAGGCTGTGGTTTCGAATGGGTTGTTAGAACTGTACTAGAGAATTAGGAGGTATAATGATTGGCACAAGGTCTGTCGCCTTTGAATAGATAGAATCACTTAGCGGGCAGTATTCACCATCGATCGTGGTTAGACGTGAGGTGGACGAGTGGGTACAGTTAGTCATGGCAGTGTATGGGCTAAACCATATGGAAAATCACCATGATTTCTGGAACGAGATCTGTGAAATCAGGAGGTGGAGGAACTTACTGTGGGTAATAGGAGGTGACTTCAATGTGGTTCATTGCTCCTGCTAGAGGAAGGGTGGGGATAGTACTACAAAAATAGGCAAGAATTCAACTGTCTAATTAGTGACCTTGGTTTGATCAACATTCCATTAAGCGATCATCGTTTTACCTAGTCAAGCATGAGGGAGGATCCGAGTTTAGCAAAACTTGACAGAGTCCATGTCTCGAAGGGCTGGGAGGCCAAATTTAATCTTGCTACTGTAGTAGAAATTAAGAGACCAATCTCGAATCATGTTTCGATTTGCATTAAATTAAGGGAAACGAGGGAAAGGAAGAGCAAGATTTTCCACTTCAAAAAGTGGTGGCTTGAACATGAAGTATGTCAGCTTGTGAGACAAAGCTGGGCTCAACAGACATCAACCACGGATGCAACAGGAACCATTTGTTGTAAGCTACGCCACTTGCGGAAGTCACTCCTAAGGTGGGGGCGAAGACACCTGGGACAACAATGGTTTGGAAAAGAGGCCCTCATGAAAAAAAATAGATCAACTGGAAAAACTTGAGAAACAAAGACTCTTGAACCAAGAACAATGAAAATACTTGGGCAATTTTAGAGCTGTCCTGTAGGAGATGTATAAGAGGGAGGAGATCATGTGGTACCAAAGGGCAAGAAGTAAGTGGTTGAAGGAGGGGGACACGAAGACCGCCTTCTTCCATAGGACGACAAGCATGCGGAGGAGAAACAACTCTATCCATTCACTGTTGGTAGGGAACAGGGTTCTATCAGATAAGGAGAATATATGAAATCATATACATTTGTACTTCAAGAAGATTTTTGGCGAACAGATGGGATTCTGCTTCAATCTCATGCCTGAGTCATGGGGCAATGATGCAGACTTGAGTGGGTTGGAGGACTTTTCTGAGAAAGAAATTAAGAAACCAGTCTGGGATCTTGGAACCAACTGAGCACCAGGGCCAAATGGATACCCTATGTTCTTCTGTGAATTTTGGGAGGTTGTAAAGGAAGACATCACGAAATTAGTCATTCAACTAGGAGAAGGATCTGCTTGATAGGATCAACTACTCTCAAATAGTACTGATCCCCAAGAAGGAAAACCCAACAACAGTGGGGGATTTCCAACCTATAGCACTCCTCAATAGTTCGTTTAAGATTATCTCAAAGATTCTTACAAATAGGTTGTCACATGCCATAGGAGAGATGATCGGAGATTACCAGACTGGTTTCATTAAGAGACGGAGTGTTCTATAGGGGATTGAACCAAAGAGATTATATATCAATGTAATCGAATGGGACAAAGTAGTTATCTCCTGAAGCTGGATTTTGGAAAGGCCTATGACACAATTAGTTGGGAATGCCTGATAGAAGTGATGAGGCTACATGGATTTGGACAACGATGGATCTCATGGATTAAGTTGTGGTTTACTACAACCAACATACAGAATTTAGTTAACGGAGTTAGTGGATGATATAATTTGCAAAAGAGGTTTGCATCAAGGAGACCCTCTCTCTCACCTCTACTCTTTGTCCTAATGGCTGATGGCCTAAATAGAATGCTTTCAAATGCAAAGGAGGAAAGCATGATAAGTGGGCTCCTAGGAAGCTCCAACTCCGAATTTGTCAATCTACAATATGTAGGTGACGCACTGATATTCAGAATGTGTGATATTCGACAGGCTATTATACTGAAAGATATACTCTCGTGCTTCGAACTATGGTCCGACCTCAGGATCAACTATCATAAGAGTTCTATGATATCACTCGCCCGTTGTTCGCTTGCTTTGGAATTTATCCTTGCAATTCTAGGGTGCAGAGAGGGACACATGTTGATATAATATCACGGGGTTCCAATAGGACGAGGTAGAATGTCCTTACGGGAGTGGAACCTGCTCATTGATAGAATAGAGAGGAGAGTGGAGGGCTGGCATGTCTGATGCCTATACATGGGAGGACGCCTAGTGTTGCTAAACTCAGTCCTATCAGTCATGCCAGTCTGACTTATGTCCATAATAGTCCTCCCTAAGTGGGTTCATGATAGAATAGACAACATCTGTAGCAGGTTCCTGTGAATCAGATAATCCTAAGCACAACAATATTTTCATCTAGTGTCTTGGGGCCAGATCTGTAGACGGAAGATCTAGGGAGGATTGGGGGTTCTAGAACTACGGTGCATGAATTTGGCTCTAATAACCAAATGGTGGTGGTTGTTGGCAATGCGACCAAGTGGTACTCTACAAGTTCTGCTATGGAATAAGTACGATCCCCGAAATGGGTTCTGGACGGCAAGGTCAAGAAACAAACCTAACACTTCAGCACTGTGGAAAGATATGAGGTCAGCGATAGACATCTTTTGGCACAACATTACCTTCAGGGTAGGGAAAAACCCTAAGGGAGCGTTTTAGTGGGAACTGTGGTGTTCTCCTAACACACTGTGCGCATTATTCACGCCTATTTTTGAGATAGCTTTAGACAAGGATGCATTGGTGAGAGACTAATGGCATAGGGGATGGTGGAAGTTTGCTTTATCAAGAAATGCTGGTATAAAAAATACTAACTTATTGAGAAATCTCGAGACATTTCTAGAGGGCATAGTCCCAAGAAACTCAGACTGGGACATCCTAGTTTGGAGATGGGATACAAAAGAAAATTTTACAGTTAGCTCTGCGTACCGCTACTTGGTTGACGAAGGACAACAGATGTCGTTTGGAAGTCTGTTATAGAAGACAATGTCTGTAAAGGTCCGCATCTTTTTGTGGTTGATTGCAAAATATGCAATCCTCACATTGAATAATCTGCAAAGGAGAGGTTGAGAGGGACCCAACCGTTGCGCCCTGGGCAAAAGCGACTTAGAGGATGGGATCACCTACTAGTCATCTGTCCATATTCCATCTTAGTGTGGGGGCAAGTGCGCAATATTGTTTGGGTTGCAAATAGATAAATCAAAGGATCGTAGCATTTGGACACAGATTCAGGGGCAACAAGGTACTTGTGGACGACGAAACATAGTGGCGGCGGCAGGCTGTTGGGATCTCTGGAGAGAAAGAAATGATAGAATATTAAATGACAGATCACATACTATTGATGGTTGTGTATTTATGATATATCTTGATATATCATATTGGGCAGATCGGCTCTCGGATAGGGAGGGGTGTGCTTATCAGATGATGGGGACGACTACTTTCAGGAGAGCAGCCCTGCGATGGAGGACAGGCCTGGCGCCATAGGATAGGAGGAGTGACAATGAATGACCATTTCCCCACCGCCAGTTTTTGCTACATTTCCTATAGTATGGATTTTATTGTATTGGCATAAGTCATGGTTGCTTTTTTTTGCATTAGTATGCTTTGAAGGAAAATATTTGTATGGACCTTATGGTTTTGTACTTGTTCTATTAACTATCGCTAATGGAACGCATAGGACTATTTAGTCCGCCATTTCACTTTCAAAATAATAATAATAATAAAATTTGTAGCCAGTTCCTATACATGATTGGTTCCATTTTATGACTCAATATTTTACTTCTTATGCTCATCTGTTGATATGGTTTTTAATATCAGCTATATTTAACTAACCAAATCTAAATATCCAGGTATTCTCCCTATGGGCTGAGAGTGACAGAAAATTTGGGGGGTTAAGTTTTACAGCCGAGCAAGTTGGCGAGGTTCTTGCGGTCACAGGTATGTAAATGTTGGACCCATTTTGGGTTATAGTTTGGAAGTTCTTCAGGTTCTTTAAGTCGTCGATAGTCCTGTAAAGCAAGTACTCATGCAGTGAGGATCTCAGATTAGTGTTGCAATATTTTCCTTGTGATTTACTTCTGTTGTTCATTCAAACAGAAGGAAAAAAACATAAAAAAGATTAATGTTGCATTCAATTAATCAAGCAGACTGTTACCTTGAGAAATAAGCAATAAAAAGGCTTCAACAATTCACAAACTGCGGTTATGGATTTGTTGGGAGTGTGAGGTCGTGAATGAAGGCATAAACAAGGAATATATGGATCGAAATTGTAAAAAGTCTGACAGAACGCTTACAATATCTACAATTATAATAATTGTTATATTCAAGCTAGATACAGGACTGCTGCAATTCGATATTCTTTGCACTAAGTCAGTTTTTTGGGTTTTTTTTTTTCGGTTTTTGAGGAAACTGCCTCCATGTGGAAATTTTGCAACAACTACCACTGTAGTATTGGAGTATATCACTAATACCCTGTTAATAATTTTTTACAGGGAGATCTCCTGATAGGGGTACAAGTGCCACAAAAAATAACAAATTTGGTAGCATTTATACCCCCTATTAGGGGGTCTCTCTGCAAAAAAAATTTATAAGGGGGTATTAGTGATACACCCTCAATAGTACATGGGTAGTTTCTGTAATTAATCCAATGTGACATTAGTAATTGTACTGACTACCAAGCTATAGCTTTCAAGATCTGTTTATATATATCATTATATTTACCAGTTTGAAAACATCTAATGATATATCCACGCATAGAGGTCTTGCATATATTTTGAAATAAAGCAGTAATTTTAATTGATATGCTAAGATACGTACTTGGTTGCTCCTTTAAAATTATTGATATAAGAGTGAGAATATGACTTATCTTATAGTACGCTTAAATTATTCCATTTGCATATAACATAATTTCTGGTAAATAAATTATTGAATTGTAGGTTCTTGTCTCCTGGTATTTCAACTGTTTCTTTATCCGCGAGCAGAGAGACTACTTGGGCCCGTAAATTTAGCCCGTATTGCAGCGGTATGCATTCGTTTTCACCTCTCTTTGGTTTTGATGTTTTGTTCAATAATTGGTGTGTTTCTCTTATACCACATGTTTTTGATATGCAGGTTATAACCATACCATTACTTGCCAGTTATCCCTTTATGACTAATCTTTCTGGACTTGTACTTACAATAGTAGTAAATTGTGCATCATTGGTGAAGAATGTTCTCTCTGTAAGTACAAATTTGCACGAAGCCTAGTCTGATCAGTTCTTAACTTATTGATAAATTGGGTTAATCGTAATAACTACTCTTGTACTATATCCTAAGAATTTTTTCACATAGAGATCCCCTGATAGGGGGTATAAGTGTAAAAAATAATAAATTTTATTACAGTTATAACCTCTATTAAGGAGTTCCTCTATGAAATTTTTTATAATGGGTGTTAGTGATATACCCCTACTAATATATGGATCGTTTTTGTAATTAACCCTTTTAAATTTTAGTAGTTGGTTCGTACTAAAGTTGTCTAGCTGATTATTTTTCATAGAGATGTATGCGAATATTAGTGGATTAAGCACCACCACATATATTTTCTGAAGTCCCTTTTTCTTCTAAAGTTCAAATAACTGCTTTATAGATCATGCGTCATGTTGAGTTACCAATAAATGTGATTCATATAAATGATTCTTGTTTGGACCATTGAATATATGCATGAGAAAAAAAAATATTTTTTTGACTACATTCCATTAATATGCCATAAACCTGATACATATGTTGTAGTTTATGAAAGAAGTACTAAAACCTCGAGGATAATACATACCGAGATAAAGAAAACAAAAAACACAATAGAAAGACTATATGGAGGCAAATACAAAGAAACAAATGTAACCCACACTGGGGCTTAGGGACCTCTCTCGTATCTCCTCTCTGTTCAGGCTCCATCAGTAATCTCTGTATCTGGCTCCCTTGGGGCCATCTCTTCTGATGAATCACAGAAAAACCATAGGCTTTCCTCTTTAGAAAGTAAACTTGTCCAGAAGATCATATCACGAATAATATAATTCAGGCAGATGAATAGAGTAAGATGTGTCATTAGAAATTCTACTATTACATCCTCTCTCAATATACCAGCACAAGGCCGACATCTAGGTTGAAGGTAAGCCAGAAGGCCTGCCTTTGGCTCCTGCACTGCCGGAAAGAAACAATAACAGTCGGACATAAAAAATGTGTTGATTGTATGGGAAAATTGTGAAAGCTTACTGAATAAAGTTTATAAACCATATTTTTGTCTCTCAATGATTTTGGAGATTATGCTTGATGCCATTCAAAATGGGAGCTATTTGTTTTACTGTTAGATCCCAGACAACCATGAAATAGGAGTTTGAGCTATTTCATTTTTTGCGAGAGAAAAAAATACAAAAATATATAGCTGAGCTCTAAAAGGTTTAGGGAAAATAAAGATGGAGGTTTTCTAAACTTGCTATTCAAACTCATAAAACAAAATTTTTTAATTATCAGGATGGATTTCTGAACATAAATGATAAAGAAATCAAATATTCTCAGGCTTTTTTTTACGCTTTTAAAATCATGTAGGAAAAGGATAGTATTGTGGATATACACTTCATATGTCAATGTATCAAGTCATCAGATCTTACACTTGTAAATCGGCTAAACCATTTATTACTGCATCCAAGCGTAATTATACCATGTATGATACTTGCGATAATCACTAAAAATAGATACAAAACAGAAGAACTACAACCAACCGTATTCAATTCAACACCAATTATTATCCTAGTAGCACTATAGAGATTGTTTTGGTAACAGCATGCACTTTTATCCTAGCCCATGATCTTGATTTGCATGCAGTTTTATCGAAAAATAAGTTATATCTCTTGACCAATTCCTTAATGTTTCTTCAACATTAAGAACATAAGTCTCTTTCAGCTCTCAAAGCGTCCAGCCCACTGATTTTTAAGAACACAAGTCTCTTTCAGCTCTGTTGTATGAGCTCCAAATCTATGTATCTATCCTTCGAATCTTAGGTGCAATGTCAAATGTAATGGATGATTTATTGATACATATTGTACCTGATAGACCGTCCTCTACTAAGTCTGTCAGCATTATTATAAAATAATCAAGTCAGACATGCAGAAACCGAACCTATTTGAGTACAATATTGATTTCAAGAGTGCTGTAGTTTCTGATAGATCATATGCAATTGTTGTTGCAACTATCACATAAGAATAAAGAACAACAGAGCCTAAGAACTCAAAGATTTACGTAGTTTGTCCCCAATTGGACTACGTCCATGGCAGCCAGAGGATTTCTTTACTATTTGAGAATAGAGTTTACAAGTATAGTTGGGCCGTAACCCTACTTTATGAAATTACCTTAACACTCCTACACAAAAAAGTTTTGCAAAACAATGTTGTTGTTAGTGTACAGTACTTCATATTCCACAAAACTCAACAATTGTTTGGTATCTACATAAAAAAATTTTGAACCTAGTAATTTTTTCGATCGGAAGTTTGTTACTCACTGTGCTGTTGAGACTGTCCTTGTCTAATATACTTTCTTTCTTCTAAACAGATGATCATTGTTACAGGAACGTTCATTTTGCAAAACAATGCTGTGGTAATTTGTTTACTCGTCTTACTCTACATGATAACTCCTTTTTTAACCGGAAATTTAGTACTTTTTCCACATGGTTTGATAAAAAATTGCTGATAGTAATCCTTGTTTCGGACGACAGTCTCAGCACCAAAGAGGAGCTGCAAATGGCCTTTCAATGACTGTAATGTCTGTTTTCAAAGCTATTGCTCCAGCAGCTGCAGGTGTCATGTAAGTTGTCGTCGGTATATTCTGAGAGGAGTATTATGCATATCTCTAAGTTTCTTCATGTACTATTATGTCTCTTTTTGCGACAGTTTACCATACATCCATCAAAGACCACATCTTAACTTATATATACTGTACAGGAAAATTTTGTTTAGGTCCCTCATTAGACTTTGATATCGAACGAGGCCCTATCGAACAAACCTCTAGATCACCTTTACTTGGTTTAGACCCCTATGTCCATGTTAAGGACCAAAATACTAGGAAAAAAGTTTCCTATTTTGACTAAATTCAAAGTTTCTAAATGTTTTTTTGCAATAAGATTGCATATTGATGTAGAAAGTACTTAAGGGGAGAAATTATCATGAACATGGAATACGATTGTCATGCAACCTAGATCTTTTCGCTCCGAGCCTTAATGGAATTTTAAATTACATAATAGTACAAGAAATTTAGAGCTTAGGATAATGTCTTGAGAAAATTAAATTGCATATTTTACCTTGTTACGGTATTATGTAATGTTTCCTTAAGTATAATATTTGTTTTGAAAAGCTTCTAGAAGACAATTATCCAAATATTGAAATTTCGGGAGGTGTATATAACAACAACAACAACAACTAAGCCTTTTATCCCAAGTATCTGGGGTGGGCTACATGAACCAAAAAAAGAATCACGCCGAATCGATCACTTTGATAGTCCTTCTCTATTCATTTCTATCAAGTAATATCTCATCATTTAAACCTCTAGAATCCATATCTTTTCGTATCACCTCTATCCATATTTTCTTCGGTCTTCCCTTCATTCTTTTAACTTGTCCTACATTAATAAACTCCCCTCGTCGAACTGGTATATTTGTAGGCCTACATTGCACATGACCAAACCATCGTAAGCGATTTTCTCGTATCTTCTTATCGATGAGAGATATACCTATCTTAGCACAAATATCTCGGGAGGTATATATATATATATATATATATATATATATATATATATATATATATATATATATATATATATATATATATATATATATATATAAATCCAAAGAGTAAATTGTACCCTAGAATATAGTAACTACCATTAGAGCAATTCCACCATATTCTATTTTTTAGGGTTCCTTAATGTTTAGGGGACTATGTTTGAAAACTCATTTTAAAGGCATGCGAATTTTTTTTCGTTTGAGAATTGGCATGTGAAACTTTAAGATCCACCATTGAATTGTTTCACTGACAATTGTTTTTTGCTTACACATGTCCATTAGAAATATCCAAAATATTATACATATCTACACATATACCCCAATTTAAATTGCCCTATGAACCTTGAGACCTTTTTTTTTAACTAATTATGAGTCCCACTTTTATAGAAATGCATGAAATGTCTTTTAACAAACTTTGTGCACACCAAATTTAATAAATCGGCTGATTTGCAAGATACTAGTATTTAAAAATCTCTCCCTCACCCACTTTCCCTCTTCTCTTCTCTGCCTAAAAGAAATCGAGAAATATAATAAAAATTTTAATGATAAATTAACAAATTATTGTAAAATCATATTCATTAGTGAGAGAAATTTTTCGTTTTGTTTTGGTCTATGCCTTTTGAGCATTTTGGTCTTTAAAAGGGACATAGTTGTTTAAACAAAATTAATGTAGATCTAGAGGGTTCATTATATTACTCATTTGGTCATAGTGTTCGACCTCAGTATCAGAGTCAAATAAAGAGCCCAAACAAAAGTCCCCCCCATCGCATTGCATCTCATATGAGGTGCACAAGTCTGTCACAAGGTTGTTCAAAGATGCAGCTGGAATCGGTATCCAAAACTCAAATGGACTTCTACTCACAAAAGCGCATTCTTCTTACGTGCCTTGGATCTCCGGAGATGAACAACTTTTTTTCCATTTTTATTTTTGTGTGATTCAAACAAAAAGTTCTTTTTCTGTGTTTTATCATTATTATTATTTTTTTTTTTTTTGGTCTATTTTACTTAACTGTTGAAAATGATATCCATAATTTCAGATTTTCATGGGCGCAGAAGCACCAACATGCTTACTTTCTACCAGGTATAATTGAAATCTCATCTTAATAGTTCTCTAACATTATCTCTTGACGATTATTTTGCTAATAGGACATTTTTTATTAGTAATAGCAAACAACCTTCTTATTTTAGTAGGCTCCATAAATTAATAGCAATTAGCAAGAAATTTTTGTATGACTTCCAGTGTTCAATATCCGCTGGAAGATACTTGATGCGGCATTAAGATACTTGATAGTCACTTTGTTTCTAGAAGATACTTGATGCGGCATTAAGTTCTATTCTAGACTATTCAATATCCGTTGTTGGCTGTTGCTGAGATATGGTCACCTTCTCTTAAACTACTCCAACAGTTGGTCCTTCTGATAAAAATTTCTCCCACGTAAAGTCTTGTTGTCCTCAAAGGGGTCCTTTCCCATGCTTCTCAGTTCAGTCCAATAACAAATAATTGATGGGAGGTCTTCTTCCTCCGGCCGTCACTTGAATTCATTTTTTATACTTTCCATCCCCAGCACAGCTCAATCTTCTCCCATCTCATCATATAAACTCTTTGTCGGAACGAGTCAAACTCAGATAGAGCTATTACTATGAAAACGATTGTTCACCTAAATAGAAATAGAAACAGAGCAAGAGCAAGAATTATAACAGAAGTCACACCATAGAAGCAAATGAATCAGCTTTCCTTTTTGTAAAAGCTGTCTGAATCCTTATATAGATCTATGGGATCTTACTAGAAACTTCGCCGCAAAGGTGGTTGGATTTGGATGTAAATCCGCTGCCAATGAGGGTTGTCAACTTATTCATGTTTACCATGTTATATACACAATAATGTTATATGTATTTCTATCATTCTCCATTGGTATGGTAGGGCTTACTTATTTCCTATTGAACACGGAGATGAATACGGATACGGGATACAAATATGACATATGACATGGATATGACAACATGACATGGATATGGGATGAGATATACAAGGACATAACTATTTGTTTGTTTCTCATGTGCCTATAAGTAGTACACATAAAGACCGAAAATTATTTGCATCTTCTACTAGAAGTAAATTTGAAGCAGAAAGGAAAGAAAAGAAAAGAAAATCTTAAGGATTAAATCTTATAAAGTAACTATAATTAAAAATGGACATGAAAATTCAATCTTATGCCAATAGATCCTTCTCTTTATTTTTTTTAAGCAATGGATGATTCCATGGTGTCTGATATACAATCTTATTTGAAATCGACATTGCTCCTAACACACAGGTTTCTAAGTTCTCAAAATCTGCTTAGAATCATCTGATATGCTCTGGGCAAGTATCATGCGATTGTTGCTAGATACGTGCCTGACACGGATTCGACACTCACATTAAAGTGTCCGTGCTTCACACTTATTCCTCAGAGTGTTCATGCACATGGCATAATTTCTCTGTTTTTCTGTAGTTTCTATCATACTATTGTGCACCGCCAAAGAGATACATGCTTTGATAATACCGATCAATACATAACCAACTAATATGCAAGAAAAGGAACCGTAGGGACCAAAAGAAACATTTTGGTGGCATACGAATTAACCAACTAATCTATAAGTAAAGATCTTTATACATAGCATCATAAAAGATGCAAGATTAGGAATCGGATTTTGAATATTTGCACAGGAGAGTGTTGTAACTTCTTCGTGACTTGATGCTGCAGGTGACCAAATGGTGTTCTTTGTTTTGAACGTGGTAGAGTTTGTCGGACTCCTCATGACCTTCAAACCCTTTCTAGCAACGAGAAGCTGAATGCAAATGTTTGTAAATACATGCAATAGAGACCCAAGGATGAAGAAATGGGGATTTACCAGAAGCATGTATACCAGAAGCAAGCCCCGTGTCAGTGATTGATTCCTGTGTCGTCTCGCTCCGTCTCACAGTTCTTCATCATCCTGGCTAGCTAGCGGAAACAAAATTCTGCCTTGATATGATATATACATCAATAGCATGTCAATTGTTGTACTGCTTTAATTTTCTATTCAATAACACCCAATATTTTGTCGGCGAGGTGCGTGTCAGAGATTCTGAGATAGCATCACATCTCATCATTTATACTTTTTTGGCTCACTTTAGTAGAGCAAAATGCTGCTGCATTGAGATCATCCAGCAGCATTCAAAGTGTTTTCTTGCGTTCATGTTGGAGAACCCAATCAAATTGTTGAAGCAGTGTCTTGTAGAATTTTATGCTATTATCATCCCTAGTAGTATTCATAAAATTTTGCGATAGTTATGTGCTTGGGCTTCATCATTCTCTCATGGAAAGGAAATTTTATTGCATATGAACATCATTTTGTAACTTATGCTGATTATTGCCGAGGACATTCAAATCATACAAATTTTTTTCAATACTGTATCTTACTTCAATTTTATAGGACTGCTATTATGCCAGTTTTGTTATGTGGCACAGAATGTTGGACTATAAAAAAACGTCATTCACTGAAGATAAGTATAGCAGAGATGTGCATGCTCTCTGGATATGCGGCAATATTATGAGAGATAAAGAAAAAAATAATGATATTCGTGTTAATACAGGTGTAGCTCCCATTGATGAGAAGATGCGTTCTTACGATGGTTTGGTCATGTGCAACGTAGGCCTACAAATGCACAAGTTCGACGATGAGAGTTTATCAGTATAGGACAAGTTAAAAGAATGAAGGAAAGACTGAAGAAAATATGGATGGAGGTGATACGAAAAGATATGAATTTTAGAAGTTTAAATGAGAAGATATTACTTGATAGAAATAAATGGAGAAGGACTATTAAAGTGATCGATCCGGCGTGACTCTTTTTTTTGGTTCATGTAGCTACTTTAAATACTTGGGATAAAAGACTTAGTTGTTGTTGTTGTTGTACTATAACTTACTTCAATGGTTGTAATGTTCCTGTGAGTAAAATCTCTCCATGAGGTTGAGCTCATCATATGTCCGCACGAAAAAAGTTTATGTTCATATGCAATACTCCAAGTATCAGACTAAGATTCAAAATGTATCAAAAGACAACTGAGTATAAACTGAGTATAGCTCATGCAACATAAATATTTTCTTTGTTTCATAGAAGGTCGTGGGTTCAAATATTGCCATCACCTGTATCATATGCCATTTTGAATAAGTTTATAGGAACGTACCAAAGAGGTAAACTTGCACAATGGCTAGAGGACACAATATACGAAGGTTGCTATGTCTAACGGTTCATGGAGACACAGCATATGAAAACTATATTCAAATAATATAAGCAATTTGTGACTTGCAATAATCATGGACACTCTTCCATGATGTGATTCAGAGTTCCAAAATTGAAGCATGTGGAAGTATACAATTGATTTACATGACATATCTGTAGAGTATTAGGAGTTTCCAATACTTTGATTCTCTTAGCAAAAGCTACAATCTTAGGCTCGGCAGCAATGGAGCTGTCAATGCTATGGATCTCGTACTTACGTGCAAAAAAATGCATTGGGCTTCTCAGTAGGACTATCCCACTGCATAGTTTTTTATGCTAGGTCTTCTAAGAATTTCCATATTTCATCTTTATTTTTTCTCATAAACTCTTCCTGACGCATGGACTCCAGAAGAGTTTTGAAAGTGTAATCAATTTTTTCGTACATAATTTGACAGAGCTCTTACTTTTTCATGTACCACCGCAACTAAGAAGAGTTTTTTCTCTTTCTCGAGGTGGGTTCTTTTTCACTACATGTGGGATTTCGTTTTGCCTATATAGGTGCTATAGATGATTATGGAACATATCCATACCAATTTTTGACACTCTTTATATAAAATTTTGAATTAGAAAAATAAAATTTCTATTTTTAATTCAAAATTTGTATAGAGCGGGCCAAAAATTAACCTATAAATGCGTCCATTAATATCTCTAATAGGGGCTCTATTGAAGACCTACGTAACGATCTCCAAAAAGAAAAAAAAAAAAATAGAAAAAGATAATGAAGGTATTTAGAACATAGCAAATCTCCCATAAGAAAGTTCCAACTCACCTCACGCAAATTGTATTATACATGTTATTTTTGAGCCAATGTAATACCTCTATTTTTTTGTTACTTGCGTCTATTGTGGTGCATCGATCACGTTAGAAATCCTAATTTGGCCTTATCAATAATCGGTTTGAGTTATGTCCGATTTATCTCAAATTCTATGACCCAAAATGAGACCCCAACTTTGGAATTATTTTTTTTCTAGATTTATGGTGATTTTTTAGAATTCTCATAGAAAATCTCAAAACTGGCAATGTACTAGTTACTGATCGATAATAATCAAACATTTTGCCAATTTTATCTTGCGATCCACATTAAAAAAAAAAAAACCGGTAACATACTGGTTACCGATTGATAATAGTGAAAAGTCTGAACAAAAACTTAGATTAAAAGATCTTCTTGGATAAAATATTACAATACTTTAGTACATGCACTCCCTTTTACTCACAACACACATATTATTGTATTGTTTTACTCACAATTAACAACTTAACAACTAGAGATGGTAATAGATGCGCTTATAGGTCATTTTTTGGCCCTACTAAGCCTTATTACTTCCTTTTGCCTAGTGAATAGCCATCTATTACTCCATTGAGCTGCTCTTTGTTTAGTTTGTTTTTCTTCTCAACTTCTTGCATTTATGTTGAGAACTTTGCTCCCCTTTCATAGTATTTATAATGCCACTATTTCACTTACTTTCTTCACATATTTTTCTTATTTATGTGTTTCACAAAGACAACCTTCAGGGCCGGTCCAACCATTAGGCCATTGAAGCAATGGCCTTGGGCCTCATTTTCTAAGAAGGCCCCTAATTTTTTTTCCTTTGGTCTCTTTATTCTTCACGAAAACGAAAAGCTTGATGATAAATGGACAACTAACCTAAGCAAAAAAACTAATCAATTTTATTTCCAAGATCAATATGAGTTTAAACCTACCATGTAACTAATCTAGTTTAAATAAAGAAATTTGGTTGCAGAATTAAAAAAAAAAAAATATTGTATTAGCATGCAACATGCATGCTTAACCTCCCAAAATTTACATGTCATTAACTAAAAAAATATTTTATTTGTGTTTATATAAAATCATTACTTTGAGAGTGATAAAAGAATAAAAGAATAAGAGACAATGCTCTAACCAAAAACAAAATAAAAAAGGTTGTATATATCGAGGTGGCCCATCGTTGAGTGTTGCTTAGTAAGGTAAAATTTTGGCTCCCGACAACCTCCTCCTATTCAGCGTCGAAACCTGGATTTAGAACCCAGGAGTTTATGCCTCGCAAGTAACACCAGAGAAAGAAATATAGTACTATTGCAGTCTATTTTCTTAGTAACGACTTAATGGTTGGAACAATAGGAGGCAAAGTTGCTCATCTTGCTAGATGGATGAAATTGTTAGATATTGATGTTCTATTTTGGGTTGATGCTTTAAGGAACAAGCAACTAATACATTACCTAGGTATGCTTCTCAAACTCTTCCACTCGAGTTTCTCCAAAGACCCATCATTTTAATTTATATCACATAAAGTAGGTAGACAAAATCATTAAAGAGACCTTCAATAAAGAGAGTCATTGCCCAAGATCTCACTCAATCTTCTAGTTGAGTTAAGACTAGCCGTGAAAGCAAAGGTTGATGAACATAAACTTTGTATCCATGCTGAAATTTGATCAAGCAACGGACCTTGAAGAGCATGAGTGTGGTGCTTGGACGATACTCTAAATTAACATAGCGTAATTAAAATTCATCTAACTTGATTGCCAGGATGGAACTTTAGTTGCAAACTTGGTATAGAGAAGGAATAGTGATCGACATAGAGAACACAAGAAATAACGAGGTTCATTCGGGAGAAATCTTGATCTAGGTCTACAGAGAAAATGGTTGTTTGGTGAGTATTATATCGCAAGTTTCTCCCTTAAGAGTGCTGATTAAGCATGAACACGTTGGAATATAAAATAATAACCCCTTCATTCTCACCATAATATATAAATTGCAAAGTGAACTTTAAATTCTCCATGAACACGACCAATTAATGGAGCTAATAAATACCTCTGATTGCAATTTGTTTTAGTTAATTGGAGTTTTAGTTATAGGAAATATCAAAAAAAAATCTGTCTTTTTTATCACTTTTTTTTTTATCACTTGTTTAGCTCGTGACTTATAAATGAAAATGCTTGCACGTTGTAGATAATAATAATTTTTCCATTTGTTGTTTAGAGGTTTGAATTTCAAGTTTTTAATCTAAACTTTCTTTTACACTATGTATCTCTATTCTTAATAATCACTTATTTAGCGTGTGCCTGATATACTCTTGTATATCATACATGATCATTAGTAACTCCAATCAGGAGGCATGGACCGGAGATTTGAGTTTGAGAGTTTAGATTCGAACTTCCTTACCTATTTTGTAATATATTACAATCTCCATTGATACGAGACTACCAAGATATTAATATCTCAAACACTTATTTTATGTATTAAGGAAACTTAGTATAGATCCTAACAAATCGAAATTCCTATCAACTTCTGTAGATTTAGGAAGGAATTTGAAAAGTCGGCATTCATCTTTGATCAGTTCTCTCCAACATCTTCTCATTTCTGCTTTCCAAGTATGCTTTCAAGTGTTAGCATTTCACCATTTCAAATTCGCACTTGTGTATAAGGAATGCGGAATTCCTATAAACTATAATGTTCCTGTGCCATCATCTTTATATTCGTTTCTTATTTTCATTTTTCAGTCATGCAAACTATGATGGGACCTAATCGCATGCAACCAGTACCTTATATCACATTGTTGGCTGGCTTATTGGGGAGTTTCCAAAGCAGCACACCATTTTTCCTAATGAGCCCACTTTATAGTGTGAATTTGGAAGTCCGAACAGTTATAAAGTGGGCTTACTAGGAAAAAAGGTGTGCTCATTTAAAAACTCCCCTTATTGGACATATATCACATGTATTTGTTAGGCTTTTGAAAGCAAAGTGGTGTACTCAACTAGAATTTCCCAATAAGTTGCATTGTCAATGTCATTCTCCTTAACTTTTGAAAGCAAACCTCATTTCTCAAGTCATGTGCATAGCTTACACAAATATATCAGCACTTTGTCTCTTAGAAGCAACACCAACATGCCTTACAACTTCCGACTACAAACTCTCCCAACTCTCAACAACTATAAATTCAATACCAACACAGTAACTTCTCTTTGTATCTTCTCATTTAGATTCAATCAAATTCTTGTACCAATGGAGCAAGGCAAGAAGAGGCTGGCAACCTTGGTGGGCTGCAACTACTTCAACACCCCCAACGAGCTCCATGGCTGCATCAACGACGTCGAATCGATGCGGACACTCCTCGTCCAACGGTTCGGGTTCGTGCCTGAGGACATTGTGGTCCTAACTGACGCGCCCGGCTCGCCTGTCGTGCCGACGGGCGCCAACATCCGGGTAGCACTCCGAGGGATGGTCGATAGGGCTGAGCCGGGGGACGTGCTCTTCTTCCATTACAGCGGCCACGGGACGCTGATCCCGGCGGTGAAGCCGCACCGGGGCCGCGGGAAGAGGGAGGAAGCCATTGTTCCTGTTGATTTCAATCTCATTACAGGTATTGTTGCAAAAAAAACACTATTGAGCAAGTCGGATCAGAGATTTGATTAGGATTCTACCTCGAGCCAGCTAGGCTTGACTAGGGATGAGAATGAGCGAATCTAGGAGTGAGCATCGGTCGGTTCGGTTCGTTTTTTTGAAAAACAAATCCAACCGAAAACCGAACCGAAGTTATAAAACTGAAACCGAACTGACCGAAAAAAAGTGAAAATCGAAAACCAAACCGAATTTTCGGTTAGGTTCGGTTTTATTTTCGGTTTTTAGGATTTGAAACTAATTATGTGATAAACGCATGTTTTTTATAGGAAAAATAATAATTTTTTTTCTATTATTTTTTTTTCCTACTTATTAAAATAACAATCACATATTTTTCATTAAAAATTTAAAAGAAAAACACATTGAAAATAAATCAAAGAAAAAAAAAAGCCATAATTCCAAAAGTTCGGTTTTTTCGGTCGGTTTCGGTTGGAGCTAAATCTACCGAAACCCGACCCGAAACCCGTAAATAATTTCGATTGTTAAACCGAACCGATCGGTTCGGTTCGATGTTGCGGTTCGGTTCGGTTTTTCCGATTTTATGTTCAGCCCTAAGCGAATCTAAAGGTTAATTTTTTGTCACATTTTGAATTAATTGTTTTTTTAATTCTGTTGAAAGTCCGTATGATTTTGGGTAGAAACCTGGGCACGGAGGTCCATTTTGGACAGAAACCTAAACTTTAGGCAGCGGTATAATTTTTTTTTAAAACCCGCAAATAAATGCATGTCCAATAGGAATCGAATTTGGATTGCTCTGATATTATGTTGAAAATCCCTTCTACTACCCCAAACCTCCAAAATTATAGAAAGAGTTGAGAGAAATTATTTTATATTTTAACAATTTCAAAAGCTTATCCAATTTGAGTTTGGTCTATTTGCAGATGTAGACTTCAGGCAACTTGTGGATCGCTTACCACCAGGCGTAAGCTTCACCATAATCTCCGACTCCTGCCACAGCGGCGGCCTCATCGACAAGGAGAAGGAACAAATCGGCCCATCTTCGACCGATGACGACCGAACAACACCCCGCCACCGCCCAAGAACCATCCCGTTCGAGGAAATCCTGCAACACGTCGCGTCCCTCTCGGGCACCGAGTCCGAGCACATCGGCGATCATCTCCTGAATCTCTTCGGGCACGAGTCGAGCGCGAAATTCCACGGGCTCGTTGAGGCGGGTGGGAAGCCGATAAGCCCCGATGACGGGATACTGCTGAGCGGGTGCCAGACGGACGAGACGTCGGCGGACATGAGCCCCGACGAGGAGGGCGGGAAGGCGTACGGGGCGTTCAGCAACTCGGTCCAGGCGGTGCTCAGGGAGGAGAAGGGGAGGGTGAGCAACAGGGAGGTGGTGCTGCGGGCGAGGGAGTTGCTGCGCAGGCAAGGGCTTGGCCAGCATCCTTGCTTGTATTGCACTGATGAGAACGCTGATGCACCCTTTCTGTGGCAGTCGGAGTAATTATGTGCAAGTCTAAATGATTTTATAAGAATTGATTGTGGAAATTGTTTAAAAAAAAAAAGAAGTGATTGATTGGAAGAAATTGTAATTTGCACTTGTTTGAATAACAAGAATAATAAGGAAATTTCTAAACGAGCACACTAGTCTCAGTGAAGTTGTAAATAATTACAAGTCTGCCATTTCTTTTTTGTGATATTGTGTTTTATACTGATCGGATATTAATCTCTGAACGATAACGATTTGCGGACTGACCCCGACTCAAAAATGTGTGCTTACTAAAACCAATAGCATGGTCATAATAAAGTGTTTGATTTTGAAATTTCCTTTTTGAGTAGTTCTAAATAGACCCTCATTTTTAAGTTTCCCTCAAAAATTCACTTTTGGGAAATTCTAAATACATACCTTCAATTTCTAAGTACCCCTCTAAGTGTACCCTCTATAAAATTCAAAAATATAGTTTTTTTCCCCTAAGTATATCTTTTATATTTCTAAATTACCATTCTTCTTCTTTTTCGTTTTAATTTCTAAATGTTTATCTCATCCAATCGTTTCTTTCCTCTTCTAAGAAATTCTAATCGATTAAATTCCTCTTCTAATTATTTTATTTGTTGTTTAAATTTATTATTTCCAAAAGTTAAATTGTTTCTTAAATAATTTTATTCTATTTTTGTTGTACTCTTGATTAATGTCAAAGTGACATACACATATTTTTTGCAATATTATCTAAATTGAATCTTCACCGAGAGAAAAATTCAGAACCTCTCACAACTTAAAAAAGGATGATAGACAAATGCTCATTGGCTAATTAGAGCTTCCAAATCTTTATATCTTATTGGATTCAGGTATCATATGAATTCAATCCATATCCGAACTATTTACAGGGAGTTTCTAAAGGGGCACACCATTTTCTTAGTGAGCCCCCTTAATAACTATCCGGCAAACCAAAATTACTTGTAAAGTGGGCTCACTATGAAATATGGTGTGCCCCTTTAGAATTCCCCTATTTACATCGAAGGCTATGTGCAGTTTTCACAGGCAAATAACAAGTTTTTTGTATGTTATATTCAAAAAAAAAAATATTTTAAATTAAAAAATTTGATTTTTTTGGACCCGCACATTCTCGTGGCCAGCACGAGCTTTGGGGCGGCTGCTGACGTGGCAATCCGAGCCTCAGGTGGTTTTCGAACGGTGACGTGTACAGTCCGCGTTCGAACCGCGTCGGGCGGTACGAAATTACGCCAGTACCCTCCTAAAGTACCCAGAGAGAATCCCCACATAAAATAGCAATAAATTAAAGCAGTGGGCAGCAATGTTCCCACGCGGAGAATCCCGACATCTTAAAGTTACCGCGAATAATGCGACCACCGGCCAGTCCTCTTTTGAGAAAATATTAATACCCCCCCGCCCCCCCCCCCCCCCCCCGCCCCCGCTCGCACCGCAAATCTGCCCATTAGCACGCATACGCACGGTGGGTGTATTTCTGGGTGCAACAGATGTATGTGAGTTTTAATAATTTTGGTCTTTACTGAAACTTTTTTGCTTTATTCCTTTTACTATGAAATTACGTGGCTACCCTTGGGCTTGTATCCATTTCTCTGTATGAAACGGGGTATTCTATTTGCGCCCACCACTTTGCTCGGTGAAAGTTTACACAATTGCTTGGAGAGTAATCTCGAGTGACTCACTGAGCAAAGTGGGTGCTCAAATATTCTTATGAAAACGGAGGGCATTTTGGTAATGGTTTATGCCGATATATACAGATAGTTTTTTAGTTGAATTACATTATGTAAATTCACAATATATATGCAATCTCAAAAACCTAAGTGTATACCATAATTATTTCCTTTTTGATATCGAAGTTTATGCTTAGGCCTTTTCTTATTACTGAGAAATAACAAAACATATATCAAGAATATAACAATAATATAACTATACAAATAAACTTCAATAGCAATTGATATTTCCTGCTAGACTCTCATTCAAGACTGTAATGTCACATTATCTATTTGCTGACGTGTGGTAACACGACTAGTCTTAATAAGAAGTATCATATAAAAAAATAATGAAAAAAAGGTGCAATAATTCAAAATAATTATATTTTATAAAAAATAACTTTTATTCACCAAATAATTTAAGAAAAATCATATAAATATCCAAATAAAACTAATCTCAACAAGTATCTACTTAAGACTCAAAATATATTATTATATTTTCTATACTGAATATAAAGTTTAAATATTAGTTACTAATATCAATGTTGTTTAGTCTTATAACTTTGTTTGTTCCTAAAATTATACAGAGTCTTGCTCCATCCTGTAAATTAATAGCTATATTTGGCCATACTTGTAGGAGGAGAAATAAATTCAAAATAAGAAAAACAATGCCACACGGGGCAAAACAACCTTGCACGAGGATGACAGCCTCGCGAATGCGGGTAAATCCAGTTTCCAAACTGGGTTTTCTTTTAGATTTTTACCAGAATCTCGATCTCAATCATATCTAATCACTTCAAATTAAAGATTTCATATTTAAATACAAGTTTAGAGACTGAATTTAACTGGAATTTCATCATTATCTCTATGGAAACCCCTAAACTATAAATAGGAGCCAAGAGGGAAGCTTTTGGATTTTTTTAGGGGAGATATTTGGAGACCAAGAGTTGATATTTTACACGAAGCCACGCCGACCAGTAGCCCAAGGTCGACGCTCCGTAGCCAACGTTCCATAACTACGTTTGGAACCTACTTTTTCTGTAAAAAAAAAAAAAAAAGAGACATGTTATAAGTTCTTCATTTGTTTTCTTTGTTACTTTTCATTGTATTTTGAATTTTTTTTATTGTAATATTTAAATTAATGACAATGAAAAAAAGTGCGATTTTTGCGGAAAACAATACCAAACTAGAATAGTTAATAAAGCGACTAATACATAGCAGGAAACAACAATATGAAACCACTATATATACATACACATACACATACGTACACAAAGTACCACATAAATCAGATAGATAAATCAACAAGAATTCTATTCAGTCTTAAACATATTCTTATTATAATCATTTTAGTTTAACAGTCTGAATAGCATACATTGACAGGTATAAATACACTTACACGGAGGAATAACAGTAACAGTAATATCAATGTTTGGTCAAAGCCCATCCATGACAAATTCCCATATGCGAAGTAGGCACAGCACAAGGGCATTTTCGGCAACTTAGCCTCACTCGAATTTGAGTGGGGCCTTCAGGTCCGGATCGCAAAAGCCTAAAGAGATGCGATGCCATCCCACTCCCCGCGTATAAATCTCGCGTCTCAATTCACGAGCCCATCACACAGCGAAGGAAGTGTCGCCTCTCTCTCTCTCCCCTCGAAACCTTCCCCGTTCTCTCTCTCTCTCTCTCTCTCTAGAATTCTAGAGGTCTGGCGATGGCGGATCAGCTCACTGACGACCAGATCTCCGAGTTCAAGGAGGCCTTCAGCCTATTCGACAAGGACGGCGATGGTAAGATCCCCGCCTCCCGATCTCTTAGATATAGCCCTGATCTAGGGTTTCTAACCGCTTATTCCTTCGGATCGTATGTTAGGGTTTAGGATCATCTTGTTATCTTGCAGGATCTGCTTTATCTTGTAGGGAGATCATACTGTTTGATTGTTTAGATTAGATCTGAAGTCACGATGCTTGATTCTTATTGCTAGATGTGAACTTCCTGCATATTTAATTTCATTTTGTTTCGGAATAAGATGCTTAATTGCGTTTAATTTAATGCCTTTTATGATAATTGCGGTGGTAGCCGATGCATCTGATACTTTATTTTAGGATGTCGTGGGTCTAGGGTATTTAGATTTCTCGTTCTTGCGATATCGTGGAACTAAAACTGGTACAAAGTCTATGAACAGAAAATTAAGGGGATGTATTGTTTGGATCATGGCAAATGTGGAATGGCCGTGTGTTTGTTGTGTTGTTCTTGTTGTCAAGTTTGGGATGACATTGGAATAGGGCTTGCAGGCCCTCTGGGTTTGGTACAATTGTGTTTGTGCAAATTGTATTGCAGGATCTAAAGATTATGCTGGAGGTCTTCCCCTTCTTTATGCTTGTAGATCACTTTATCGTGATGCCTTTCTTTAAGCATGTTCTTGTGGCTGGAAAGGGGAATGGGGATCTAAGGCCAATTAAGAGAATTACATCTTCGCTTTGTTTGAATGTCTTAGTAAAGAATGTCTGCGAGTTTCTACTTGACCAACTGATAAACAAGTGGCTCAAGTATATCTGAAATAAAAAATATCTGAATGTAGAAATTTACAGTACAATATGAAAAACTTAAAATTGTAGCAAAATGGTTGAAACCTGAAATTTGCAATATGATATTCATGAACAAATCTAGCTATGGAAGATAAGTTCATTATAGAAGATTTGAGCAAGTGAATTAATTTATGCTTTGGCATGCCGTTGTTGGCTGTTCTACAGGCAAGTTTAAAGTTAAGTAATTGTTGTAGATTTGGCCTTGTCAGCATCAACTTGCAAAAGGGCTTACAAGTTCTATCTGTACATTGAGTTAGGAAAAGAACTGAGAGTTCCTGCAATATTCAATAAAAACTTGATAGTTCAGCCCTTTAAAGAGTTCGATTATTTTCTGTTTGCAACAGGGAGGGAGGAAGACAACATTGGGAAATATATAGAGGAATGGAGCTGAATATGAGAAAGGAGTATGAGGATGTTCAACAGGAGTTTAAATAAGTTTTAGATAGAACAATTAACATGTCTCGTGGAACAGCATAGAAATTATCCATATAAACAGGTTCATATTTAATATTCATATTTACATGCCAAGGCCTAAGTTTATCTTAATATTTTCTTGCCGAGGTTAGGAAATTTAGGTGATGGTCTAGTTCCTTTTGTTTAAAGAGTGACTAATGCAGGTTTTGATCTGTCTGAAACATCAGTTTCATTGATTCTAGTCGTGTGTGCAAGGGGGCCAATTTTCTAGTTGCTATGTACATTTCTAGTGTTACATGCTGCACCATTCTATTATATCATTATTAGGCTGTGTCTGGCTCTTTATTTGTTTCTAGTTCTTTCAAGCAATTTCAATGTGCTCTGATCACAAAGCTACTTAATTTCCAAACTAGAGAGAGGATAATGGAGTGTTATGGTTTTTTTTCTCTGTTTCAATTTCAAAGATTAGCTTGAATTGGTTCAATATCTTTCAATTTGCATACATGAGTAGTTATATCATCAGTGTTGACATGATTTTCTGTGTGCATCGTTTATTGCTAGGTGGCTATTGGTTCTGTTGCATAGTTATCTTCTCCACTATAGCCAGCTGTTGGAAAATTTATTAATTATGACATAAAGTAAAATGTGAATGCTTCAAACTTGCTACTGTAAGCTGCTGATAGATGCTTGGATGTGGTCATTCCAAATTATTCTAATGCATTGTTTTGCTACCTTTGAATCTCATGCAATTTGTTTCCATCTTGTTTTCTCTATAGGTTTATTCATATTTGCTCTTGTTATGTACTTGATAGAAGAGTAATTGGATATTTGAGTTTGTTTCTTGTTTTCTTTATTCGTCTTCAAGAGCGTCCTGCCATCAGACTTGTTTTAAACTTGCATACGAACCAATGCCATCATATTCTTTAGGGAAAGAAAAAAGACGACTCCTGGGGAGCCCATATGGACCATATCTTGCAAGTGATAGTAAATTGGAAGTCAATCCTTGTTTCTTTTTCTGGAAAAATAAAACATCTAATGGGAGTTGTTACCTCTTAATAATGTCAACAGGTTGTATCACAACCAAGGAGCTGGGAACTGTGATGCGATCACTCGGCCAGAATCCCACGGAGGCTGAACTGCAAGACATGATCAACGAGGTGGATGCTGATGGCAATGGTACGATTGACTTTCCAGAGTTCCTGAACCTTATGGCCCGCAAGATGAAGGACACCGACTCCGAGGAGGAGCTCAAGGAAGCATTCCGGGTGTTTGACAAGGACCAGAATGGCTTCATCTCAGCAGCTGAGCTCCGCCATGTCATGACCAACCTTGGTGAGAAGCTGACAGATGAGGAGGTCGATGAGATGATCCGCGAGGCTGATGTCGATGGTGATGGCCAGATCAACTACGAGGAGTTTGTCAAAGTCATGATGGCCAAGTGAGGAATTCAATCGATCCCTCTCATAAATCTGGTCCTTATTTTATTAAAAAGCCAGGAAAACAAAAATTCAAGGGCAGATAACTAGTAGTATTATGAATTTTAATCCCAGTGCTTGTACGTAGGTAGTTTTATTTGATTAGGTAGCAGTTGCAAAAAGGGGGGACACAAACAATGTTGTTGTGTGTTTGTGACTGGGTGATTGTTTGTGTGCTTCTATGTTTTTGTGAATTTGTGCTTTCTTCTGCTTATCTTATTTTTCGTAGTTTTGTTCTTTCGGCTTAGATTTTTCTTTTTATTATAGTTAGGTCATCATTTGATCTTTTTTCTGTTTAAAACAACTTTTGGAACAATGATTTGGGTGTATCTTTGGTCAGAATAATCTTATTATTTCTCAACTTAACTGTACCTTCGTTTTTTGCCTTGATGTTTTATTTATGTTATTGATAGTGTGCTTTGTTCTTACTGATCTTATTTGGATGACCTGAAGCCTCGGTTGCCACACCCTTATTTATTGAGTTATTCGGAGATAGATACTGGCTTTCTATTCTTTGGTTTCGATTCTTGTGGTCATGTACTTTAGCATAATGGAAGGTATGCAGATTCTAGCATTAAGTTCATCTTCAGGATCTCATGTGATTTCTTGGAGGCCGTATCTTAATTTCTAGTGGATTAATTATCTACGTATTCTATGGCGTGTTGATGGCTTTATTTTATCGCAATTGTTGGTATTGCAAGAGTGCTGCTGCTAGGGAGGATTCAGATGCAAAAATGGAGTTTGTGCAAACACGATTGGTTGATGACCGGAGCTAATAGTACTCGGATCTCAGAAACTGAATATTATCGCCAACGTCTACAGAAGCAAAGTTGTATGTAACTCAGGGCTGTCGTTTAGGAACGGGGAGTTGCAGCGTGAGGCTGATTAATAGGGTCTAGAAGAAGAATCAAATGGTTTGGAGTGAGTCTTTTGATGCCTTTCTTGAGCACTGGAGACTAACGAATGCTTGCAATGTTTGTGCAGAAGGCGGCAGAGGAGGATGGAAGAGAGCCAGGCCGGTGGAAGCAGCAAGCACAGCCGTTGCAAGAGAGGCTCCCGCTCCAATCGCTGTACCATTCTCTGACTAAAGAACATGAAGAGGTGTATTTAGTATGTATATATTTGGTGTGTAGTATGTATGTCACCTCATAACTAATGAGGTTGCTCCTTACGAGCTGGAGCTTGGAGACCCAGATCAAACCTAGTAAATAATGATCAACGATAAACGAGAAATCTATTAACCCGATATCAAATTGAGGGGAAGAAACTGATGAAGAATGAATTAGATGCAGGTGATGCGTCTGTATTGCAAGAGTTTGAGGTTTAAAGTATTTTGGATTGGGTTTGATGTAGTTGTTTCATTATGACCCATAGTGAGTTATCATTCTTCATCGGTTGTGTTATCGTACTTGTGTACGTGTCCCAGAAAACGAACCCAAATGAAAAAAAAAAAACTAAAAATGCTGGCAACAGGGCTACCTTTGAAGGGACCAGGATAGGAGCACAAATTTTTATGAAAAGTTAATGACAGTAAAATCCTTATATTATAGTCAATATTTTCTTATTCTCGGTGTTTAAAAAAAGTATAATTCAATTTAAATAAGGATGAAAATGATAAACTGTTGATTAATACTGATAAAAGTCCACGGACTAAACTGAGAATTTTGAAATTAAGAAACAATAAATTACACTATTAATTTAGTACAAGATTCTGACCGCTATTAATCCTTTTATAAATAAAACAAGAACATAAAACAGCATGCATTACAAGGCATGAGGCAATGTAACAATCCAAAATCCGACATAAATCAGCCCTGCTTCACCGCTTCAATAAGACATACGGTGAACCTCAGAAGAGAGAGATTACTTTCTTCTGTATAAACCAAACTGTCTAAATACATAACTTACACAGTGATTTCTGGAACACAACAAAAAACACAAAAAAGAAAACGAAAAATGTTGCAATGACAAAGGCTAATAAAATAAAAAGCTCATAAAATAAAACATAAATGAATTGAAAATTTTCGGAGCTGCTGATCACTCTACAACACGACATTTACATCTTGCACAAAAAAGGAGCGTGTATCGTCCGTGTCAGGAAGCTGCAGTTTCTTCCATGTCTTCGGATTTCCAAACAACATCCTTGAGTCCAGTTGAGAGGTTCTTGTAAAACTGCACACATACAAAATCGTAAAAAAAAAAAAAAAAAAAAAAAAAAAAAAAAGCTTTAATATTTTGCAATAAAACAAAGCTAACAAGCTAGAATATGATTACAATTTTCCTTATGTCGAGAAAGTAGTTCCCGGATATTAAACATGACAACTAGTTTCCACACATTATAGGAAAATAATGCTCAGTACTAGAATCTTACTTACTGCATGATATTTACGAACTAGAGGCTGGGGATAATTGCCTGACGTGGACAAACACAAAAAAAAATTATACTAGGTCTATCAGGGATTACGACCAGCTCTTCCTTGGCATACTTGGTTGGAAAGAAATAATTGTATTTTTTAATAATTCAGCTGCTTCATCTATTTCAATGTTTCATACGACTCACAATACTGCTATGTTTTTGGAAAGGGAAAACTGTGCTCATCAGAAACTGGCCACCGCTTTGAGACATGAACGACAAGACCTGCATAGGCACCTTGACTTGTAGGAGACAGCCGACCAATAGGGAGAGGATGCGGACGAGGGTGGGCCCAGTGGAGAGGGACCCAACGGACAAGACCTGCATAGGTGCCTCGACTTGTAGGAGACAGGCCGACCAAGAGGGAGAGGATGCGGATGAGGGTGGGCCCAGTAGAGGGGGACCCAACGGAACGGTCATGGAGGCACCAGGGAGATGTACAGACGTACTGACTGCCCGTTGCGGAGATATAAGGAGCACTCATAGTCACAAGCGCTGGCTAGATTGGTATGATTTGGAAGCTCACTTTGCACAATTTATTTTGTAGTAGCTATATTTGTATGTGTTATTTTATACGATTGTCCACTCCAGTAGGGATGATAAGAGACTTATATAAGCTATATATTGTAGTTTGTTTCGTTAAAACCTAACTAATGAAACAAGGGGGACTTACTCACCGTTTTGCTAAAAAAAAAAATTATATTACGGATCAAACAGCTCATAGCCTTGCTTTTAATTTCTATATTACACAGAACCTATAGAGACATGGAGGCGGACCATTGCATTGTTAAAAAGTATACTTGAGAGTTGAATTTCGTCAGGGAACCGTCTTGCACAATTTTGTCCTCAGTGTAGCACGCACTCTTCTATCTTGCAGCCATGTCGTGTTGTTTACGTGTGTGTGTGTATGTCGAATATGCGTATTCTATATGATTTTTAGAATTTGCGACGAGTTGACGGGTTGTGACCTTATTAGCATTGTCTTGTCCATGCAACATAGGTTGCGGTTACATGAGCTCATGTTAAATTTTATAGCCATTTAATGTCCAGTGTACATGGTTGATGGCATAACTAATAAAGAAGAGGGGAACGACGATGCAGAATATATCACAAGTACATGATACTTATGATATACTTTCTCAAGTCATTGTTAGTTATGGAGAAGATGCAAAATATAACACAAGTACATGATACTTATGATATACTTTCTCAACTCATTGTTAGTTATGGAGAAATTTAAAAGGCTTTCCTCTGTGCCGACTTTCTGGCAGTCTAACGGAAAATGCTTCGATGATGAATGGTAGCTGTCAAAAAGTATCCGATAACTTAGAACCAAATATTTCAGATTGGTCTTATTCAGATTCTATTTGGATGGCTCTAAAGTTTATTGGATTCAGAATGGTGTAACAACGGGCACCCCACTGAATCCGATCTATCGCTACCCTTACTTGTGTTTCATAAAGATCCACGCATGTGGGATAGGGCTTGTGCTAAGATTTAAATTCCTGAATCGGTACCAATGTTAGCTTATATCGAAAATATCAGCAATAGCCGATTTTATAGAGCCTATATCATATATTTGCTTACCTCAAGATCATATGCGATATTGGTGATAGATATCGGTATCAAAGCTTGGTTTTTCCTACTATTATCGGTCTTCAAATATCCTTGCAAATCCTGATTATAGCCAAATTAGAATTTTCCCAACTCTAATATGCCCGTGCAATTAGAGGACCCTCCTATGTCAAGTAAATGTAAATGTGAAATTTATATTTCTCATAAATAACGTCATTCACCAACTTCATTATTCACGCTACTTGGGACTATCCCATAAAAAGTACCAATATCACAAAATAAACTGGCACTGATCCTTAATTATAATTGTGTCCGTGCATGCCCATCTGTGACGGACATGATAAACGTTTCCATCTGTGTTCGACACTTGCAAACATATAACCCCTTCTTCACTTAGACGTATGTTGTTGATATCCAGTATGTTACACCCTTTTTTTATGAGCGAAATGTCATGCCTAATTTTGGTGCCAACTGTTTATAAATCATTTTCTCTTGAAGAATCGTACTAGCAAGAATAATATAGTTATACTATGTTGATAATACTTATATTTAGAAAACTAGCCGTATATAGACGTGTCTCTATGTGGCATCTGCACCCCATGTCTGTATCAAAGTGCAATACATTTGCCCATGTCGGCAAATCGCAGCCTTTACTTGTGATGGCTATAATATTCATGCGGTGGCTTTCTTAGGATTAAATTATTACTACATAAGAAAATATTAACATCGTACGACATGGCACATGTGGGCGTGCACACACATACACATGCAAAGGGGGATGAATACAATTTGAACATATCTAGAAGTTATCCTGTTTTTCAGCATGCTATATTAACACGTATGTATTCTACATGCTTAAACTTCAAAGGTTTTGTGTGAGTGCATCAGCATGCAACATTCTCTAGCAATGGGCCAGTCTTGCGGGGCATCATCCGTCGAATTTCTTATTCTACAAATTTGTACATATCTAGAACTTATCCTATTTTCAGAATCACTATATTAACACGTTATGTATTCTACATGCTTAAACTTCAAAGGTTTTGTGTGAGTGCACCAACATCACTCTTGAAGAGTAGAAGTGCTAGTATATGCTCCTCAACTTCAAGGAAAATTATGCTAGCTAAAACCATTATCATACTAATCATTCATGGCAGAACATAAACCAATTAGGAACTCCAATAACAGATTACGTATCATAAGTGTAAAATTTAATTTAAAAAAATGTGAATGAAAAAGAGTAAATATTAATGCCTACTCAAATCAAATGGGTTCCAGTTGAAAAACTTACTTGATTCGCTTTCCCATGGATCCGGTGTGAATCACGACCCTTTGCAAGTGAGAAAATCTCTATTACGAGAATAGGGATTGTTATTTCACAATCCGAACGTTAAAGAAATTTTTAGGATAATTTTGAATCTCATTGGGAATATGTTTTTCTCGTATGTTTCTTCCTTTTTTCTCGTACATTAATTTTCCATCATCGTATCCCCTATTTAATAGTCCAAGACAATTAGAACTACTAATAACCGTTCTCGCCTTATGGAATGCATTATTGGGCTTGGGTTTTGTCAAACCCATTACGGGCGACCCAATAACCAACAAAAGGAAATTTAAATGGTAAGTAATAGCTCCTTTCTAATTTATTCTCGTACCCAATTTTAAAAATGATAAATTTATTCAATTCGCACCCCCTTCAATTACTACTAGAAAAAAGAGCAACACCCAGTTGGTGCCCAAGGAATTATTGCTTAGGCGAAAAAAGGGTTAATTTGCAGTAAAATTCATGAGATATATAGTATATACGTGTAGCATGTCGAACTAAGTTACATGCAAAAAGGGGATAAGTCTGCACAAAGTTGACAAGCGTAAAGTTTCTACATGTTTGATTAAAAAATCATGACAACTATGGGATTTAGAGGAATAACAAGATCTACAAACGTTATTGATGCCATTTCTAAGAGAACTATGTTCAGATTGATTGACGATACCTTGTGGAACTCTAGAGTGTCTCCTTTCGCTTTTCGTACCTCAACCATATGAAGAGAAGGAGCCACTTGAAAAATCTGAAAACTATGAACCCGGTGTCAGCAATAAGAACAAATCGAAATATGACTTATTGTCAGCAATAAAATCGTTAAATTGCAATGCATTGTGACCTCAGTAGCAACATTGAGATTTCCCTTTCTTCCTGCTTTCACATTTTCCAGCCGCATCTGAACAAAATTTTAAAATGGTATAATCATGAAACAAACACAAATAGTATTTCTAAACAGCTATATCGAAAAAAAAAAAAGGTTTAGATCATATACCCACCTTATAATTTTTTTTCTGAACATCAAAACCAAGTGGTTTAGCAGCCTCTTCAATTTTATTGATGATTTCTTGTGCTGGACATTTTGATGTGAATCTTGTTTCTCTCTTGAAGTCCTGCAGGTGAGGTTTCGGGCTATTAAGAAAAATTATCGTAACCAACTCAATTATATTCTCTGTGATGATCTGGATCATGCTTTATGTAACATGAAAATTTTGAAAAACTAAGAGATGGTTCAAGTAGAATTAAACATATACAAAGTTTTTTGAACTAATAAAATCAGGAGAAGAACCTGCTCGGTGTCAAACAAATTTCCTAGATTTAACCCTTTTGACATTGAAATAAGTTCGAATGCATTCATTGCAGTCGGCTGTTCTTCCTTCTCTTCTCTCACATGATTTTCCTGAAATAGAAGTCAGAACACCGTCGATATTACCTTTTCCTAAGAGAGCTAAAACAGTGTTGGCAGCATCTTCCACAGCATCAAGAAAGTTTATCATCAACTCACCTCTGAGTCCTTGAAAACCGATTCCACATCATCCAAATTTGCATCATATTTCTCTTCGAACACAGGGGGCTTATATCCTTTCTTGAACCATTCATCCTCCGATATCTCAGGCATGGTAATCCGCTGTGTTAGCCACAATATCAGTACATAATAATTTAAAAGCTCGACATAGATACACGAAAATAAATAATTTGTTATTTATTATGGTATTGATAATATAATACGCTTGTGGATAGGTACGGAATAGATTGATGCAGAGTCCTCAGAATCAACCAACATGCAGGGACCCCATTAGACACCTCATTCTTCATCGCCCTTGGAAGAAGAGAAGAATGATTTACCAGAAGAAGAAGCATGGCGTAATTGGAGGATCAAGGAGGGGGAGAAGACCATGACTACTTTGGCATAACAGTCTACTTGGGTGGGGGCAGAGTCGAGAGTGGAGCCCACTCTCTTTCTAGACCCCGAAGACAGAGACAGTTACCTTTTATTATATTTTGTATAACGTACTTATATGATCACTATTGTTAGGGAATTATCTAGCTTATCCCAACTATTTCGTTAATCGCCTTTTAATGAAATGCAGAAGAATATCCACCATTATTATAAAAAAACAAATAATGTGCTATTTTAATGAATTTGGTTGTTGGAAATGTTATTATAGTAAGCTAATATTGTGAAAAACGCTTGTCCTCTACTTATTAGCGAATTGGTAATAATAAATGCTTCTTGTTACGAATTTATAAAAGATAACTCACTGTCATTGGGTTCGGGTCTAGGATTCGTGTTAACAATCTCTTGGCACCAAAAGTAAGCCAAGGTGGAAATGTAAAATGAGCGGCCGATATCTGCAGTAGAAATAGGATATCCTTAGCAAGAATAAGAACAAGATAAGAAAGTCACACCCTAGATATGGTTTAAATGCTCACTTTATTATACAAGATCATAAGATTATCATCCTCAAAAGGCAAATACCCTGCAAGCAGTACAAAGAGAACAACCCCACATGACCAGATGTCTGCAGTTGCTCCATCGTAACCATGGTCGTTGAGGACCTACACAGAAGAACCACGAAATCGATTATAAGTCAAACTTCTCAAACCAAGTGTACAGGAAAAGACATTACCACAATGACATTATTCAATAAATCAACCAGTTAGGGATAAGAATGGGCGGGTCCAAGAGCCAATTTTTGGCCTGCTCTATTAAATATTTTGATTTAGAAAAGTTAAATTTTTCATATTTAATTTAAAATTTTGAATAAGGCAGGTTAAAAATTGACCCTTAAGACTTCCCCATTCTCATCCCTATCAATCACTCACCTCGGGAGCAACATAGTTTGGTGTACCACAAGATGTGTGAAGCAATCCATCATCCTGATGAGATCTCAATTAGAACTCCAAATTTATAAACATATAAATTATTGCAGTTAATATGATTCCAAAAGGTCATGATATGATAAATTTAACGTTTAACATAATTTAATTAGTTAATATATTCTTTATTGGTAAATGAAACACACATAATCTCTTCATGATACTTGATTTGATGAAAATAAAAAATATTTTTTGGACATAATAGAAGTAGGTTGACATGAATCAAAAAAGGAATAACGAAGTATGGTAATGTATTTTATGAAAATAGGAGAAACCCAACATTATAGCTAACTATTCATTTGCTTCTCAAAATCTGGTGATAGCCGATAATTCAAAGGTGGTCCTATAAAGCATTTAAGGAAGTATCTGATCAAAATTAAACCTTACGTGCAAAAAAACGCCAATCCATACACGGAGAACACCAAATTCTCCCATGTCAGGCATCTTTCCTATGTAATTTCTGTGATTTGCTGTGTGACACAACAAAACTTCTTTGTTGTTGGAAAGGTTTGGCTTGTGCCTACGTGAAAAATGGTCCATTTATTTATGGGCAAACGATAGGCACTGCAACGTAAGTGTTTATCATTATCAAATTAAAATATTTCAAGTTATTATTTATTAACTGGAAACTTGAAATGAATTCCAAGAAAGAAAAATAAGCAATTTGTTTTTTTTTTTTTTTTATAGCAAGGAAAATACGCAATTTGTCATATGATGAATCGACACATTAAGGCTTCTCCAAGAAAACATATATTGTTGCACATGATCAGCAACCATCAGGGGAACAAGAAAATGCCTTAATATTATAACTTATCACAATAATAAAAATATTATGTAACAATATGATAGTAATGCCTTAATAACTTGAAATAAAAATACTGCTCTCAAAGTTCATAACTTACCCTGACTTGTTGAGATAATGCACTTAACCCAAAATCAGAAACTTTGAGGTTTCCAAATTGATCGAGGAGCAAGTTTTCTGGCTGCAGAAACATGAACAAAACAAAGATACTTTTAAGCGATAAAACTAAATGCGCGTATGAAACTAAGACTCATATGACTGATGAAGAAGTCTACTTTCAAGTCACGGTGATAAACACCCCTACTATGGCAATAATCAACGGCATTTATTAGTTGTTGGAAATATCTTCGTGCTTCACTCTCCCTCATTCGGCCATTGTTAACCTATGTAATCAAAATGTTTAGAACTGTCACATATACTGGATTTAATATCAAAGGCATATAATTGCATGATATAACTTATTTTGTAATCGTGGATGAGCTCATAAATCAGAGCTTACGGAACATAAACTGACTACTTCCATTCAGATAAAGAGAGGTGGTAAGAGGACAGAAATTTCAAAACTTACAATTCTGTCGAACAGCTCTCCTCCAGTTACAAATTCAAGAATAATAAAAATCTTTGTTTTGCTTCCCATTACCTGAACAAATAAAAGGAAGTTTTGGCTTAGTATAACGACAATCAGTACCATCAATGAAATATATCATTCTGGTTCCACGTGCATCTTGTAGTTTGATTTATATACAACTAGTAGTGATTTTGCCAAAATTTCTAATTTTTTGTTTTTTTACTAATCATCCTGTAAGTTAAAACTTGATATTTTGAATTTTTATAATATTTAATTTTAAAAAAAAATTCCCCAGGCAGCGCCAAACCCATGCCCCCCTAAGAACTGTGCCTACAATTGAATGGTCTTGGTCTGGCCGTGCCCAGCCACGGTCCACTTGCCACCCCTAGAAAATTTAAACATATTTGTAGGGCACAACCGACTTGCCACCCATAGAAAAGCCTAAATATTTGTAACTATAAAGATTAGTGCATAGATTTATTATCCAAGTGAAACAAAATCAACATTGTTAGGTGATGACCTAACGACGATATCATCAAATTTATATTTGGACCATTACAAGTATTATAGTTTCATGCAATGTAGAAAATAACGCGTTACGAAACGCGTTATAACGCATTTCGTAACGGAGCGCGGACCCGACGCTCCGTAACAGAAGAAAAAAACGCAGGTTTGTGTAACGGTGCGTTATTTGTAAATAACGTACATTACATAACGTAACGTTATAATGCAAAATAACGAATGTTATTTCCTAAGAGTATTTTGGGTATAAATACTCGTAACCTAACCCTAAAATTCTCCCCCTTTCCTTTCGCGACCGAACCTCCCCTTCCCTCCCTCGCAAAAAATTGCTCGTTCCTCCGCTTCCTCCCCCGAAAAATCGCCGATCGCCCAATCATCTCCATCCTCGCCCGATTCCGACTCTCTCCATCCACGCCGGCCATCTCCATCCTCGTTGATTCTCTCCATCCTCGCCGAACCCCGATTCCAATCCTCTCCATCTCCACCCTCGCCGATTGCCCGATTCTCTCCTCTCCATCGCCGATTCTGATTCTCTCCATCTCCATCGCCGACTCCGTTGCTAACCCTCTCCATCGCCGACCCTCTCCGTCGCTAACTCCGGTGAGTAATTCCAGCGAATTTCGACAGGTAAAAATTTTAACCTAATTTTTTTTCCTGTTTATTGTAATGCTTAATGTAATGCTTACATTAAATCTTAATTTTTTTTCCATTGACTAAAAATTTTTAACTGTTCATTTGGGATTTTGGGATTCAATTAAGTTGCTGTTATTTTGGGATTTAATTAAGTTTCTGTTGGGATTTTGGGATCCAATTAAGTTGATGCTATTTTGAGATTTTGGGATTTAATTAAATTTCTGTTGGGATTTAATTAAGTTTCAGTTTAATTAAGTTACTGTATTAGTGTATTTTAAGTAATGAAATATGATGTGCTAACTGCTACAGTTATAATTCTTCTTCTTGGTGTTAATTTGATGTTGTGCTACTGAAATATGATGTGCTACTGTATTGTTGTCATACTTGCTACAAATTTTAAAATTTTTCTATGTTTTTAAATTGATTTTACAGTATTTTATATAATTTTTTGGATTTATTCACTTATTTATGATCATTATTAAATATAGTTTTATATTTATTTTAATTAAATAAATTGAAAATTGCGTAACCTACTATTTGCTACTTAACCTAACAAAAAAAAAACGTGACGTTAACGTTATCGTTATTTTAAACATTGGTTTCATGTTTTCACAAGTTTTTCATTTGTCTCCGACTCCATGTGTGCACCCTGTTATGCGTTCTTACATATACGGGATATGGATACACCACGATATTGTTATATAGATATGACAAATCCTGAAATTTATGATGCGGTTAAGTCATTATATGACAATGGTGAGCTTCACACTTATATATGTGTAACTTGTGTTCATCATCAATATAAATTTGTAATGCATGAGCGGTCCAATGAACAACATATCTCGGTTGTTACAAAATAGTGCAAGTATTGTAAATCAATAAACACATGAAAAAAATATATTCTTTAGTAAGAAATATATTTATTAAGAACTTGGACAATTATACAAAGGCACTGCAATCCACAAATCAAGAAGAATTATGAACCTATCATCCATGCATTCAATTCTTAACTTCTTATTCTAGGATATAGTGCAAATCTTATAATATGTCAAAAGAAACATCTGAAACATATAAATCAAGTATCACGTATAAATCTGATGTTGAGCTTTATAGAGCCTGAAAGTACTATAAACCAACCTCAACCCCGTGGATCCAAGTTCGTAGTAAGTTATAGGGGGTGGCAGGGTGCAGAGGGATATTTAAGTAATTTCACGTGGAAGTGAGTTGCAACCTATCTATATACCTATTCTCATCCTGTACTTATAACTCTATTCTTAAATAGTGAAGAAAACTCCCCGGCAGCCGTGAGCATAGTCCAGTTTGGGATGAACCACGTAAATCTTTGTATTCGTGTGATTTTTTATTCTTAAATCTTCTGTGATTATTACTCAGATCTGTGATATTCTCAGCATCCGATATAATAACATCTCCTTCATCTAAGAGTGCACCATTGGCATGAGTGCAAGTGCGTGAGAGTGCACAAGGGAGTGTGACTTTTGGATTTGGTTGTTGATCCTGGTGTTACCATGCATACCAGAGTTAGGAATACTATGTGAGTGTATTAAGAATCAAATGCTTTCCTCGTTGGCTACAGTTTATGAAGATATGGAATCAAATGTAGCAGTCACTATATTTGACATAGATAACTTATCATGAATCCACTTTAGATACTTCATTGTGTGAGATTCTCACTTGAAGGTCTGATGTTTATTCCCCTTCAAAAAATTGCTAGTAAACTGTTATAGTCAATTTTCAATATAGTGTAGTGGTGCTTGCACATTATTAATGCAATATTTGCAGGTCTTTACTTTCAAGTACGTAGTAGTTCAATCTACCACCATTCAGCTAAAACAAAAACATCAAATCCTATTCGCATACAAGTCATAGATAGATACTTGTTGTAGCAAATGAATTAAAAATAACTATGGCCATGACAGGAAAATAATTGCAGAACTAGAAATAATAAACATCCTCATCCTATACATGCAAAGCAAAAAATATTTGATAGGAACATGCAACACAAAATCAAGAAGGAATACTCGAGAACAATATGCTTTGAGTTAATAGCCACAAATGCATCAAATTGGACCCTCTGAGCGTACTATACTTCTATTAGTTGCATTGATATCCATATTTTTCGGCTACTTTTTTTTTTTTAAGAATAGACGGTGTGGTGTGTTGAATTTCTCTGTTACTTGAAGAATGAAAATAACAAAATCATGAGTGATTAACTGATATAATAATAGACTCTGAGACTACCTCATACAGACGAATAACATTGGGATGCTTTATTAACTTCATGGTTGCAACTTCTCGCTTAATCTGCATGGAATTGTAAATGTGCAACTTAGTACAAAGCTCTTTCATACAACATACTTTAATAGTCCCTACTCAATAAATAAGAGAGAAATAGCATAAAAATTTGGTATCTTTTCGTTTAAAATATCCTCTGAGTATTTGTATGAAACACTCACTTCTTAACCATTTACCTCATTTTGTAAGAGCAAATCCATAATAGAACTATATAAGGAGGTAGACTCTCATTTCAATGACAAAAGATCAAGAAGGGGACCTGTTCAACGAGCTTGTGCTTGAGAACCTTCTCCTTGTCAAGGATTTTGATCGCAACAGCTTCCCCAGTTTCGCAGTTACGTGCAAACTTGACCTTCGCAAAAGTTCCTTCTCCAATTGTTCTTCCAAGCTCATACTTGCCCACACGGCGTTTAACTCTGGTTGAATTCATCTCTATGTTTTGCTTTGACTTACCAGCAAATCAAAAGCTCAATCTTGAGTAACACCTTTCGAATGAACAATGAAAAAACCAGCATTAAAGAAAAAGAAATCAATGGTATGGAAAAACTTGTAGGTACCCGTCAAGACATCAACTTAGAAATAACAACAACAACAACAACAACTTTGAATTTGTCTACATACAATCTGTGACAATACACAACAAATACAGGAAAGAAACTATCATGTTAACATCACAAATTCCACAGTTATCAGCATGTCATGGGCTTCCACGTTCTAGGGGTTCAAATGGATTCGATTATCCAGGGATGTAATGTACACAACCATATTGAAATTGGATGCAAGCCACTCAGATATTTTGGGTGTGCCAAGAGTATATGCAAGAAAGTCGACTGGGGATAAGATTACCCAGTTATTTGCATGGATTGGATGGCTCTAAATTTGGTTTTGGCCTTAGATTGGTGGATTTAAAATGATTTTGATAATTCAGAAGATTCTAAAATTGGAGGATTCTTTTGTCGTATTGCCTATGTAATTTTGAGTATTAACTATATAAGGTGAGCAAATATATCTCAATGACATATCTATGTCAAACACATCTTAGACACCGGCACTTCTTGGACACTCCTTTGAACATGGGCACTTCTCAAATGTGTTGTTAATTTTATATTAACTCATACAATTAATACTATAATAAGTCTGATATGCTTGCATATATGAAGTGAGGTACATTGAGTTATTCTATACAAAGTAAAAGAACCAAAATTATTCTTTTTGGAAAGTCATATAAATGTACAATAGCTCATATATTGAGTATATATATAAACTCGTAAGTTATTAAATTATTAGAAATGCATGTTTGGATGTTTGGATGGGTGAGCATGCACACTCTATTTATAATGTTGTCATGTTCCCGTGTCCTACTAATTATGGAATTGTCATGCCATAAGCCCGGGTCGAGTCCCATACCTATGTGTTTGTGTTCGAGCTTCTTAGGTCTGACCCATTTCCCTCGCACCTGATCCATATCCTATTGCTCTCTAACATCCAAGCCATGTCCATATCCTATTTTGACTGATAAACACTAGAGAAGTTTTTCTTGCTTGCATTCATGTTCGTGGTAGAGAAACAATCGACTAAGTTTTTCTTGCTTTCATTCTTGTTCATGATAGAGGAACGATTAAGGAAACTAACCATTTCAAAACATGAACTCGTGGAGACTGGGTTCCAGTAGTTTTTTTATTTTTTTTTATTTTATATTTTTTAAAGAAAGCCCTTGAAGAAATGAAACTATAATATCAAAACCAGGCAAGAAACCTATGGTCTAACCTGAAAATATGAAGTAATCCAAACCCAAATCTTGCATCGAATGATATTTATTGAACAGTAAATAACTATAACTCAGGCTGAAGGGCATGTCGATAGATTGATTCCAAGAATATACACTAAATTAAACCCATGATCCAACCGACTCCAGAACCGAGATTCATTTACATGTTCAAAGCTCTATTCTAACCCAAAGAAGAACAAAAAAAAAAAAAAAAAGTACTTAAATCGGAATAACATCTGATGCTTGTATACAGATAGACGAGCATTAGCTCCATGCCAGAAGAACAAAGAGTGACCAAAATTAACCAAATCCAGTCCAATAAAGGAGCGATTCATAGCATAAATATATACTAAAACAGAATAAATTTTCGTATTCGCTCAAGATTGTAAGGGAAATTAATAATATTACACCTATATATAGGCCTCATTATCTGCAAAATCAAATATCAATAATATAAAACAAATCAGAGAAAGTACTAAAACAATCAAAAACATTCAAAATACAAGAAATAAAAGAGATCTAGGAGCAACCAGATTGAAGTCTCCAACCTCTAATCACATTTCAAAGCAACTTAGAACTTTATACGAAGAATAAAGTGAATCGGGTTAGTTTAATTGCCGAAAATTTAGCAAACCACCTGAAAGATCACATCACAAGCAAAGTTCAAAGGCATTAACTTTCAATCAACTATTGGGAAACTTCTCTCAGTACCTGCACATTCTACAATCCCTAATATCAATCAAATGGTCATGTTACATTTTGAAAACAAGAAAGTGGTTAATAAAGGTAAGATTTTTTTTTATTTTTTATTTTTTTATTTTTTTATTATTATTTTGGTGATAGCTAAGAAAGCCGAGAAATTGGAAACCCATGCCATCAAAATTAAGAAAATTCAAAATTTTAGCTCATATAACAATTAACATACAGAAATTCTAGAATAAAACCCACATCCAATTACTAAAATCACTCTATCAACAATACCCATATTCTCAGTTCCACAAAGTAACTAAAAGAGCAATCTTTAACAATCAAAAGGGCTTTTTTTCCCCCTCTTCTGAAGAAAAAATTTCAAGAAATTGAACATCCATAACATCCAACTTTGAGAACCAATCACCAAAACTGCAACATTGACAAAGAAACAGAAGGAAATAACTCACCTTTTTATTTCAAAACCAACAAACAAAGCTGCCAACTTTCTGCAACTGCTGCTGAGGAAAATATCAGCTTATGATATAAGTTTTTTTTTCTGACTCTTGGGAATTTGAAGAGGTCATCAAACAAAGAGAGAGAAAGAAAAAACAATAAATACACAAAAAAAGATTTAAGAAAAAAAGCCTGGGCCTCAACAAACTGAGAGATGGAGCCAAGCCTGTGGCTTCTTATACTCTTTCTGTTTAGCTTTGCTTTGCTTTCTTGTCCTTTTATGTATTGATTGTGTTTTTTTTTTTTTTTTTTTTTTTTCCTTTTTTTATTTCTCTTTTTGGTGTAGTAATCTAAAAAATATATATATTTTTTCCAATTACTCTTCATTTTTAGTTTTGGCTTCATCTCTCTCTCTCACTTCATTCGGGAGTTTCTAGAGGGGCACATCATTTTTCTTAGTAAGCCCACTTAAAAATTTACTTTTATTTACAATTTTACCATTTAAATTTTAAGACAAAAATAATATCATTTTCAAGCTCTCTATTTCTCTCTCTCATCTTCTCCATCGCTATTACCCTTCCACCGTCGCTGTCGCCGTCCTTGCTCTCCTCCGTCACTTCAGGATCGATCGTCGCGACGACTTCGGTCTAAGATACTACAAAATCTTAGAGAGAGGGATCATCTTCTTCATTCCGATCGTCGATAAGGAAATCTACGTCTACTTTCTCAAGGAGGAGTTCATTCACATTTCCGACCAGTCGACTATCTCCAGCGACAATGTCATCGTCCTCAATGATAGGATTGTTTGTGTTGGAGTATGTAAATTTGGGACTTTTTTGTTGGGGAAAAATAGGGTTTTTTGTTAATTTTGATTTGGATTTTTTTCTTCAGATTGTGGTCTCTCAGCTCGCTTCATATGAAATGAGCAATGTCATCCGTGCAGTGAAGAAGTTGTCGCAGACGACGTTGAGGAGCAAAGTAGGAAAAATAGATTTGGATTCACTATGGTCTCCTTGATCCGGGCTAAATAGCCAGCATCCATAAAAAATATGGACTGTTTAGCTCGAAACTTATTGTAAAATTGGAAAGAAAATAGAGAATGATTGTTTTTGGAATTTTACATGTGTTCATTAGTAAAAATCTTTTCTTTTAAAAAAAAAAAAGAGCGGACTCACTGAGAAAAGTGGGCCCACCAGAGGAAAAAAAAAAAAAGGTGTGCTCCTTTTAAAATTCCCCTTCATTCAAACTTTCAAAGCTTGCTAAATCATCATTTTCATAAATGATGATGTGAGAGGCTAATTCTAAATGATGTGCACATGATTGGCCCAAACCAATTTATAAAATAAAATAAAAAATTAAATTTTTTTGGTATTATTTCTCTCTTTTTTTCTTTGTTTTAGATTTTGGATCAGAAGAAAAGGTGACATGTGGTTTGTGAATTTTTGTAGGCTGCAAGTCTGGTGACTGTCCAAAAATAGTATTGATATTGTTTTAATCTATGCATGTGCATATGTCATCTTCTCTCATCATTCTTGATTTTTTTTTTCTCCTCCTTTTGCTTTAAAAAATAAAAAACAAAAATTACTCTGCATTAAAAAAAAATTGTTGGATTTACTATTTCTATACAGTATTGATATAATTGGCGTTCGAGAATGTTGACTAGAGATTTCTTGTAAAAATACTAGTTTCTTTCAATTCAGAGTAAAAATAGGAAATTTTAGATTCCATGAATTATTCTCTCTATTTACAAAGTAAAGAGGTGGTTATACTCATGTGATGAGACCTAGGGGTGAAGTGTCCTCCTATGAACACTCATCTAATAGCTGAAGACGTTTTTCATCTGAAAGTAAACATGTTCAAAAGACGATGCACATATAATATAGTGTAGACATACATCAAAAAATTATATATACCATTATGACCAACTTGGGATCAAGCACGTTCCCAGTAACCATACCGCTACTCCATATATCATCTGCAACGGACAAGTCAATAAGAATGTCAAGAAAGGTAACATATATGTTGAATTCATGTATATTTGAACATTAAATCTTTGAGCCAATTTACTAGTTTAAAAATAAATGAATTTGGTAAATGGAAAATGGTTTCAAAATGGAATGCATAAGTAAAGAGAACAAAAGAAAAATAGTCCCATATTGGTAAAAGTATTGTTAAAATGTGAATTTAAATAGGATTGTTTGTTCTATGTCATTGCTTATGTAAGAAGATGAGAAATCTTCTACAGATAGGAAAACTTTTTTAGATTCGCTCGATCATCTTTCTGAGGAATCAGTAAAGTATTCTAATTCTGCTTTTCATTTATATTTTATTCTGTTTCTTTCTTAGGGTAATAAATTATTGAAATAAATTCTGATTAAATATTTTAGTTTCGTTTCTAGATTTAACTAATAACAATAGTAATAATATATAATCTTATTACCGCAACTATAACAATTTATATTTTATTTCTGAAGTAAACTGTTTTATATCAATTCAGATTTCTTCTCTAATACTATCTAATAATATTTCTGGTTTAAATTAGACTACAATTTTCTAATCTTATGATGTTAATTCTTTCTAAGTATTATAAGCAATACATCCAATAGCATATCTACTGCATAATTGAATGATGAACTCACATGATAACATGATATATTTTGTGGATTCACTCCTGCACTTGCAAAAGAAGCAAATGTTAAATCCGAACCAGTCTCTACTTTGGAGTTTGAGCCATGTAAAAATGACATTTTTTGAGATAAGCCCCAAAAACACGGGGCATTTGGCTTTTCATATGCATTGAGATCGTGACCGGGATGGACCCCAGCTTGTCTAACAAATCTCATAGAAAAAAATAAATGCTTAACAAGGATGAAAATGATGGGGTCCAAGCCGTCCTATTTAAAATTTTAAATTTAAAAAAAAAAAAGATAAATAGCCACCCATTTCATTGTCATCCTTATCTTCCTAGATGCTTCCATATTACTAAGAGTCTTGGTAATGAAAAGTCTTGAAATGGGAGGTCATAACTGGGACAAGCCACTGCAATTCGAAATATCATTGTTTAAGACAGGCACCTCTAGGCCAGGCTATGACAAACCGACAGTACCTCTTTAGTGAATCTCTTACCGCATACGGAGGCACTCCGTTGGGAACTATGGCAATAGACAATGAGAAGACTTCATAGAGACCCGTACTGGAGGTCTGAAGAACGGAATATATCCCCGTCTTGTTCGCCGCGACGACGGTGACTAAGGGATCTCAACAAACAAAGGGAAGTCCGAAGGGCTAAGAAAATAAATTTTGAATTAAAAAATAAAATTAAAAAAAAGAAGAAGAAGAGGATGAAAATATTGAATGAAAGCACTCTTTTTGTCCTTATAAATTGGTCCCCTATTACTTTCAAAAAGAACAAATAATAATAATACAGTATTATTAATTATTTGTGCAAAGTTATTTTCAACTTTTATTATAAAGGTTAAAAAATTTGATATTGTGTAATTAGTTTCCACCATCTATAATAATAGTCAGAGGCCAAGCCACTTAATAGAAAGAGGGAGCATTAGTCAGTTTTGGTTTAGTACTTACCATTTTTTTAAAAACCGAGTCGAAAGTTCGATATGGTTTAGTTTAGTTACTTGGTTCCAACTTTTTTAATTAAATTTATTTAAAAATTATAATTTTAATCATTTTAGTAATCTTATCTCTTTGAGATATACAATTGTAATTAAATTTATTTATATATGTAATTATATATGTATATAATGTATATGTATATATACGTATATTTTGTGTATATAAATAATTTTTAAATATTTTGGTCGCTCGGTTTGATCTTACACTTCAAAGCATGAAATCAAAAACTGACTAAATTATTTTGGTTTAGTTCGATTTTGCTTATTTGGATCTGTTTTGTAAAATCGAACTTTGCTAGTTACCACCTTATATATTGAGTTGAGTTTTTCTTTGATTTTGAACAAATTTCATTTAAGATTATTGCATGTTATGGGCAAAGAAGTTTTTTGGAAACTTATTACTAATAAAACTACTAACTTGTCGATTCTATCGCCTCACTGAAAAGGATTACCTGACGAATTGAAGAGACAGACATACTCTTATTGAGAATAAGCGTAATAAACGTGATTGATGTGATCACATTTGACAGTCAAATAGTTCTGCTAGACTAAGATATCCAATTGTTATTAAATTTATTTATATATGTAATTATATATGTATATAATGTATATGTATATATACGTATATTTTGTGTATATAAATAATTTTAAATATTTTGGTTGCTCGGTTTGATCTTGAATTTCAAAGCATGAAATAAAAACTGACTAAATTATTTTGGTTTAGTTCGATTTTGCTTATTTGGATCTGTTTTGTAAAATCGAACTTTGCTAGTTACCACCTTACATATTGAGTTGAGTTTATCTTTGATTTTGAACAAATTTCACTTAAGATTATTACATGTTATGGCCAAAGAAGTTTTTTGGAAACTTATTGCTAATAAAGCTACTAACTTGTCGATTCTATCGCTTCTTCGAAAAAGAATTGCCTAACGAATCGAAGGGATAGACATACTCTTATTGAGAATAAGTGTAGTAAGCGTGATTGATGTGACCATATTTGACAATAGTTCTGCTAGAAATTGAACCCTTGAAAGTTGATTAAGTACAATATAGATTTAAGAAATAAAATAAAATAGTATTGCTCTATGAAATGGTTAGGGTCTTCATTCAATTATTACTTTAGATTGCAAAGAAATAATTTAAGTGGTTGGAACTTATCAAGGTTGAGTATCTACCTAATTAAAATACTAAATAAGCAATCATGGAGATTCTTTAGACAAAAATATCTAATCTAAGCTACTCAATCATATATATATATATTTTTATATATAGTTCATTGTCATATATAATTTGCTTATGTTTATAGAATAATTTCACAAAGCAACTTCTATAATTATTTAAAAAAAAAACTTGTTTAGATTTGGGATGTTGGATTCAGATTCAAAGTTAATCTGTCACTGGGGCTAAGCTTGATCAATTAAAAAAAAATAAATGATAATATAAGAAACAAATGTTTTAGAGCCCAACCACTTGTTTTACTTAATAATATCTCTCCAAACACAAAAAAAAAAAAAATGTGGCACAGAATATTTTTGAATATAGTTAAGAAACGTACATCATGAGAAAAATTTTAACCACTCACTAATTTAATGGACGACTGAAATTGCAACAGGACAATTCTTATAATTCATAAATTTATATTTCAAACCTTAATAATCTTTGCTAATATGTGTTCTTTTTTTTTTATTAATTTTTGTCTAGTAAATGTTGGTCTGCCACCAATGTGCCTTGTCTCGTCTCATGAGCTGGTTGAAACTAATCCTATTTGACTTAGGACTTGTGCAAACTAACCCTCTCTTGCATTAAGATTTATGTCAAATATCCCTAATCTATATAAGTGGTTACATAAAGTTTTTAGAGGTATCTTTGAAATCTTCTTGATTATCTTGAGACTTTTGAGAATTCTTTTGCAACCTTCAGGAGTTTTTTAGCCGTCGTTTCAATTTGAGAATAACTTTTTGTGACTTTGAGAGATATGAGAGATCCCATGTTTTTTTTTTTAATTTGCAAACATCATCAATAGTAAAGTTAGATTCGGCTCATGGACTTAGGACTTGCTCTTAATTACGTAAATCCTTAGTGTTTTCTATTTTGATCTTGTAATGTGTTTACTCATTTAAATTTTCTATTTTTTTCTCTAAATATCTTATAATTTCAATAATACCTAAAGTATAATAGCAATATGTGGGCTATAATACAATATTGTACCAACATCATATGGACAACAATATAAGAGCAACCCTATTAAGTTAGGAAAATATGTGAAAATGTTTTTTTTTTAATGATACAAGGATGCTGATTAGTGATGGTAATATATCGATTGCTTGTGCTTTAGTATCGAGATAATTGTTTGAGCAGTGGATAATATTCTGGAAAAAGATTTGTCTTAGAAGTTAATGTGCAGGGCATTCTGACTCTGTTTATACGCCCAACCAGTATCGCTCATCACCCTCTCCTTTATGATTCTAGCATATTGAATAGTCATTTTCATAAATTTTGTGTGCTTCATATATAAAGAGAAAGTAATATATGTTAAGTTAGTTCATATGTGAGTATAGTCCTATATCGGATAGGAAAAAAAAAATCTATGGGTTTAAATACAAAGTTGGGGCCTTGCTGGTTCTCAGATTTGTATTTAGGCCCATCATACTCCCCGTTGGACTTGTTCTCCCCAACAATTATGGCCTGGTAAAGTGAAGCTGATGTTTGAAGCCCTAGTGGTTCTCAGTTTTGTATTGATTTTTGTTATGAAAGAATGCAGTCCGCTAAGATCATTACTTAGAAATACACACACATAAGAAGATCTAGGAAGAGGATAACAAAAGGATCGAAAATATGGCAGCAAAATGTTTGGCTATAGTATAACAGTCTCAACATTATATGCGAAAAAATAAAGATTAAACATCTAAGATACAAAAATTTGTAAAAATATTATTTCATTTGAATTAGACAAAAACAAATGGGAGGTGGGGTTTTAGCAAAAATACGAAAAAAAAAAAAAACCAATTTGTTTCTTCACCCTTTTTTAATTTTTTTTTTTTTAAATTTTATTGGACTTTCTTGTTTGTCTTCTATTTATGGAGATAGGGTTATTTGGTAGAGGTTGCAAATATGTGAAGTGTGTAGCTTATAATTGTCTTTATATGCAAGTGGACTTTTCCACTGTTTGGCTGCACTTGTAGTTTCTAAATCTTGCGACTGTAATTGTAACCAATTGCGCACTTGTAGTAACTGTAGTTACGGAAAAAAGTGTGTATTGACGACTTACAACTCATTTATAATCGGTTGAAAAATTTAATACTTCTCGTGACTTTTGAACAAAAGAAATTAAAATTTGAAATTTTTTGTAACTCTAACCCCCACTTGTAACTTCTAATCCGAACACAGTAATATAAGTTGTAACAACTTCAACTTCAACTACTACACTTTCATTAGAGAATCTGGCACTTTTCGATAATATGTTTGCTTCTCATAAGGATTTTCCTTTGAAGAATGCTGCCTTGACCCATAACAACGCCCAATTACTCCAATAATCGTTCGGTTTCAACTTCTGTTTCTACCAATATCTTACAAAACCAAACAAACTCATTAGAAATGGAAAGCAAAATCGAACCGAATTTTATATATGATTATAAATTATTAGATTCCAACCTTTTAAATAAAACCTATTTAAAATTTTAATTGTTTTAATAAACATATCTCTTTAAAGTATATATAAAATGTGCTATTTGCATATTCAAATTACCTATAATCTAATACTTAAAATATTTTTTTCAGATAATATAATACTAAATATTTTCCAGTGATTTGCATATTCAAATTTCTAATCTAGTAATCTTTTTGTGTGAAAGGCTTAAAATTATTCTCTAGGTATTTACAAGATTTTTACTATTTACAAAATTAGATATAAAAAATATAAAATAATAAAGACCTGGAATATATCACATTGGCATATTCAATTTTGTGATATCTACATTATATAAGAGTTCTTTTTTTTTTTTTTTTTTGGCCAAATTCATCTTGGTTTTAGTTGTCCATCTCAAATGAAATTTGTGGACTACCTAAATCTTCCTTCGACCCTTTAAATACCAATAAGAATTCAGAATTCAGTAGCAGATTGAACCTACTAGGATTTACTTTCTACGCAAATAGTATATAGCAATGCATGGTGGTGAGATAGTCAGATTTAAATTTGATTTTCTTCTTCAAATCAAGACTCCTCTTCTCTCTAATTATAATAAGGTAGATCAACTTCGTTTGCGGTTCAACTTCCTTCGATTGCAAACTCAATACAGTCGTTTTTGCTGCATTCCTAGCGTTCTTGCATTAGTTGTTTGGAGAGTTGGGGCAATGCATTCTTGCATTAGTTGTTTGGAGAGTTGGGGTTCGTTTTAGTGACAGTCACATCAAGGAGAAAGTCGGCTAGAGTAATTGACTTTAACTGCTTATTCTTTCAAGTATATAACTCTAATCCCATTTAACCTCCCTACTCTAACTGTGTTTGATTCAGTCCATCTTATCAAAATCAACTATACAAATGCATCCCTAGTATATGAGGAATCGCTTGTTTCAAATACAAGTACGCCAACCTTCTCTTCTTGTAAATTTCACATTGTAAGCAAATCTCTATTTCATTGATTATCATTTCTCACTTTCCTTCAAGAAAATATTAGTTTACTCCAATGCCTCAATATCTTTCTCAACTCAATGTTCAACTGAATAATGGAAAAAAATTTAAATTAATAAATCCCACAAAATCTTAATGAATTAATCAACTTGAGTTACAAAACAGTTGGAATAAATATAGCACCATTTAGAATCAATATGCCATCTTTTTAAGTTTCTCCATAATAGCCAATTTATATTGCTTAATGCTGTTTATCTTGAAATCAAGGGAAGTGCTTTTTGTATGAATTTATTAAAGAAACTCATCTGAAATTTATGAATGAATGATGAATTGTACCCCTTGGAGTCACAATAATTTTATGATGTTTTAATAGTATGAAAAATACTAAATAGATTATTTTAAGTATATTCAAATTAAGCTCAATAAGTATTTAATCACCTTATCCTTTAGAATGATTTTTCTATATATATATATATATATATATATATATATATATATATATATATATATATATATATATATATATATATATATATATATATATATATATATATATTCGTATTTGACTTTATATAATCCAAATAGCACGAGGAAAGCATTTTGAGCATCATGTTAACCCTAAACGAATCCGAAGAACGATTCCAAATTCAAAATCTTCAAGAATTAGCCATGTTAACTTTCAATTTTTATTTTAAGCTCGACACTGAAGTAAGACCAAGCTCATTAGCTTATTATTCTAGATCGGAACAAGTAAACAGGATCATAATTTTTACGCTCCCATGTCGCCACACGTACGGGAGGGACATGAGGCGCAAAAAGGAAAGAGAAGGATGGAGTTTCTCTTGCCTTTGGCATAGCAAGACTCCCACTGGAAAACCAGCAGCACTAGGCCAGGGCTATTAGCTCAGTGGTAGAGCAAGTCATTGATAATTGCATATTGTGCCTGGGTTGTGAATGCTCCCAACCACATGGATAGTTCAATATATTCATCAGCTTGACCCGGAGATACGGATCATTCAAGACATATTAGTATGACGTACTTCTCCTGTTCAGAAACTAATTTGATTTTAATCTATCCTAGTGGTGCCATCATGTTAAGGGCATCATGCTTAGGATAATTAATATGCCCTTGTGTTCTTCTCTTGGGAACATAATCATTCCCATGGAAGCAATCAATTGATTAAATGGAAGCTTGCCCATGTGGAAATGTCGTACTTTATCCTTAACCATTGTTTTAACTTGATGTTTAGAGCTTTAATCCTCCTTTTTCTTTCAATATTCTTATTCTTGGATCAGACAAGTGCCCCAGAAATGTAGAACACAACTGATGGCACCTACTCACACTCAAAAAGGCGTATCATTCTCTACCTAGGGCTCTACCTTAGAGGGGGGGAAAATGATAAAAGGTTGTTGTGAGCTTAATTATTTTATGCACGCACATGCATTAGAGAGATGATTGGATTAGATTTATAGGGAGGTGTTGATGAGTGTGTTTGAGGTCACACCTTCATCTCATTATGGTCCCATATAAATGATGGGAAATTCTATTTGAGCATGCTACATTGCTCACCGAGCCCACCTCCTGAAGTTCTAAACAATTACAAATTTGCCATTTCTTTTTCGTGACTAAGTGTTTTTGTTCTGGCCAAGGATTACTCTCCGAACGATGTCAAAGATGCTGGAAGATTAAGCCCCGATGGGCTTATTGAGCAATCTGGTGTGCTTAAATAGAATTTCCCATGAATGAAGCTTGGTTCTCTCAAATAGGCATCTTTGTAGTTCTTAAGAGAGTCAATGAATGCCATTGCTAATTGCCTGATTCTTTTAGTTATTCACTAAAATTTTGAGGACCAATGTTCAAGATATTTGATATCGGAATCGTAATGAATGAACAGTTTTCAAATCCTATATTAGGATATATATCAGAATTTTCTTTATCATATTGGTCGATCTTCCAAAATGATATTATTGGGAGATATAGTGATCGTTGTGGCGGATATCTAAAATAATGGATATCACATATTGTTTTTTTTGTTTACACTTTGTTAACCAAGCAAATGTTTGCTTACATCAGAAACCGAAACCCTAATCTACCGTGTGAGTTTATCATACACTGCAACCAGTGAGTTGGACTCTGATTCGCTCTATTAATAGGGATCATAGAAAAAGTTTTTAGTATTTTCAAACCACGTCATGTGTTTCTAATAGTTTTCATGTTTTTAGCACTTTGCTCAGTAAGCCCATCTCTGAAAGTTGTAAAAAAATTATATATTTTTTTTGGTCGGAAATTAATCCAAACGATATTAAATATGTTTGGAAACTAATCCTAGAACGGTGCGAAAACTAATTTAGGGGATTAATTCCCCACTGAAAATGATGGGCTTATTGAGCAAAGTGGTGTCTTAAAAAGAATTTCCCATACCGTCAATGTGCTTCCAATTTATGGGAACCATATTGCTCTTGTTATTTTTCCCCAACATTTATTAATTCTGAACTCAATGCCCTTCTATCTGAATTCAATTCCATTTGCAGAGATCCTTTTAATGAGAATTTGGGGTGCGAATATCAAAAATTTAAGAGAGTGTAAGGAGGATAGTCATGAGGAGACAATGTTAAGGGAGTTTCCAAAGGAGCACACCAATTTTTCTAATGAGCACACTTGATAATAAAATTTTAGGTTAATTACAGTCAGACTCTTTATAGTATTAAGGGTATGTAACTTAACACTACTGAAGTTTATAACTCTCAAAAAGTCCCATAAACTGTTAACACTGTTAATGAGGGTTAGTTATTTTCACTCTTCTTTTTTTTTTACTAAAGTGCACACATGTCCCTCAAATTCTTATTCTAACCCCATCCATTCTTTTAATCAGCACACACACTCTCTCTCTCCTCTCTCCTCTCCCTTTGTCCCTCTCTCTCAGTCACTCTCTCTCTATCCCTCTCTCTTAGTCAGAGAGGGAGCGTGAGTGACTGTGAGAGAGAGATAGAGAGGGAGAGAGAGAGAGTGATGGTTAAATTGAGAGATAATGGTAGAATAGGAATTTGAGGGACAATAGTGCACTTTAATAAAAAAAGGAGAATGAAAATAACTAACCATCACTAACAGTGTTAACAGTCCAGAGGGTTTTTTGAGAGTTTCAAACTCCAGAGTGTTAAATTATACATTCTCAATACTACAGAAGATCTGATTGTAATTAACCCAAAAATTTTGATGGGGCTGAAAGTAAAGGAGTAGGCTCACTGGGGAACAGTGGTGTGCTCAGTTGGAAACTCCCAATATTAAGGGGACTCAGGCTCTTTTGTTTTTAAAAAGTTTAAAATAAATGAATAAATAAATAAATAAATAAAAGTACTGTTTTTTGCCGGGTTGAGTTGAGATCGCCAATTTCTCGGCTTGCTTCCACAATATTTTCAGGCCGAGTTTTGCTCCAGATGAGATTTTGGAGGAGTCATGCCTATTAAATAATATCAAAAATATCTGGGACAAATTTTATTTAGGCCCCTGCTTGGTTATTGTATTTGGACTAAGTCCTAACTCCAAGTAACTAATGGGGAGTTTCCACACAGGAGCATACCACTTTTCCTAGTGAGTCCACTCGATAGTTCATTTTTCATTCAGATTTTTAGTTTAGATCATTAAAAAGTGGACTCACTAGGAAAAATAGCGTGCTCTTTTAGAAGCTCCCTAGTTAATATAATAAGAGTTTTTACATATCAACCCCTTATTAATAACTTAATATTGATTCATCAAAATTTCATATAAGCAAAATTAATTTTTTGACCTTTTATACCCGTTATACCACTGTAAAGTGAGGAAAAAGTCAGTTATTTCCCTTACTTCTCTCTTTCCTTCCTCTTCCTCTTTTCTTGGTTAGGTTCTCATCTCTATCCTCTTCTCTTCATCTCTTGTTAGTTGGATTTTTCCCACTATTCTCCCCCTCTTTCTCTCCTAATTTGCTCTTTAATTAATGACTAACTTTTATACTCACAACCTCTCCTCTCTAGAACCCTAATTTCTCTCTCTTCCGTTTTTATTGTCTTTCCCTAGATCCTTTCCACCAAATTCAGAATCTAACTCTCTCATATTGTGAAATATGACTTTTTTCATAAGCAAGTTCACAGTAAATTCAAGCCTATTGAGGCATCATTCTAGGCATTGTGGATACTTCTCTATTGTCTCTGAGCCTAATGCTTTCAAAATGAGATCAGTGACAGGGTACGCTCTAAACCTATGAGTTTCAACGATAAATTTAATTAAATATCTCCATCCAATATTATATAATGTTGTTTGGCATATTATGTACGCTAAAGATTTGAATTCTATATAAAGAACCTAGAAGGAATAGGAATATATAAACTCTACAAAAATGCCTTCAGTTTCAAAAGTAAAATACTTGCAATAAAAAGCATCAAGAGCTTTAATTCCATTTAAACTATTTTTTTCCATTCTAATTTAGTTTTTGATCTCTTTTATGGTTAAGAATCAATGGATGAGGAAAGATTTATATAGGAACTCACATTGCTTCAATGAAGAACTGTGACCATCTCAAGCATCTCCATCATGTAGCTCGAAGGCTTGCCTCGATGGAGGAACTGTGACCAGACGAGAAGTTGGCCTTGTCCATGAGGGCGCCGGCGTCGAGATCAGATCGGAAGGGTGAGAGGGAGGAGATACCTAGATTGCGTGAGGGTGACCCAAACCCAAAAACAAAGTCTATCTAACATTTCTAACTATGTTAAGGACATTTCAGATATTTTACTAATATAAAAATAAAAAAAAAGTGAGATTTATTTTGACGGAATATGTAATGGAGAGACTAAAACAGTAGTTTACATGTTTTGGAGACTAAAACAAAATATGAAGTTTTGAGAGATCGATATTTAATTTTTGAATAATTAAGGGATTGATATGTAAAAACTCCTTGTTAAATCTAAAAAAAATAGAGAAATACTATTTGAGCACACCAGTTTGCTCAGTAATACAATAAAAGGTGGGCTTATTGAGCAAAATGGTGTGCTCTACTAGAATTTTCCATCTAAATTCTCTCACTCATTTGCTCTTACATGATCCGAATACGGTCGCTCGCAGGAGTGCAGGACACGACAAGAATCCGACAGGGGTTTCCAGAGGCGCACACCATTTTTCCTGGATAGCCCACTTTTCAAACGTCGGAATTTAAAGTCCGGACAAAAAATAAACGGACCCACTCGGAAAAATGGTGTGCTACTTTAGAAACTCCCGAATCCGACCCGTCATAACAGCTGGCAGTGGCACCTTAGCCTGCCATTTCCACGCGAGCTAACTCTCTCATATCGATATCTCGCTGTATGCACACTTACTTAACAAAATGAATTAAATAATTAAGTAATTAATTATACCTCTCTCTCCCCTCTCTCACACACTCTCTCTCTCTCCATTAAAAGAGCCGTCAACAATGGAAAGAACTCCGCAGACTCAATCGTCGTCAGTCTCGTCCCGAAGCGAGGCCAGAGAGGACTAAAACAGCAATTTCGATAAAATTCGAGGGCTTTTTTGAACGAATGTTGGACTCCCGAAGGCCAACGACGAGATCCCGATCGCCATCTGAACCCTAACCCTAGTTTCATGGAAGGTAATCCCCTCTTCCTCTCTCTCTCTCTCTCTCTCTTCTTCATGTGAATCGATCTGCTTGCTCTTCTAGGCTAAGGGTGTGAAATTTGGGGCAAAAAGTTGAATTCTTGTTGGTTAGGGTTTACAATTTGCTGCAATTAGGTGAATTTTGGTATGTGGTTATCCATTTGGGGATTGGATGAATTAAATTTTGGGAAAGGTTGCTGTTTGGATTTTTTCCATTAATTTTTGTCTTTAAAGCGTGGCCTGTGAACAAAATCATAAAGTGCGAATTGTACTGTAATAAGGAGATGGGAGAAGGTGGAACGATATCAGATTCGTGTCTTGTGCTAGTTACTTTTTGCAAATCAGAGAACTATTACTTTGCTAAGTCTTGTATGCCCATTGCTTTCTCATGGGGTTCCAGGTTTTGATTGCCCTAGGGCAAGTAGCTATGTAGTTGGAATAAGTTGCTTTGAATGGCGTAATGGAGCTATGAGAATAGTGTTGGTGTCAGCTCATGTTGGTGTGCAGTGAGAAATAATAATAATAGACACTGAATTTGTCGAGTTGCTCAGATACTGAATGTGCCCGTGTGGAAAATACTTCTGTTTTGTGTAGTTTGGGTTGTTCAAAATTTGAATCGTGTATGGTTCGAATTCAGTCCAATGTGACCCATTTGCAATCCTTGAAGTGTCCACCTGTCTAAGAATCCATTTTGATTTGTTGCTATTTTGATTCAAGATTTGCTTGATTCATTGATATATATAAGATCTAACAGAAAAAGTAGACCTGTATGTGCAAATGGATCTGGTCTAGATCTATGTGGACCTTGTTCTCAGATGTGGTTTATAAGAAGTAGAAAAATTGTTACTTGAGCCTAACTTTTTGTAGATCATTTAAGTAAACCCCGAGCAAATATTAGTTATTCGGTCTGAGTCCTTGTGCTATTAGCTTATTTTGGACATAAACTCGACCTATTCTAGACATGCCATTAGAACCAGAAACTGATCCAGGTCAGCCTAACTCAGTAAGACTATTATTCACTATAACAGTTCATGGTGTTGTTTGTTGGGTTGATTTAGCCTAGAACGGTGGATATCACAAGATCTTTAGGTACTTCTTCATGTGGACGTGATTTAGCCTGGAATGGTGGATATCACAGGATCTTTAGGTGCTTCTAAAAGTGCCAAAACACAGCTGAAGCTTGAGAGTGTCAAGCGTTCATGTGGGGGTGATTTATCCTAGAATGGTGATTTAGCCTAGGTTGATCCAGGTCAGCCTAACTCAGTAAGACTACTATTCACTGTAACAGTTCATGTGGGGATGATTTTGTCTAGAATGGTGGATATCACAAGATCTCTAGGTGCTTGTTCATGTGGAGGTGTTTTAGCCTATAATGGTGGATATCACAGGATCTTCAGGTGCTTCTAAAAGTGCAAAAAAACAGCTGAAGTTAGAGATGTGTCTAGCATTTCGTTTTCCTTTGTTCCCACATGCATTTGGAAGAATCTTTAATCGTACATCAGTCCTATCTCAAGCCATATAGATGGATACTTAGGTAGCATGATACATGTCTTGAAGGCATGTTGCATCAATCACACACATCTTGCATTCGTGTATCTTTTAGGATTTACCATGTGTTTATGCACCTCATGGCCACATTGGCGTGTCCATGTCCATGTAAATAGATGGGGACACTGTCATTCATAAAGTATTACGTGATGCATGCCTTATTATATGGAAATTAATTTTTTTTGGGAGTCTTCCATTGGAAGTCCTTCAAATTATCATACCGAGCTAGAGTTATATCTTATGTAGGTGCTCTGCTGCTTGATCAATGAATGCTTGCTTTTACACTGGTGCACTGTAGGTGTCAAATAACCAATATTCCCTTCATTAAATAGTGTTAACTTTCCATCAAACTAAGTAAGCTTTTAGTCGAGTTGCGGATGTCATGGATAGTGCATATTTAGGTAGACATATATTGAAGTACGGTTGATGTTACAAAGTCAATGTAGTGTGTATAATATCAAACTAGAGGCCTTTCATTTAGTTTGGGTAAAATAAAGTTATGCTGTTATTACCAAATTGCTAATGGTTAACGTTTAGATTTTCAAGGGACATTGTGGGTATTACCTTGACTCTTCAGTCGTTGATGTGAAATTGATTTTGTTGTGGCTAGTCCTTCTATCTATACCACGATAAGATAGAGTTCTTGAATGGTGAATGAGATGGTAAAAGAGCGAATAGGCACAGCGAAGAGCCAAAGGAGCTAGAAAACTGGGAATCAATGTTTAAAATAGTGATAACAGCAACGTAACATTTTGCCTTTGTTAGGTTATATCGCATATAGCGTAACGCATAACGTAGGTTACGCAATTTCCTATTTATTTAGTAAAAATAAATATAAAACTATATAAACTAATCTTTATAAATTGAAAAATAAATTTAAAAAATCTAAAATGAATATAAAATCATTTTGTAATACATAGTCTATTCTAATTTTTTATTAAATTTTACAATAATTTTCACATTTATCTTAATAAATTATATTAAGTCCGCAACCGTAATTCCAATCATCATCTAAACAAAAAAAAATTACAATTTTTTATTTAAATTCCAGCTATTATTATTATTATTATTATTGTAATTTATATTTTCAAATATTCAATTTATCTTATTTGTAATTGTTGATTTTAGTTCAGTTAAAAATTTAATAAAATCAGCAAGTATAATATTTCAGCAACCGGATAGAAATTACAACAAGCGAATATGAAAACAATCACTAATTAGTAAGTTAGTAATTCCATAACCAATCAAACAAACCAAATCAAATAACAAAATTTCAGTAAATCGCTAATAATCAAAATAATAAGCAACAAAAATATAGATATTACTAAAAAAATAATAGTAAATAATATAACATAACGTAATTTAATGTAACGTTACGAAATATAACTTAAAATAACATAAAAAAACATATTGCTTCGGTACACTGAGTTATTTTCAGTTGTTACGTAGTGATGGAGTTCCGTTAGGTTACGTAACGCAATATAACGGGATTCATAATGCGTTATTTTCAACATTGCTAGGAATTTTCAGTAGATATAATAAAGAGGTGATATAATTGCAACAATAAATCTAATTATGTGACTTTGAAGCATTCAAGCATGGGCACTTCAAAAGGAATGTCGTGCTGTGTCGGATACCAACACTTCATGATACTTGCTTGACACGTGTCAGAAACACTGAAGTCATGTTGAATTTTAAAAACCTAAAAATTTGCATATCTAAATCATGTCAGCTTTCAAAATGTTCTAAAGGTTGTGTGTTAGACATCATAGAACCATGCGGTGCTTTAAAGAAATCCCGTGGCAAATTGTGTTTATTTTGGCTTCGTAGATAATTCTATTCACGACCCTTTTCATAGTTGACCAATACATCAAAGTAGTGGTTTTTTGGATTGCAATTGGCTAGCAAGTTGAGATGTTGCACATTTCATATCCACCCTTTGTTAGGCCGTGCATCTCACTAGTTGCCTGCTATATTTTCCCCATGCGATAGTGAAGTAAATTGAAATCAACACACACTTTTTTGCAACCCCACATGGGTGGACCTCTATTTTTGTCGCATTCCCAATTTGTAATTCAATTTCATAATGTATAGCTCCATGATTCACGCCATTTGTTGGAATACGCCCAGCGTCCAACACATCTGTAATCTGAAGAGAATGAGATTTGCCTGGAAATGTAAATATGTACTCTTTTCTTAATCTCTGAATGCTGACTTCATTGGTAAGTATACTCTTTTCTCTGGTTAACTTCTCTAGTTTCACTTATTTTTCTTGACCCTTAAGAATATCTTATGTTGTTTGAACTTTGCTGATGCAGCACCAATCAGAACTGGAACTGTCTAATCTTCAGATTTACTGGATTGCAATTTGTTAGGGTATATAGAGTGGACTGGGGATGGAATTGAGTTGTAAAGGATAATTCAATACTGTGAGGGCTAAGAAGGGTTTAAGTTCCAGATATAAAAAAAGAATCAGCAATAAGTAGCAAAAGAGAGCTAATTTAGTAGGGAGATTTCATACCTCTATTTGTTGGATTTTATGCTCAATTTCACACCAATCACTTGTATGGAGAAAAGCAAGCTGTACTTTTCAAGAAGACCGAGTTTCAATTGCAAATAATTATTATTTGATATCTTTATACAAAGAAGGCAGTAGTTTGTATAAAAGGTTGCTTAATTCCTAATAAACTAAAATAAAAAAAGAGAATCTGAACTACATTAAGATTCTTTATCTAAAAACAAGCCACACTAAACCGGACTCTTACCTAAATGATTAACCAAATCATACTGAACCAGACTAATCAAGATTTAAAATTCTAAGTAAATAAAATAATAACGTAAAAAAACCACTAAGAATTTTCAAGAGATTAGAAATATAATAACATTAAAAAATTCTAATGAGACAATATCTTAATTCCTCCAAGATGTCTTTATGATTTAATCTCTATCATTTGCACATTTCTTTTTTATCTTCTTTACGTTTGCCTTGCTTAGCTGTAGCTTGAGTAAGCTGGATTGAAACCCCATACTCGCAACTTGGTTGATGAAAGAGGGCTTTATCCCTGTGGAGTGGTGGCAGTCATGTAATTTTGTACATGTCTTTGCAGGGATATATGGGGGCCTACTAAGTGCTAAGTGATGTCAAGATAACTTACGTTTTGTCTTTTCGTTATCTTTTTGTGATATATAGATGTTTTTAACTTCTTATCTTGATTGTTGGTAACATTGGTTTTATTACATCATAACCTCTAGTTAAAACTTTAGCAGAACATGAATGTCATTCATATCTGCAACTTGAAATGATATCATAATATAAAGAAGGGGAGTTTCCCTGAAGCTTATGGGTTCTGGTATGTATATACTGTAAAACTGTTACCATATGGGTAAACTAGATTGGAAGACATCACGTGTATGACCTTAATAGCGATGTCTGCCACAGATGCCAAGATGATATATGATTCAGTTTGGCTATCAATCCAGGTTTGAAATATCAGATTCAGTTATAGTATTAGAATCAACAATATTAGGCATAACTGTATAAGTGATATTGAAATTTTGTGTATCAGGTACCTCGTAATCCTAATGATATTTGCATTATATATCGGTATCGGTCAGTTTCTAAAACCTTGATGGCTAATAATGTTACTTCCGTGCAATCTTTATGAAATCTAGCACTGGCCCCAGGAACTCGTGAATGAAAGTTGTCTAGCAATTAGAAATTTGCAGTCCATTTGACTGTTGCATATTACTCTTATGTCGGTGATAAGATAAATATCCTTGAAATAAACATCTGATTTTTTTGTTCATACATACAGAGTACAGCACGGTTTGGTGAAGTTTCATGCGTCTTTTGGTTGAGTTTCGATCATTTTTTTGTTTGGTTCCTTCCGGGACATCAAATGGTCTGCTCATTATCTTGTCGTTGGTGGATTTTGGCTAGTTTCTACTATGTCATTGTCTGTTTCCATCTTGCGTTTTTATTAATTATATTTTGCCCTCAAAGCTCCATTGCAGTGATGCCATCTTTATCTTAAATGGCCATAAGCACATTGTGAGTCTTGCATTTTTTGACAGGTGCATCACCGGACCGTGCTTCAGCAGGATCTGGGCCTAAAAAATCTAGTGCATCTTCAGGTGGCCGACACCGTGGCTCGTCATCTTCCAGCCGTAAGGACTTTCTTCGGAACTTTGTGAATAGTGAAATTTTGACAGCGCATTTAGAAGATTGGTTTTCAGGAATATCAGAAGATCCAGGTTTCAGAAAGCCAGTCTTTGATGTTCCTTTTGAGCTCACTGAACTCCAAAATTTTGATTATGCACTAGAAGGTGTTACTTTCCAACAATTGATCCGGATGCCAAATGCTCTATATGCATCAACTTCTGATGCTATTGAAGCAACTGCACATCTTGCAATTGAAGATTTTCTACATGCTGCCGTCAAGGGCTTGTGGGAGACGTTTTGGGGTCAAGATGTACCTGTTCCCTTTTCAGTTGCTTCTATCCACAGTACAAGTTCCAAATTCTATCCTGCTGAGAAGGCTATTGCCAGTGGAAAACTAGGAGGGCTTTGTGCGACAGCTATACTGCTGAAAAGCAGCCGCAATTTACATGGGAGGTGGGATCAGATTCTTGAATTAGCTCTGTTGAGGCCTGATATTGCGACCCTTGCTGTGCAGCAGAGCGACCAACAGCTTTCTCATGCCATTCTAGGGGAAGCACTGTTCTTTGCTCTACGTGTTCTGCTATCCCGAAGTCTTAGCAGATCAACTACCATTCTACGCAATTCGAATTGTGTTTTTTTGCTACTTGTTGATTCACAGTATGGTGGGGTGGTGAAAGTGGAAGGTGATGTGAACGAGTTGGATTTTGATGTTAATAATGTCTATGAGTGTGCTGCAGATTGGATTAAAATGCATGCCAAAATCAGCATTTCTCCCGTTGATCGGATATGGAACAGACTTGGTAATTGCAATTGGGGAGATATTGGAACTTTAAGGGTTCTTCTAGCAACTTTCCACTCTATAGTTCAATTCTATGGAATGCCCAAGTACTCGCTTGAAGATTTAGCTACAGAACATGATTCCCGGATACAGTACCGCAGATCAGAAAGGCAGCTAATGGACTCACATGTTAATGAAAACGGTTTGTTTCGTTTCCAGCAGCGCAGCATTTCACCTGAAATTGTTGAAGTCCAAGAAGAATCTGTCAAAATTGAACCAAGAGAAACATTAAAGCTAGAAAAAGGATCAGTAATATGGTTGCAGGACTCTAACTGGCAGAAGGGTTTCCAGATCAATGAAGTTTTGGCTGATGGCGAGCTCCCAATTTATTGTGCATGTCCTGCAGAAGAAACAGGGAAAGCATTTTTGTTGTATGTTGGTTCCAGTCCCTCCCATTTGGAGCCAGCATGGGAGGATATGAAGCAGTGGTATCAGGTTCAGAGGCAGACTAAAGTTTTGACTCTGATGAAACAGAAAGGCCTTTCAAGTAAGTACCTACCTCAGATTGTTGCATCCGGGAGAATTATTCACCCGGGACAGTGCAATAAGCCTAACTCGGGGGGGAACTGCAGCCATCCGTGGTGTGGTACCCCAATCCTAGTGACTTCACCATATGGTGAAACTGTTGCTAATTTGGTTGCCAGTGGTCTGTTTGGTCCTGAGGAAGCTCTTAGGTGCTGCCATGACTGTTTGGCTGCCCTTGCAACTGCCTCTTCAGCTGGAATCAGGCATGGAGACATCCGGCCACAGAATGTGATTCGAGTGAGCAATGGTGGGAGGCGTCCCTTCTTTGTGCTGATAGGGTGGGGTCATGCGGTTCTTGAAGATAGGGATAGACCGTCGATGAATCTTTCTTTCTCTTCCACTTATGCTCTTCAGGAAGGGAAACTATGTGCAGCATCCGACGCAGAGAGTCTGATCTATCTTTTGTATTTCTCGTGTGGTGGAGTTTCACCCGAAATAGATTCAGTTGAAGGGGCTCTGCAATGGAGAGAAGTCTCATGGTCAAGACGGGTTATACAGCAGCAGCTTGGGGATGTCTCAGCTGTCTTGAAAGCTTTTGCTGATTATGTGGACAGTCTTTGTGGAACGCCGTATCCTATAGATTATGAGATATGGTTGAGAAGGTTGAGAAGGACAATGAATGAAGAAGATCATGGCAAAGAAATTGTTGTTTCAAGTTAGATTGATGTTGGCCAGCATTGACATGGCATAGAGTGTCATCTGGATTTTGTAGAATTTTGTAGATTCTGAGCTCCATTTTGAATATAATCATTCCTAGTTGGTGTTTGAAGTTTGAACAAGATTGATATATTTCAGACAGGCATCAGTCAAATATGTAAAGATTCTTTAAAGATAACCTGCAAGGACATCACAAGTTTCAGCTCACACGGAGGGTACATTTACTAAGTACGATGAGAGTTTGGGTTTCCGTGGCTTACTTCTGGACATTTGCTGCTGACCTGCTGCCCTCGAACGTATTACTCGTGTGACTAGGAAAGAGCTGACGCTCAATACTGCTGCCAATTTTGTTTGGATTGGTTTAAGGTATTATCCGACGTGGGCTGCTTAAATTACTGGGATTTCTTTTTGGTGGTTCAGGTGAGGAAAATTGAACTTTTTTTTTTTCTTTTGGTTCTCTTGTTTCTTTTCTATTTTCAGATTCATTTTTTTTTACATGGAAAAGAGTTTGGTTGTATTGATTATTTGTATGGCCTTGTGTAAGTTTTTTGGGCTTGACCTTCGTCATCATTCAGTGGTTGCACTCCTCTTTACAGGTGTGTCATTAATGTAAATGTTTCTGGTATCGCTACTTTTGATTTTTGTCTGAGTTTTTTCTTTTTTCTTTTTCCTCAACCAGGAGAAATCTCAAGATGAGTCTTCTTTCGAACCTTTTATTATTATTATTATTATTTGTTGATATTCTCATTTGTCAAACTTCAATGCAGCATTTACTTCGGTGTTCTTTTAACAGTTCCTATGTTCTTTTTTCCATTGAGCTGGTTTTATCTGTTACAGCCATGTGTTTTTTGTATTAGAACTGTCGAATAAACTTCAGGTCGATCTTATATCCACAATATAGACCAGTCATAGTACACTGTATGCGAGGCTACCTGTAAATGGTTCTTCGCTAGTAATTAGTGAGTTTTTTTTTTTTTTTTTGCCCCCTCTTTATCTTTTACCTTTTTCGTCCTTTGCAATTAAGCTAAAAATTGTATAAAGCTCCATTGCAGTCCCTAGTTTACATGCTGTCACTTGGATTCTCAGATCTAATACGAGGATTTTTTTGTTAGGATATCTTGCATCAAAAAGTGCTTTTAGGTAGAATATCTTTTTACGAGACCCCTTATTTTGCTGACCATTATGCCAAAAAAAAAAAGTGCTATCAGGACCAATATTTTTTCAGGTTAGAACCACCGTTACTTTTTAACATTTAGTTTTACCGTTGGTTTGTATTCATGTAGTTTCCTATCAGAGAGGAGTTAGGGTTGGTTCATTTACAACTGTCTGAAGCTTCGCTTCACGAGGCTCAAAAAGTTCACCCTAGTACTTGTATCTCGCTGTCAAAAGTTTTTTTAAAAAAAGGGTGTATTTTTTCTTGTTAATCAGATTACCACCGCTTGATAATTTGTTTATAGGGAACATAAACATATGTCGTACGGGTGATTTTGATCATTTTTCATAGTTAAAAAGATGAGGGTGATTTTTTATCTCCTGTTTTTTCTCTTTCGTTTGTGTGCGCACCTAAATGACTTGAGAGACGATAGATGATACGAAAAGATATGGATGCTAGAGGCTTAAATGAGGACACATTGCTCAATAGAAATCGAAGGGTTATCCATGTGATCGATCCGACCTAAATGGCTTAAGAGACGATAGATGATATGAAAAGATATGGATGCTAGAGGCTTAAATGAGGACACATTGCTCAATAGAAATCGAAGGGTTATCCATGTGATCGATCCGACGTGATTCTCTTTTGGTTCATGTAGCCTACTCCAGGTACTTGAGATAAAAGGCTCAGGCTCAGTTGTGACTGTTTTATAATTTAATGGAGGGGGTGCTCCTCCTTGCTCCATTCATCTTCATTTGTTATGATTTAATTTCTGTAGCCTGCTTCCATTTCATTTTACTATGTTTTTCATGATTTGGTGGTGCATATTCAGAGCATCCAGCTGCCTTTTATTTATCTCTGGCTCTTTTTTTTTTTAACAAGCTTGTACATTTGACATAAATATATTGCCAAGAACAATGTTTTTATAGGTGTATGAAATTTTTCTATATTTGCTGTACTAATTTTTCTTGCTAATTTCTTTCTTTTTGAGGGTTACTGTTCTATTGTTGTTGCCCTTGTAATTGTCATTTCAAAGATTCAGAATGCAGCAGATCAAGCTGTTTGGGGAAATTCTAGCAGTTGTATGCAATTGATAGTTCGCAGACTGATTGTGATGTTACATCACTTCGTATTTGTTCATCAACCTCTTGAGTCTCAACTGTTGATCGGAAGTTGGGGATTTGAATTGAAACTTTTTGGGGTCAAGGGGTTGAGTTGACTGGCTTATCTCCCATCGAGAGCGGCCTGATTTATCGGCCGTTATGACAAATGTTGCCTGATATGTGCTCAACGGTGATATGGACCATCGATTCATGGATTTCTTATCAGCTGAGGTGCCTAACTGAGATTTCGACCGATATATATCAGTTGAGATCGCTAATATTTGGAACGATGACGAGCACGAGCGGAAGCAGAATGATGTGACTTTGTTAAAATTGGAGAATTGCTCTGGTTCTTCCCATAGACTCGATTCTCCTGTTAATCTGAAAAAAAATTGGCTCTGAGAGATTCCGTACAATAAGAGATTCTTTAAGATAAAAAGGAGTCTTTATTTCCAAGTAGATCCAATTCATTCTTGGAGTCTAAAAGAGAAAGGAGATATGTCAATGACTTTGCATGATAAAACCCATATTAGTGACTTTACATGATAAAACCCCTCTTCGAGGGTATGGAATGTCTAAATTTTTTTTGTTCGAATCTCGACAGTAAAGTCTATTGTCGATTCTTCGGTCGAAATATGGAAAAATCTGGTGAAATTTTAGAAATTCTCCTTCATTTCATTTCGAGATATTCGAGCATATTTTAATATATTGAAAAATTCGGAGTTCAAACTTCTACGATGGAGGCATAGTTGTGTGATTTTGGCTTTATTGGTGCCAAGTTCACTCGGTATAACGAACAACACGGTCTAGCTAGAATCTGGGAGCCTATTGATCGAGCAATATGTACAGTTAAATGACTTGATTTATTTAGTGGTGTGGTAGTATGACATTTGGCAGGCACGAGTTACTTCTTATCATTGTCTATTATTACTTAATACAAAGTAAGGTGATTTTAGTGGCCCTAAAACCATTTTCACATTGAGTATATGTGGGTGTACATGCCTTGCTCTCAGAAATCATCGGAGAGAGCTGGAGTGGTCATATTTAATTCCGGGGGTGCGCACCTATGCTTTTGTGGTGAATGATTAAAAAAAGTTAGGAAAGCCCTATATTAGTAGAACAAGGAGGGGGTCAGAGACAATTTTAGGAAGAAAGACTGTTTAAACTCAATCTCGATAGCTCGGTTTAAGGTGATAAGGCTGGGACTAGTTATATTGTCCAGCATGATTTTGGTTTGTTGATTGAAACAGTGAGATTGCGTAGCTCTTGAAGAACTCTTTTAGTGAAAAAAAAAAATTATAATTTAAATTTTGAAATAAATTGTTATCAAATTAAATACCAAAAAAACTTGTAATTAAATAATTATGTATTATGCAAGAATCATGATTTATGATTTATGAAGTCTAATTATTCTATATTTCTCCCCTCGCCACCATAAAATTCTATTTAAACACACCACTTTTCTTACTATGCCCACTCTTAAAATTGTAAAAAGTTATAAATTTGTCCAAATCGACTAATCTCGAAACATTGTGAAACCGTTTGGAGGAGTGATTGTAACTGAGAAACGAGGGCTTTTTGAGTAAAGTGTTGTGCCTAAATTGAATTTCCCTCCATCGCGCCGGTCCTCTCTCTCTCTCTCTCAACCTCCAAGGAACCCAGAAACCCTCAGGGAGTTTCTAACAGAGCATACCAGTTTTACTGGTGAACCCATTTCGCACCGGTCAGAACTAAAAGTCCGAATCAAAAAAATACAGTGTACAGTGGGATCACCGGGAAAAGTGGTGTGCTCCTTTGGAAACTTCCAAACCCTCAACAATCTCCTTTTTACATCCAACCCCATCTCCTTCTCTCTCTCTAAAACAACAACAACAAAAAATTGGCAGAATAAGGACGAAAGATGAGCAGCATCGGCACCGGCTACGATCTCTCCGTCACCACCTTCTCCCCCGACGGCCGCGTCTTTCAGATCGAGTACGCCGCCAAGGCCGTCGACAACAGCGGGTACCTTTCTCAATTTCCACCCTCTCTTTCCCCCCAATTCTCGCAATCTAAGCTTGTTCCTTTTTTTGTTTTTTCCTCTCCTTTTGGTTGAAGGACTGTGGTTGGGATAAAGTGCAAGGATGGGATCGTTCTGGTAATTTTCATTACTTTAAGGGGAAAAAGTTAATATTTTTTACTGTAATTTTTTTGGTAAAAGGTTGCTCGGGTTTTGGTGTTTTAGGGAGTGGAGAAGCTGATTACGTCGAAGATGATGCTACCGGGGTCCAATCGGAGGATCCGCTCTGTTCATCACAAGTCTGGCATGGTAAGTTTCTTCAGTTTTTGTTGAAATTTTTTATTTGAGTAATTTCTAGTGTTTGTTCTGGCTGCTTGAATTTGCGTTTGTTGAAAAAGTTGATCTTTTTATTTAGAAATTAGGTAAATTATGCGATAATTGAGTAGAAATTGTAGGGCATATTTGCCCCATTGTTTTCCTAGTAAATAATCTTCTGCTGTTAAATATTTATAAATGCGTTACTTGCTGATTCATTCTCCATTCTCGGTGATGCCACTGGCCATGAATGCTTTCATGAGGGAAGGGATGAGATTGAGAATCACAAATTTATGTGCTAGCAATGTGGGTATCAATGCACAGCTCTAATTGCTCATAATATAATTCGACATTCTTGCTACGGATGTGGCTGAACAGGAAATGCCAAAGTTAAGTATATGCTTGAACACCGCAAAACTCATAGTCAAGACACTTCAAAACACATATCACCGAAACACTCCATAACACACTTTAAAAATACTTCAAAATACTTTATCTTTGACATCCAAGCACAGCTTTAATGTGTTTGAAGTCTCTCACTGTATACAGAACTTGTGCTTTTCATTTCCATGTAGAATATTTATTTCTTCCTCATTTATGGCCTTATATTGTCTATTATAGGCAGTAGCTGGCCTAGCAGCAGATGGCAGGCAAATTGTCGCACGTGCGAAGTCTGAAGCAACTAATTATGAAAGGTTAGCATTTCTAATACTTACTGGTTGTGATTTAGACATCCCATTTAACAGTTACTGATAATGACCTGGATATCCCATTTCTTAAAAGATATTACAGTTTTTCTTGATTAAGATTAATATAGTATTATGCTGACTGTGTCATGCACAGGACTTATGGTGAACCCATGCCTGTGAAGGAGCTTGCAGATAGAGTAGCCAGTTATGTTCATCTTTGTACACTTTATTGGTGGCTGAGGTAGGCATATTACTAGGACAAAGATAGGGATTTGGAAATAGCTTCTTGAGATTAACAAGGTTACCTTTTTATTTATATAAACTGAGGTCCTGGTGCTGCAGACCTTTTGGCTCTGGAGTTATACTTGGTGGTTATGATAGGGATGGACCGCAACTATACATGGTGGAACCTTCAGGAGTTTCATATGTGAGTTCTCATTACAGCACAAATACTTTAGACTAGGAAGAGATGCAAAAAACTGTTTGTAGCTATGATATTTTTATTTTTAACATTGAAACATGTTAATCTGCCTGCAACTGCATTTGTACTCTAGCTGTGGGTGATGGGGCATTATATGAGCTCAGGAGCTCATCTATCTTTCAAAGTCCACCTAGGTGACCTTGAGTTTTGAGTTATATGCAGCTAACAATCCTTTTCTTATGTTACATGCACAGAGATACTTTGGTGCTGCAATTGGGAAGGGAAGACAGGCTGCCAAAACGTGAGTTAGTTTTACCTATTCATAGTCTATTAATTCACAGACTGTCACTGTGATACAATATAAATAAGAGTTCATTTCAGTTATTGATGCCCGATTGAGGGTGTCAACCAACAGAGGCTATGCACACGTTAGCAAACACTTGTAAAATTCATTTGTATGACCGTCATCTGCTGTTGAGCATTTCGGCATTTTGTTGTTGTGTTGTCGTTGTTGTTGTGTGCCCTTTTATTCCACATTCTGACATCAGGACATGTGCAGAGATTTGTTTTACGATAACATTAATAGTTCCTCACTTTTTCTTACACTTTTGTATTTTAGCTAGTTATAGGCTGGTCTAACAAGTCCTGCACGTACCATTTCATAAATTACTTATACAAATCATAATTTTGCTTTCGATTGATGGCTTCCTAATTGTTTGTGTTTTGCAGGGAGATAGAGAAGCTGAAGCTTGCTGAAATGACTTGTAGGGAAGGTGTTGTCGAAGTTGCCAAGATGTAAGTGATTCTCTGGTTTTTCCTCCCTTTGTAGTTATGGAATTTCTACTTTGGATTTCATCTTCTGCAGTGGAATGCTAGGATGCATTCTAAGTGTCATTAACTATGAGTTTGTATCATATCATATAATATTTTTCCTATGACTGAGTTTTGTATCATATCATATAACATTTTTCCTATGCTAGCTGGATTTTTAGCTTCATAGTTCTCAGTGCATCTATCATGATTTGTGGATCTACAGTTTGTCATGTTATAGCTGGTGTAGACTAGGCTGTGGTGCATAATAAGGGCCATACCCTATCATAATTAATTTCTCCAGTTTCGAAGATCTAATTGAATGTCACATGTGATTTCTAAAATTCCTGTACGATGTTTGATGGCAATTTTGTTTTGCTCACCACCAATGTACTCATTATTCTCTTGTCCTTCATCATGGAGGTGCTGGTTTCATGTTCACAGTTATAAAGCTCTTCTGTGCCTCTGTAGACTCCCGAACTTTATCCTAAGCCTGGAAGATTGTTCACCTTTCTAGTTCCCTTTAACCTTTTGTTATTTTTCCTGCTGTTATGTTTACCTTTTTTACTTTCTCATCCTTTTTATTATTCAATCTTCTTTCTTTGTTCACCATGGCAACATGGTTAGTACACTAAGATAACTAGTATCTAGATTCTATAACTCAGTTGCCTAATAATGGTGAAAATGATCTCATATTGGCAAAGACTGCCAGTTGAAGACAAAAGGAAAACACCAGGTTGAAGAAGAGTGAAACTTAACTAAATTGAAGTTCTACTACAAAGAGAAACATGATTTGTCTATGGAAAACTTTGCCTGATTCTGTGAAGATATTGAACCTTCAATTCCTTCTGTTGGGTTGGAATGAATTTCTGTATCTATCAAATTACAGAGTGCCAGTGAATATTATAGTTAGTTGGCAAATATAGTGCATAAATCCTGTTCCCCTGTAATTAGGGGTGGTAATGGGTCAGGTAGGTTCAGATCAGATTTAGAGGTATTAGTATTACTATGCAAGTCCTTTCCAAACGGAAGCCAAGCCAGTTAATAAATGGGTCAGATTGCAATTTTAAGCTTATAATATGATAACCAGGACATAACTAACGTAACACATTTATTAATTTGGTAGGATAGCCTGTACAAAGATTGATTGGTTGTTGGTTGAATCATGTGAGACTGGTTGGTAGGCCATTTTTTTTATGACCTATTTAGCATGAACACTTTTATTATAACCAGGCCCATTTATTATACAGTTTTATGGTTCAACTATTTATGACCTATTTAGCATGAGCACTTTTATAAAGAATCTATGTTTTGGTGGACATATGTGTCAAGAAATCTGTCTGATGCCAGATACGTATCCTTCTTTTTTTCTTTTTACTTTTTTTTAAAAGTTGTGTATGTCTGTGTCTCATGTCTTAGGTTGTATTGCCACCCCTGTGCAACGTAGTTGTCAGTTTTGATCATGTTTAAACTGCATCCTTACCTATGTATCCTGGACATAAGAAGAGAAATTGACATAGAACTGGATGTTCGTCTGGTCATCTTCATTTGTCTGTTGATTAGGGCACATTAAACTGTTACCGTTTTTCATTTGAATATTGTGAGGTTCATGTTGAAGTACTTGGCATGATAGCGCGGACCAGAGGGAACAAGATGATCTTTACTTTGTATGATGCTTTTCTTGAAACAATCCTGGAGATTATATATCTCATTGTTAAATTTATCCCAGTGTAAGAGTCAAAGTAGCATGAAAATCATCTATTTATTTGGCTTTCTGTGTAGATTAAATTTTATTTGGATTTTAATTTTAATTTTTATTGTCGATGACTTGATATAGAGCTTTTATTTTATTTAATGTTAGATGCCATTTGGGGGCCTGTCCACACTGTTAGTGAGCAAAATGCGAAACATTAAAGAACTTGAACATTAACTTGAGCAACAATCTGCATGGACCGGGAGGTATCCTGGATCCAGATAATGTTAGGAAACACCAGAGGCTACTCTAATTTGTATTTAGATATTAAATTGGTGAGGAATTTCATATTTCACTTTACACTTTTTCAGCAACAATTATTTATCCTCCTAGCAATAGATTGAATTTATTTCTTCGTACTTTCTTCTGTTACCCTTTTCTTCGAGTCATCTTTTATGTTAAGCTAGGCATAAGCGTCTTTTTCTTCCATAAGCGTCTTTTTCATCCTCATTTCTTTTTTGCCTTTCATATTAAGCTTGTCATTTTTCTTTTCTTCAGTCTCTTCATATTCTTGATTTTCTCTTTACTTTATAAGCACCAAGTTTTCTTGTTTATTCCCTTTCTACTAACTAATCAAATGCTGAGGACGGGAGCGTCGGGTGTATAGCTAAGGTTATTATTTTTTTTTAAGGTGTATAGCTGAGGTTATCTTTTTCCTACACCTCACGTGGATGGCTTGACAGCCATGATGGGAATATTTTCCCATGGGAGGTGGCATTAATTCCTGTATATTACAGTAATTGTTTGAACCTAGCCTATAAACCTCATTGTGATTGCAGCCCATGCAAATCCTTATTTGAGTTACCTTTTTAAATGACTTTTATTCAACTGGTCCAATATTTCAATTTTTCTTGGCTGCCAGAATTCAAATTTGTTACATGGAAAACAATATTTGAAAATGGTTGCCTTCTTATTGGACATAACAATTCAAAATGGCACATTCCCCCATCTCTATTTAACTGAAAGTCTGAAATATGGTGGAACGAATAATACTTGGCCCTTTTTATCAAATTAATTTGTACCTTTGCATTTTACTTTGCGGAATTTAGCTCAAAGAAAGAGAGTAAATGTTCCTTTACACGGAAGGCATAGATCTTTTGACCATGCCATTTGAACTTTCTTCATTGATACAGTGATAATTGATACTAATTCCTCAGAAGCAGGCTTCTGCTTTTGCGTTTTTTATTGGGGTATTTACTGGTTTGTCCCTCAAATCTTTATATATTATGATTTAGTCCCCTAAATCTTCATATTTAGGATTTAGTCCTCCAAATCTCCTAAGTTACTACAATTTAGTCCCTCTCTATAACTTTCTTTAATTTTTGACCTGATATTACCATTTTACCCCTCCTTATTCATTCTTTCTCTTCTCTTTCTCTTCTCCTCTCTTTTCCTCCTCTCTCTTCCTCCTCTCTTCCTCCTCTCTTATCCTTTTCTTCATTATTCCTCATTTCTCTTCCATCTCTCTTCCTCCTCTTTGCTTCATTGGGAAAAGAGAGGAGAAAGAGAGAAGGAGAAGAGAGGAGGAATAATGAAGAAAATGAGAAGAGAAAAGGAAGAGAAAGAATGAATAAGGAGAGGTAAAATGGTAATATCAGGTCAAAAATTAAAGGAAGTTAGGAAGGGGAACTAAATTGTAGTAATTTAGGAGATTTGGGGGACTAAATCCTAAATATGAAGATTTGGAGGACTAAATCATAATATATAAAGATTTGAGGGACAAACCAGTAAATACCCCTTTTTTATTTGTTATTTTAGAGAATTTATAGTGTCTTTGGCTTGCAGAATATATGGCGTACATGACGAGGCAAAGGACAAAGCCTTTGAGTTGGAAATGAGTTGGGTATGTGATGAATCAAACAGGCAACACCAGAAGGTAAATTACTAATTTGATTATTAAGATTCATAAAAAAAATATTGTATATAATCCATTAGGAGTTTTAATGATGGCGTTTTTCTATATGAAGCTCCTAAGGCCGTTTTATCATAATATTGGGGTTAATTTTACTCAGGTTGACCTAGTGTATAGAAATATATATCGTTATTTCTCCTTTCTAATTATATCATGCAGCTTAAGGAAAGGACTTCTGTTTGAGAACCTGAATATACATGTAACATCTTTTTCACCTGTATAGTTATGCGTGGTTTTGTGAATTCTTCTTTATTACTAAGAAGTAATAACTATAACATAGAGTCTTCACTTTTGTATTAAAGATATCATTATGGAGCTCAACTTGAGTCCTATAATTTCCTTTTATTAGGGGAAAAACCTAAAGAGTAGATACCTCAATAATGTAGTCTTGTTTCTAGGTCCTTTCTGTCTCAGGTCTCCCACATCTCATTTCCTTTGCTCATTTTTGGTTAACTGTGAATCAGTTTACCATATTAGCTATGTATTTGAGATTTACTTAGCTAATCTCAAACTTAGAATTCATTTGTAACATAAGATGGGCATTCTTGCCTTTATTTTGTTTTCTTTTCGACTCTTGTGTGCTAGTTTCTCCAATACCTTGAATATTATGTATCAGTGTATTCTCAGAAGGGAAAGATTTCACTATTCATATGTTACTCAGTGCTGCTATGATGCCATGTGGACTTACTTCCCTTTGCCATTAAATGTGAAAAAACTTTTCCCTTTGCCGAGTACTTCCTTGAGCTCTGACCAGTATGGATAGAGGTTATCAACTAAAATGTCTCAGTTTCACACATTCTAGATCAGTTTCAAGGCAGAACAGTCTGACCTTTGCCTTAAAAGTCAGTTTTAAATGTTAAAGAACATTCTAGACCCCCGCAAAAAGATCAGAAAATCAAACAAAAAAGGAAAATTGTAGAGAATGCTCATGATTTTAAATATCTCCCTGAATGTGATATACCATATCATATTAGCTTGGTATTACCAATATTTCTAATATTGCTGATATAATATGCCTGACATTGATAATTTTGTACCATTAATGATCCGCTGATAGCGGTACTATTTCATATATTGATTCCGATTTTTTAAACCTTGTCTTGTCTAATCTGCAAGAAAATTAATAAAATAACTTAGTACAAGCGTAAAACCAGAAGAATAGAGGAACTTAAGGAAGGAGGAAGAGAAAAAAAAAATTACCTCTTCTATCTCCAGTATCACCACTTATTATTTGTCGTTGTCTCTGCAATAATATTGATTTCCATTTGCAGGCACCCAATTTGAATTCTCATTAGATTAGGGATAAGAGATGGACCAGATGATAACTTATAGTTGGTTGGGTTACAAGTATCTGAGAGACCTGATCCAGTGACATATTACTTTCATTTATGCATTCAAATATAGGTTGGATGATTGACCCGACATCCTATGAATACTTGCCATTATCTTTTACTTTAACTCTTTACACAACTATGTCTCAAGATTTATACATAAACATCTTATTATAATCACATAATCCCATATTTCTACTAGCCTTTCATATAATGATTCTTAAGTCCATCCTTACAAGTTAAACTTCATTGGTCATATTATTAGTGTTCGCCACGAAAATTGTAAATTTCTTTATTGAAAACTTCTCAATGAAAGGATTACAATTGGAACGGTTTCCTATTTACAGAAAATGAGGAAAGTCTTATTCCTCTTTATTTAAACTGGGTTCTATAGTATCTGTGGAGGACGATCATGCTCTTCGTGGACACTCTGAATAAATTTCTTCAGTTGGCAAGATTTTTAAAAGCTCTTGATAGCATCAGCACTCAAGTGGAAATGATTCCCTTTATAATATTGATCTCTAGGTACCTTTTTCAGCCTAAACTTCTGCTATTTATAGGGGTCTAGAGGCTTTTGAGTTGATGTAACTATCCAACTGATGGCCTCCATGATTTGAGAATTAATTTTTCTATGGAAGATTTGTATTAAATCTCCAGAATTTATAACCGATTTTTTTAATTATCTGAATTGTAGCAAAAATGCAGATCTCAACGTTTAGATTTGAGTTTTGGTATTTGATGGCTTGCATAGTATGCTGGTGACTCTCATGGTATGCTCGGACCCGCATTTGAGTGCTACTGGAGATGGTTTTTGCTCCTTGAAATTTTGAAATAGAAACGATACCCTCTAGGGTTCACGTGTTGATTGTGCTTAGAAAAAAACAAGTCAGACGCGGATCTCTCTATAGTAAATGATCTGTGTTTTAATTTCTTAACTATACTCTTGAATTTTATGGGCTTTTTGTGGGCCCTGATGCAATCTTGCATTCGAGTTCAATTTTAAGTAAAACGCGACCTAGCGGGGGTCCGTTTCTGTTAGTTTAATATGCAGATCTTTATAAATGGAGATCCGTGTCTTAGCCTTATTCACGGATCTATATGGACGGAGATTTGTATTTTGGCTATTTTGGGAAATGAAACACGACTTTATGATATACGAGTTTACAGTAGGAACTGACATTGCAATGGAGTTATATTGAACATGTTAGAGATACATAGACATGGGTGTTAGAACTTCCTATAATTTCTAGCCCTGTATGTGTGTGCGCATGCGCGCGTGTGTTTACCTATTTGGCTAGCTATAACTGCAACTATATGTACGCCATCACACAATTATCTTCAGCTGGTATTGCTGTAGCTGGCATTAACACATGCATATTCTACTGAACTCTAGTGGTAACCTAATAATCACAAGGGCTATGAGATGACCTCAAATTTGGCCTTTGCTTAGTTTCTGGTGTTCTGGAGCAAACCAAGTAACTCTTTGTTATATTTTGAATCCACAGGTGCCAGAAGTTCTCTTGGAGGAAGCTAAGACAGCAGCCAAAGCAGCACTTGAGGAGATGGATGCAGAGTAAAGGATCTGATCTAGCTAGTTTATCATCTTTTTTTCCATTTCAATGGGTAATGAATCTTCGGTGGGCGTTCATCAATCATCGCTTAAAAGTTTGCCCTCGTGAAAGTGAGAATTTTCTTTTACGTTTACTTCATCTGTATTCATCACTTCAGCATTGTGTCACAGTTTCTGTGAATTTTTACTGATGCATTGATTCTTTGCATTTCAACGACACTCGATCGTGTTACCTTTTAGTCTTTTCCTTTTTCAGTAATTCTGTCATAGTAAAAAATGCATGTTTGGCATGGGAAATTCTAAATGAGCACATGACGTTTTGAGCACCATATCCTAACTTGTAGAGAATTACAAGTTTGCTAGTTTTTTTCTCTGATAAAGTTATGGTCTCATTTGGGTATTTTATCGAATATTTAGAGTGCGGTGATAACATGGTTTAGGATACCTCATCTTGTTCGGGTATTTTGTCTAACACGGTGAGTGCACTGACGAGGTTCCGGCACTTGACATACATTGTGATTGAGGATGGTGGTAGGGAAGAGTGGCATTGCGCTTGGTGAGAGAGGCATGGAGCTGGCAACGTGTGGATGATCGGTTCAGGTAAGGGGTCGACCAGTGGAGGAGAAAGGACTGGTTGACTTGTTGGATAGGCAAGTGGGGGGAGGGGATAAGCAGGGGAGAGCGATGGGTTTGAGAGGATGTAGGTGAGGGAAAATAAAGAACTTGGGTTCGAGAGAGTTAAAATTGAAAGAAAATAAGTGCTCACTAAGAAAACCTCTCTTTTTTAAGCATAGATAGTGCTTACTAATTCTAAGCAAATGGTACTCACTAAGTCAAGTGGTGTGCTTGTTTAGAATTTCCCGTTGGGCATTGATATAAAATGCAAAGCAGTTCACAGGTTTGGTGGCCTTGATCGCTGAATCGAGCCATTGATATCATTGCAGGTGGATCTTATTAAGATATGAACACAGTTACATCACTGTAGCTTGATATGAGGATCAACAAGTTAACTCAAGTAGAGGTGCTTGAGTTAGCTTGCAACTGTTTTCCGAACAAATAATGCCCTAAATATCCTGGGATTATTGATCTGCAGCAGTGGCAAAGTATTACTTGATGCGATGCATCATCAACCTCATATAGATCGTTGCATCTTTGATTGCATATGAGCATATATTTTCTCGATAAAGATGGCATATGTACTGGTACATTGTTATGCTGCAAGTGAATTCTCGTGAGACTTTCTGATAAAGATGGCATATGTACTGGTACATTGTTATGCTGCAAGTGAATTCTCGTGAGACTTTCTAATTGTTTTATCGGATGCATCGAGAATCGAAGAACTAGGATGTTCAGTCGGTCAATCAGTCGTAAATCAGAATTATCCGATCGGATCCAAGGGTAGAAGGTTCTGATTGTCGCTGGAAAATTTTTCCGATCAATTTCGATTAAAGTTGGACAAAGTCGGCGGTAGAGTTCGTATTTGGACATTCAGTCGGTCGATCGGTTGGAAATCAGAGTTTTTCTGATTGAATTTGAGGGCAGAAAATTCCGATCATTGCCGAAATTTTTTTCTAATCGAATTCCGATTGATTTCGATCGAAGTTGAGTGATTTCGATCGAAGTTGAGTGAAATCGCTGGAGTCGATGGTCGTTGAGTGAAATCGCTGGAGTCGGTGGTCGTATTCACTCCTAGATTCAAGAATGAATCTTTTACTATCGGATCACTAACACCTGCAAGCCTTTGACATAACTTCTCAACAATTATAGTCTCTCATAATAAAAATTCACAAATATCTTTTATCGCAAGTTCTATTAGCCGTTTAGAAAAATTCTCCTACCAAACACTCTCTTTCCTCATTTTCTACAAAATCCATACACATGTTATCTTGTCTTCCTATATATCAAACATGAACTACAAAGGAAAACGAGTATCTTGAAATAACCCTATATATCAAACATGAACTACATAGGAAAACAAGTATTTTGAAATAACGAATGATAGGTATGAGTCATAAAATGCGTGAATTGAGTGAGAATACCCATAATATCATCTTCCAATACAAGGCGATTTTCCGAAAATCATTTCAGAAGTTGGTTTGAAGGTAATGAACAAACCCATATATCTCATCTCGATTCAGAGATGTACCAATAAATTCATTCATACACCATAAGAAAAACTCGCAAGTATTTTCTGAACAATACTTGAGAAGCTTCAGGAAATGGCAGTACCATTCTCCAGTGAAATACGGTGGGGGCACTGCTACACTCAGAAAAACTTGGGAACCGCTGTATAATTTCAAATTTTATGCCATAGCAGAACCAAAACATAACGAATACTCTGTTCTCAGTAGCATCTAGTGTTACGAAGCGGTCATTAGCTTTGACATTCGATTGTCATGTTTCTTCTTCAATGCTACTTTGATGAGAATGAGGGCCACCATCACGGCTGATAAACATCAGGAAGCTGAAGCCCCACGCTAGCAGCAGATTTATTTAGGGTCTTTCTCATTTCGTCAGATCGATCCACAGCGATATTGTACGAAAACAGCAAGTCCTGAACAAAAAGTTTCACCAATCTATCATGTCAGAAAAATTCACCACAATAAGGTAAATCACAAGTTCAGCAGTAGCCAGAAGAATGAAGATAGATAGATAGATAGATAAAAAGCACCTTATAAGGTAATAGCCATACTTTAACCACCATCAAATTATGACTTGCAAATTACTACTGTTTAAGTCCCCTATGACCATCCTCTCTCATGATCACCGTTAATCAAGTTAAGATGATCGTCTTTCAGGTAGAGCTTTAGAGCCAGTACCATGTAAACATAACAGATTCAACACAACAGCTTTCACAAAGGGGCATCGGAAGGTCCTACACAATCGCAAATATTTATACCGGTCATAATAGGTCTGAAATTACCGACATGATATATCTTATATTGTCACCACCAACTGCACATATGATTCCAAGACTTCAAACCATGGCCTTACAGTTCAAGTGAGAAAACTTGTACGCAATTTTCACACAATGCTACCCACAACCCAAGATACAGATCAGACTTGTTTCCTGATTTTCGCACAGCATAGCAGCAGTTATGAGCCTTACCCATCAAAATATACCCCCTGAACGTATAAAACTGATGTTTGCTTAGATAAACAATAGATAATTTGGTTTCATCCTCTCCAGTACTTTTTCACACCAAGCTTCGCATACTGTATGAACTATTTACAGAGTTTCAAACAAATAGAAAGGGATCAGTTTCCGTCATGGTGCACACACCATGAAAACTTAACCTCAGAAGAGAGAGAGTAACCTTGCAGCAAGGAAGGAAGGCCTACGGTGAAACACACAACACACACACACACACACACACAAAATTTCAACAACAACAACAAATCAAAACAAAACCAACATGGAAAGAAAAAAAAACCCCGCCCGCTGGAAGGAAAAAAAAAAAAAAACTACTCACAACCCTCACTGTCTGAAGTAACAATAGTTCAGTATCACATACCCCAGTACTTCGAACTTATAAACACTTCCAGCCCATTTCAGTGACGCTCAACCACTTGAGGATGCATCCATCTCCTCTTGAAGCTATAAGCTATAGACATATCAGACAGGCTTGACTTGAGATTAACTAAGTTGTTAAGTATAAGGAAATCCCCTCCCTCCCTACAAGATTCCCTGGCGCCCAACCTCTGATTGGTGGTTTGCTATATGAAAGGATACAAAACACCTGGAAAACCAGCCAAATGTAAATTTGCTAGATGGAAGTAGGGATGAAGTGCTGAAGCTAACTTAGGATGAAGTGCTGAAGCTAACTTAAGATATAGGCCTCAACTAACCCAAACTAGTTAATAATCCCCCTTATAGAAAGTGATCAAACAGTTACAATAAAAAAAACTACATGCATCCTTGAGCTGATGTTTAGTCATCTATGTAGGCATGCAGAACAAGAAAGTCCTGATGTTTACATCTTCTATGGAACATATATTGTCATGAGTGTCTTAAGAAAGATGCATTGCCATCAGTAATATTGCTGCAGATGCAAAGATGTCTCAATTTTCTATCATAGAGAACTCTATATATACATATGTAATAATGTCCTGCATTTGCATCATATGCACCATCACATAAAAACACAATCCAACAAAGTTGCATTGTAACACTACTACCTAATAGTCTCATGTTGAATATGAGACAAGAATTAGTGCAGTTTATAATAATTTTTATGAATTCAAAAGGGTAGGAGCCATTACATGCACGGCATATTTTCTGGTTAGGGACATGGGTATCATATTCCAATATGGACAGGCAGTGCCAAAACAACAACAATAACAACAACTAAGCCTTTTATCCCAAGTACTTGGGTTAGGCTACATGAATCGAAAGAGAATCATGCCGAATCGATCACATTGATAATCCTTCTCCATTCATTCCTATCAAATAGTATCTCCTCATTTAAACCTCTAAAATCCATATCTTTCCGTATTAACTCGATCCATATTTGTTTTTATTTTTCCTTCGCTCTTTTAACTTGTCCTACATTGATAAACTCCCACCGTCGAACTGGTGTATTTGTAGGTCTACATTGTACATAACCAAACCATTGTAAGCGATTTTCTCGCATCTTCTCATTGATGGGGGCTACACTACCTAGCATGAATATATTCATTTCTCACTTTATCTCTCCTAATGTTATCGCATATCCAGCGAAGCATACGCATCTCTGTTACATTTATCTTCTGCGAATGACATTTCTTTATAACCAAGCATTCCGTGCCATATAAAAAAACTGGCATAATAGCAATCCTATAAAATTTTCCCTTCAACCTTAACGAAATGTTACGGGAGTTTGCACTTCTCCATTTCAACCAGACAGCTTGAATCCTATGGTTAACATCATTATCGATCTCTCTATCATTCTGAATAATAGAACCCAAATACCTAAACTGACTGCTCATTTGTATCTCTTACCCGTCTAGTGTTACAGCACTATAGTCTATAGTGCTAAGGTCTGTTGTTTACTAAATTTACACTCCATATACTCGATTTTAAACCTACTCAATCTAAAACCTCTAGATTCTAATGTGTACCTCCATAACTCTAACTTGACATTCACCAATTCTCTTGTCTCATCAACTAAGACAATATCATCAGCAAATAGCATACACCAAGGAATTCAGGCAGTGCCAAAAGTAGCACTTAAATTAGACACGATTATATAAAGGAGTCTCAAAGCAAAAATGCTTTAATGAAACAATTCATGGTCTATATTGATAAAATTTTAAATAGAAAGGGCACTGTACACTCAACTTATGCAATTATTTAAGAAAGTAAAGCACGCTATTGCTAAGTACTCATGCACGTGTGCAGCAGGACCACAGGCAGCCAATTTTGGTTGAGGGAAAGTGCACAAAGTATGAAACAGTTTCAGTGAGTTCTTCATAAAATGTAGAGAGGACACGAAAGGGCAATGAATATGAGTGCAAACTCGGTGATTACAGATGAATGTAATCATCCAAACACTTCCCCCATATAACGGTGGGAATGACTTGACGTAACAAACTAGGTGATTACAGATGAATGTAGAAGCTTTAAAAAGTTAAAATGGAGACAAAAACTGAAAGAAAATAGGACCACCGAAGGCACAACTCAAGCACATGTAGGTCTACAGCAGTGAATATGAGTGCATAAAGCACTAAAATATAAGGATGTGCAAAAGCAGATGATACTGTACATGAAATCGAGGGTTCGATATTTTCCTCGATATGAAAATGAGATAAAAGTACTCATCAGCCCGTGTTTTCATCCATAAAGCACCAAGATGGGTGGCATCATGCATAGACAAATGACAAATACAATAGGGAAGGTCATAATGAAACTATTGGCTTGTGATGAAACTAAAATAGGGACATGGTCTTGTAAAGCAGGGAAGATCATCAAAACACGTTCCATCATGATCCCTTTCAGAACATTTCACATCTGCACAACATTGTGATACAGTTAAGCTAGTTAACATCAGAAGACATGATAGTATCTCGTCCGCCACGAGTTCAGGCTAAGTAAGGGGTTGCTTATTGGAGGCCACATCCATGCAAAAATCAGCTTCATACAAATAAAAATAGTACAGTCATACATCCCATCATCCATCCTCTTTAAAAGTGATTAAGACCATTTTTTTTAATGGAGACAATCTAGTAAGTTCAATGCTATTATCGCTTTCAAATCACCAAAACGGCAACATGGTTATGTGGATATGGATACAAAATAAAATAATGATAAGTCAACATCAATACAAATCTACACCAAGCACTTCAAGTTAATTTGGATTCAACAAAAAGGTTATTTTAGCAAACAGTTGATATAAAGGTTGATCTGCATATTTTAAAACAAATACTTGTTGCCCTCAACTCAAGATGCCGATAGCATCAAGCCGAATCGCAAATTAGTAGCTTAAACGGAGTGATGCATATTTATGTGGTATTAGTCAAGCTTAATTGTAGCTTCTACTCCATTACCAATACTTGCATCTTCCAAACTCTCATACAAGTTATTGATTCATTGACTTATGATAATCTCGTATGCTATTAATTTATAATCTTATGTACTAGAGTAACATAAACAAGACAAGAAACAAAAAAAAAAAAATTAAAAAAAATAGAAATTTAAATAAAAATGCTAAAACGATGCAACTTAAACTCAAAAAAAATTAAGGTTTATGACAACTACAAACCTTGTGATGATGCACGCTGTTAAGCATGAAAGCGTAATTGCGAGCGAGATTCAATTTTCTTTGGATGATGGATTGCTCAGAGAGCTTTGAATTCGTCTGGAACTCGCTGATCACGAAATCCCTAAAGTGGCGCTTGCTGCCATCCTTACCAACGTGCTTGTCGACGGCCTTGAGGAGCTGACGATAAACCCTAGCAGTCTGCATTGATTCTTTCTAATAACAAAAATCAAATTTTTACCAATTTTTTCAGCTAAATAGAACCAAAATCAAGAAGCGCAAAATTTCTTGAGTTTTTCTTCAATTAGCAATAAAAGCGAAACTGAGTCAGGTCGAGCCCAAACACATAAAATCCGACATTAAAATGCAATGCACACATAAAACTAAACTTTTAATTATTGTATACACTGGAGATTGAAGATTGGATTGGATTTGAGAAAGGGATGTAAACAAGAAAATTGAATTTTGGTTGGGAAATTATATTTGTATTCAATTGTGTTAACAAGCTATTGGGCAATTACATTTGTATTTGAACTGCAAGAGAGCTGGAGAGCTTTCTGCGAGGAAGCTGCTGCAGCTCTCCATTCTGCAGCTCTCCATTCGGAGTGCTAGAGAATTGTCTTCCAGAGATGGAGAGCCCCAACCCAAAAAAAATAAACCAACCCACCAATAAAACAAACACGTATGCAAAAACATTCCACATTGGCTAAAGTAATAATAGTTTAACATCACGTACCCTACTACTTTGTACTTACAAACACTTGTAGCCTATCTCAATGAAGTCCAACCATGTAAGGATGCCTCCATCTCCTCTTGAAGCTCTAAGCTATAGACATATTAGATAGACTAAACCTAGAGATTAACTAGTTGTTAAGTATAAGGAAATCCCCTCCCTTTCTACAAGATTCCTAGGTGCCCAACCTCTGATTGGTGGTTTGCTAAATGCAAGGATACAAAATACCTGTCAAACCAGCCTAATGGAAATTTGCTAGATGGAAGTAGGGATGAAACCCTGAAACTAACTTAAGATATAAGGCTCAACAAGGCCAAAAGGCCAAGCTAGTTAATAATTCATGCATATAGAAAATGATCAGACCCCCCCACCAATCATGTTAATTCTAAATGGGACAGTCCTGGTGCTTACATCTTCTATATAACATGCAAAACAGGACAGTCCACGTTTATATCTTCTATATGAACATGCAGTGTCATCTTCTATAAAAAAAAAGATGCACTATTATCACTACTATTGCTGCAAATACTTTGTTATGAGATGTCCCAATTTTCTTCCGTAGAGACCTCTATATACATATGCAATAATGCCCTGTGTTTGCATCTAATGCACTATCATCTAGAAACACAATACACAATACTTGCATGCAATATTTTCTGGTCAGGGACATAGATTTCATGTTCCAATATGGATAGACAGTTCCAGAATAGCACTTAAATCAGATGCAATTATGTAAAAAAGCCTCAAAACGAGAACTAATAAATAAAATAATTCATAGTCTATGTTGATAAACTTTTAAATAGAAAGGGCATTGTACGCTTAACTTATGCAATTTATTTAAGAAAGTAAAGAACATTGTTGCTAAGTACTCAAGCATGTGTACAGCAGGACCACAGGCAGCCAATTTTGGTTGAGGGAAAGTGCACAAAGTACGAAATAGATTCAGTGAGTTCTTCAAAAATGAACAACTATAGAGAGGATGCCAAAGGCAATATGAGGTTGAGCTAGAAAAAAAAAAAAACAATTTGTTCATCATCCAGGCACTTTCCCCATGTTAACGGGGAGAAAGACTTGAAGTAACAAACTAGGCAATTGCAGATGAATGTAGAAGCTTCAAAAAGTTAAAATGGAGACCAAAACTACGATAATGCACCATGAAAGGGAAGAGACAGACACTAAAGGAAAATAGGCCACAGAAGGCACAACTCAAGCACATGTAGCTCTCCACCAGTGAGTATGGTGCATAAAAAATTAAAAAGATATGGATGTGTGGATGATACTGTACGTGAAATTGAGGGTTCAACATGAAAAGAGATAAAAGGAGCCATGTAATGCCAAATTGGGTTTAGCTAACAATCCCAATGCCATTGAATCATGCAGGTCAGATGGATAGGGAATAAAAGGATAAAGGGTAAGTATAGATAGGGGATCTAAAAGTCAGTGCAAAAAAAGAAAATGTAATATTCTTTACCTCTCATTTGGCTGCAAGTTTGCAGCAAAAGAAAAATAATTGAAAATCTCTTAACAAACACTATTTTTGCATCACTATCTAAATGCAAGGTCAGCTGAAAAAATTGTAAACATGATAAAGGCCTAGTTAGGTAGGCTCTGAAAGCCCCAGTTTTTTTTTTGGAATCATGATAACTTAAATAGTGAGAGAGCCCATCACTATCTAAATGCAAGGTCAGCTGAATAAATTATAAACATCATAAAGGCCTAGTGAGGTAGCCTTTGAAAGCCCCAGGTTTTTTTTGGAATCATGATAACTTAAATAGGTTCATATCTTATGCGGGCATTACATTGATAGACAGTCCTATCCACCAATCCCTGGTCATGCTAATACTATTCATAAGCTCTCAAATGAAAACCAAAAAAAAAAAAAAAAAATATTTGCCCCCACTAATCATGTCCAGAGACGGTGTTTAAACATGTTATCGTAAATTTGGAAAGTGCAGAGTTAGTCCTTGTTTTCCATGCTTTCTTTGATGGATTTGGGGTTATGGAAAAGAGTCCATAAAGAAGGAATATGATTACCCAATGATGTAATATGGTAACTTATCTGTTGCGTAGTGATAAAAAAAGGCCCCCTAATGATTTGTGAGGAACCAATTGATATTGATCCGGTTTTAAAAACAAATGAATCAAATAGTAGAAAGAAAGAGCCAGGTGTTTGATCAATTTAGAGAAATCTACCAAATATGGATCAACAAGAAATTATTTTAATCTTCCCATCATGTTAAAAATGCGTTAAAAATTATATAATAGACATATTGTTCCCTCGAGATGTTATCTTAATGTCACATTCCTTAAAGGATTGGAAGAGTTTCGTATAGAATCAAATAGTCGCATTCAACGATAAACAAACTGAAATGGAATTATATCATTTCCAACTTCCATAATAACTAATGACACTCAGAGAAGAAGGTAAGTTTATAAGTTCATTATTCATAAAGATGGTAGCTACTAGCTAAATCAAGCCCTACAATATTACAAGTTAATAGTTTCCTTCACATGCTATACCAAAACTAGCAGACATGTCCTTAATTATTGTCTATGAAGTACGAATATGGGACACAGTTACAACATGGATATAGATATAGGATACAGTAAAATCCTAAAAAGTAGGATATAGAAAGTAACATTTATCATTATTATTATTATTATTATAGATAAGTTTACAAGATATCAACCAACAATGTTGATAATAATTGGGCACCTATATGGACTATCCGTGCATGTATGTTCAAAATATATTTGGCAGCCTTAACCAGAGTTTCGAGATTACTATGACACAGTGGTAAAATAGTAAATACTCGGATTTGTTTTCTTAAACCACCTAAAATGCACATTAGAGCACACTCAATGATTCCCCAAAGAGATCAACAGAAAATTATAAAGAATTAAATTTTAAGGAAATTAAAAAATTAATGAAAATTTAAAGGAATTAATGTTCGATTATCCAATTTAAACTGAATAAATACTGAGAGAATTTAACAATTAAAGAAAAATTAAGCAACGGTGCTCATCATAAGGTTAGTAGCATACTCGTGATGGTATTAAGTTTTCAAAATAGTTCAGTCAAATTTACTGTTTTCATTCGCCAAATTTTGGAACCCTAGATTAACCTAGCAAACCAATCAGGCCGTAAAAATTCCAGCTTTTTTTTTTTTTTTTTTTTTTTGGTGAAAACGCAAGTTCCAGGAAAAAGTAGAAGAATTGAAGAAATAGGAATTAAAAGTTACCCTTTTCGTCGGAATTGGCTGCGTAGAGAGGAGAGATCGCCGGCTTGAGTGAGGAGAGCTCGAGATACCGGCGGCGGCTACTGAGGAGAGATCGACAGAGACGAGAGGTCGCGGCGGCGGTGGGCTGAGGAAGGATCTAAAGATAAGTAAGATCGGGAGCGGAGGCGGAGTGAGGAGAGATCAGGAGAGAAGAGAATTCGCCGGTGGCGGCGGACCGTGCCGGCCAGTTTAGAGAGAGAGAGAGGGAGAGGAGAGAGAGAGAGAGAATAATCGGGATTTTACTTGATGGTGAAGGGTCCCGAACCCGATTGACCCGCGACCCGTTAATCCAACTCCAACTGTGTTGCTCATTAATATTTGGAGATATTTATTTTTGGAAAATTTAAAGTTCATGGCGAGCGGGAGTGATCAATTCAATGCTACAAAACAATTACAACTAAAAATAATTCTATAAAAATTTAAAAATGCATATGACATTATATATATATATATATATATATATATATAT
>JAYEPQ010000020.1:28623174-28755674 GCA_036321105.1 Dracaena cambodiana
GGCGGAGCAATTGCGGACTCTAATTCTGCTTATTTTACTGATTTTCCTGTTGAAAGAGAGGTGACCTAATTAATATTAGCTAATGGATACGATTCCAGCTGTAGGGATGGGGGAGTTTCTAAATGGGCACAATATTTTTCTTAGTGAGCCCACTCCATAACACTCCTGACTTTGAGACCGGACAAAAAAAGCTTGAGAAGTGGGCTCACTAAGAAAATTGATGTGCTCCTTCAGAAACTCCCTAGGGATGGGGATCCTTGATTCTGCTTATTTTATTTGCTATGAATACTCGGTTCATGGGGATTTTCAAAGATTATCAAATCTTATAAGCAGTTGATATTCATTCCCAGCGCAGCTGTGGGGAGTTTTCAAAGGAGCACACTATTTTTCTCATTGAGCCCACTTAAAAAGAACCAGTACAACCAAAAATTCACTAGACAAAAAATTTACTAGAAAAAAAATTCACCAGACAGTTGGCTCACTAGGAAAAGTGGTGTGCTCCTTTGAAAACTTCCAGTTATTGTTGCTTCTATTGATGAGGACTGAGTCATGAACCTGAACAATAGATATTTTATAGAAGTTACTTTTACATGCATTTTGATGAATGATAATGGGAATAGAGCAAATAAAAAATTGGCCCGACTCGAATGTTAACACCTCTTGCTTGCAAGAAAAAGATTTCAGCTTTGATTTCTAGTGATGTCAATTGGAGAATTCAATCTGGTAGTTAATTCATGTATCTTTTTTTGGTATTTCTGTAGTATAGTTTAGAAATACGGAAATGTACTTATTTGCTATCATAATACTTGTAACATCCTCTACCGGGAAACTAAATAGCGGAAAAGGAATATGCTAATCCTCCGATAAGATAATAAGAAATAAAATAGTTTACAATTATCACAGATCCTTTCTAAAAAAACTAGTTACAATTACTTTATAAATTCATGAGAATCATTATAAACTACACTAACTCTAGTCACATCCTATGTGGAATTATTAAGGAACGGGTATTATAATAGTTGACTATAAGATATTTGTTTTGCTAATATCTAATTAATGGAAAGCATGAGCTTGTATCATCGTTTATGCTATAAAAAAAAAAAAAAGACTTGGCTATAAGGAGAACAATTGGAATTGTCCCAACATCTATTGGCATTTTCCCATTGCTTGGCATCATGGTTGGGCTTTCGCAATGTCAAATTACCTCGCATGTGGAGGGTCTTGCCTCTTCCCCTTCCTTTACTAGCTCTTAGAGAGTCGTCTTTCGTGGTTCTCCAACGCTTCGGTCTGAACGCGTGCAGATCTCTCCACATGCGGCTCACGTCATTCAAGGTGACCCGAATGACCCAGCCTGGCATTCATTCACAAATCCATTATCAAAATTGAGACTGCTCGACTTCGGAAGCGGAGTCGCATGTAGGCAGCGTTGTTTGTCTACCATTGAATTTATATATTCCTGCGATCCATTGGCTCACTCCCTTTCAATCCTTCATCTTCGTCATGAGTAGCCGCCGCAGGGGGTCGTCAGTCTTCATGGCCCACGATTCTCAGGCTAATAGTCAGTCTAGCTCTTGCTTTTGTGTAGGGAGAGATGTACTCTATTTTAACTCCAATGAAAACTCTAATACTACTAAACAAGGAGTATTTCTGACGGATTAAAAAGTATGAGAAAATCAAAATATATACTTAATGTATTTTTTTTTTCAATTGCCGTAACAATATAAAAGAGAAGATAATCACATTCTGCAGATGCATCTACCATGAAAAATAATTTCCTTCAATTTCTAGTTTGAATTAAAATTCGATCATGGACATATATTAAACTGAATTAGTCGGGTAAGAAAAATACATAACAAAAGAAAAGTTAAATATTAGCATTTTGCGCGAAATGAAGAAAAATATTAAAACTAATCTCCCAATACAATTACTATCGAGAAATGATGATATACATAAGATTACCCGAGAAATGATCCGAGACATAAGATGATCGTATCTAGAAGTGAATGTAATGCTTTTTAGATCAGCACATCAAAATCGTGAATACCAAATTTGAATCACAATGCAAACTTGGTGTCCAACCTGCAAAAGCAAATGCACCGATGAATTTTCAATTGGTATATATCTCTCCGTGTTTCATTTATTAAGATTCAAATATTGGCCAGTACCGATATGCTGGGATTTGGTCATGCATTCGAAGAGTTTCGAGTAATAGAGAGGTGCCAAGGAACAAACAAAAAGCCAACGAGAGGATAAAAAAGGAGAACAGTGAGTTCTTCAGTCGATGGTTCACAACATGATCGACTGGTTAGTCGACCGTGAGAAATGTGAGACAGAACCTTAGATCAATAATGTAGATCGTTGAGAATGTTTATAATCTGAATTTGTTCATTTGGAATGTGGGTTCTTCTATTTTCTACTTTTTTTTGTTTTATTCTTTATTTCATTTCGATTTTCTTTCCCTCTCGTTTCTTTCTATTTTCTTCCATCATTTCCATCGATCCTGTAAAATCTGACCCATTTTCTCATCGAGCGAATTTTTCGATCAAAAGTACTATGTGAAATCTTCAGTTTTTCCCTCTTTCTCTATCCCTATCCCATAGGTACAGCGCAATTGACATTACATTGTTGTCTCTCGACTGATGTTGTGTAGTTTACCATGGTAGTTTTGTATCTTGCGCCTAAATCAAATCATCTACGGGTGCATCTAGCTTCCTTCCGCCATAGTTATCGGATCTAGGGTTTTTTTGAGAGGCCTATTGATCGGTGTTTTTACTATAGTTGGTATGAGAGCCCATGGTTCTATGGCGATCTAATAAATATCTCATCCTTTGGACATGCAGGAGTAAACCTCAGGTGCAACATTCTAATACCATAATCAACAAAGTATTCGTTTTCAGTAACAGAAAGTCCAAAATCTCTAATACATTATGCGAAAGAGTTTAATGATTGTTGTCACTGATTCTGCATATATTAGTTGGTTATATGAACATACTCTATAGATTTGCAGTTCATATGAAGATAATATTCACTACCAACTAGTTGGCTTTACGAAGGAATGGGTAGTAAGTATAGATTACCTCAGGTGTCAGCAACACGAATATTATGATCAGAACCGGGACTCCCCTCACCGTAGCTTGCAGCCACAACTCCCCCATCTGCTTCATTGTCCGCATCCGATGCACTTCTTTCTTGGATTGTAGGCTCTCCGGCTGCAGGAAGAGAAGAAGGGTCTACTATATCATCTACCGTCCTTGACTTCTCATATAGATCATCACAGTCGACAATGGTATAATCCAATTCCTGTAATACAGTCGGAATCGACGTGCTAGCATGCTTCCTGGCCGTATCTATGCCATCCATTCCAATATTTGGAGTAAAACATCCAACTTCTATATTCTCTTCACGCACCCAGGATCTGAAGTCATTCAACGAAGGAGGCATTTTAGAGAAGAACACGTCCATGAAATTCTGCCATGTACCCTTGGTAAATGGTTTGTCCCTCCTATCATAACGATAGTGAAAATTTTCATAAGTTGTCTGCAGCAAACGTAACAGGCAAACTCAGCAGTGCGTATCGATCAGTCCAAATATATAGAAACACTTAGATTCTCAACATGTTTTGTTGTTACATTATGCAATAATCAACTTAAAACGCACAGGTAGAAATATTTTTTTTTGACATTGGCATTGTTTAATGGTACCTGATTCGTGTTGATTAAATAAATATGGAAGATGGTAAGCCCACCGACAAACCAGACGGTTAAGAAAGTGTACAATATGAGCACGAGCGAGATGACTTCTTCCTTCATAGACCTTAGAGTGGAGTTGTGATGGTTTTTCTTTCCTCGACAATGTTCAACCACGATAAGGTGAATACGAAAATGCATAGTAATGTAGACGTAGATATAAACAAGAAAAAGAACCGGTAGTTTCTCTGCAGTTAATTACATAAAATAGAGTTAGTGCATCGAAGTAATTCCTTCTAAATATTGAAGACTTTTTACTTTCATTGCAAGGAAAATATTTAGATAAGAATCCACTCGTAAAGAAACTATGTAGATATAGAGACATGGTAGCTCTCCGCCTCTTCCCCCTCAAAAAGAAGAAGCGGAACGAGAAGGGAATGTGTGTACCATAACTTACTAGTCCAATGCACTAACTGACCCAAGGGCAATGGTGATCGAACTTCTGAACGCAATTGTTGCATATAGAACAATGCGAAGCACGTGGTGGGCGATAGAGCAAGCACGTATCACAATATTCTACTTTGACAGAATATCCATTTACAATGACATCCTTTGTCCTGGGCAATCTCAAGTGTGGAGTTCTTCCGCTTACCCATTCCATAGATGGAGTGGTCGCGTCAAATACTTGTTCTGATTCTGGAGGTTGGAAATTTCTCAGTATTATCCCTGGATCTCTACTAGATGTCATTAAGAGAAAGGTCAAGTCCTGCATCATCATCCACCCGATAAGTTAGCTCACGTCCTGATGGAAATTATTGATCAGGTACCACAACTTCATAATAGATCCGATTATTTATTCTTATCACAAGCATTAAGATTATCGTCACAAATAATATTGGAAAGCCAAGAATATGGGTGTGGGCGTTAACATCGTTCCCTTCACGATTGTGCAGCTTGAAACTATCTTGGATTTTTCTAGATATTTGAAAACAAAATAATAATGGCGGACCGGCTATAAGAAGCATGGATAGAAAAAGCGATGCAACACCCGGACCAAATATCAGTCTCCCTCCATAGAAAAATCTCTGATAAAAGTAGAACATGCTTTCAGTATCAGTATCTCAAATGATTCAGTATCCGTTACAAATATAATGATGCACTACATAATTATACTTCGAACTGATCATTTTGCACACAAGGTATTTCATGGAAAGTATTTCAATATTATCCTATTACTATTACTAATGTTACCGGATGGTCCAAGGTAAACTTTTGGCCCACCCTACTGAAATTTTTGAATTAAAAAAATTAATAATTTATCTTTTTAATTCAAAAGTTTAGATTCAATGGGCCAAAAATTAGCTTATGGACTTGTCCATGCTCATCCCTAACTAGAACCATTTCATATAACATAATACGAATTAAAATTTGTAAAATGAGACAAAACATAGTCTTTCATTCTATATTACTTCCTAGTCTCCAACAAGGGAGGCATTATTCAAACACACACATGTGTGTGCACATGCACGCACACATATATATATCCACGTCGGATGAGACAAGAATTATTGTAGTTTATAATAATTTCCATGACTCTATAAAGTAATCATATCTAACCTTTTTAAGATAGGAATACAAAGTTAATTATAAAATATTTTAACTCTTATTATTCTACACATTCAAACCGAAAATGTTACTGGTAACTGTTGTACGTACTTGTATACCAAATATTGGAAGCGGGGTGTAACCCATTAAGATAAGTTCTCTAGTTAATTGTTATGATGGAAACTATTTGCTACTGATGTGGTTACCGAGTAGCTAGTCTTGAGTAGCTAGTCTTGTTCTTATTTCAGCAAGAATATTGATGACAATATCTTTTGATCGATTTAATCACTATCGTCTTCTCATTAACAACAATTCTTATCATCATTGAAATAATGGCACCAACAATCCACCATCTGAGAAGTTTTCCTAAATGGAAATTATAGAGAAAGCAATTAACAATATACAACAATTCCTAATTAAACAAGCATCTGATACACAGCAAAGATCCCAACTTTTCTTCCAGTTTGGCAAATTATGATTAAATGGGCACATCAGAATCGTAAAAAAGCAAACTTTACGAAATAAATTCAAGCAGAAATGAGAGAGAATGAGCCCTTACATTGTTCCCTTTCCAAACTTGGTAGACCCTCTTGCAATTGGGCTTTGCTAGGGCCATATCTCCAAAATTTGGAAATTTTGAGACTAGGGTTTTCATAAAAATGAAGAAATACGAGTTGGGTCTCTCTCTTTCTCTCTCCTCATCTCGTTTCCAGATCAAAAGGAGGAACTTGCGAGCATTTTGTCAAGCAAGGAAGCTCCTTTCTCATCTCTCTCCCTTAAAAAACAATAAAAAGGGAGAAAATTTGGAGGAAAAAAATGTTTTGTTTTGTTAATCAGGCATTATGGCAGATACCTTGACGGCATTCTCAATCAATAGCTTGCGGATTTCTCGGCCAGAGAGGAGAGAGAAAGACTCCCCTCTCTCTCTCTCCTTGGGACTACATATGTTGAATATAATCATGAGGTGATGGTATATTGAAGAATTTTCCAATTTAACCATAGAAAAATATTGTCCAAATCCAACTAATTTGGACTTGAAAAATTCGGATTGGATTTTAATTATTAGTATTATTTGAATTTGACAAGTTCGAATTCTAATTAAGAAGATCCAGTAAGTTCGGATTCGTCTGGAATCTAGACTTGATAAGTCCGAATGTCTAATCCTGAATATATATGATATATTATATATTTATAGCTCTCTCTCTCTCTCTCTATCTGTCGCATCTTATTTCTCTAACTCAACCCCTCTCCTTTTCACTCTCCCTAACTTTATCTCATCTCTATTTTGCACTCTCTAGCTCAATTACTCCAATCTTTTGTATTCTCTAAATCCTTTAAGCTCCCTTTTCTTCAATCTCACCCCTTCTCGCCCTCCTCAATATATCATACTCTCTCCTTCTCCAATCTCTGTCTTACTTTCTACCTTCTGCAATCTCTTTTCCACCTCAGTATATCCCACTCTCTCCCTCCTTCAATCCCTCTCTCTCTCTCTCTCTCTCTCTCTAACTCCTTCAAGTTCTCTTAAATCAAAACATTTAGTTCAATAAAAATACCATAAACTCAAAAAAAATCTTACAATTCAATATATAAAACTCAATATCATTAACCAAATTCAATCAGTGATCAAAATATAGAAAATTAGTAGGAATGAGATTTTAAAAACCAGTACATTAACTCAAGTAGAGTAGACATGTCCAAAATTTTCATTAAAATAAATTGATTCAATAACACATATTAGTTATACATATATACTAAACTATTATTGAGGCCATTTACATTTCATTATACCTAGTTTTTTTTTTTTCCTAGGGCACTCCTATAAAGTCCCCCTTACCAATGTCACGGTCTAGCTCTCTTCTGTTGGTACACCCCTACTAATGTAATCCTTGCTAGTGTAACTACAAACCTCTCCACCCCCTATATATTTCGATCTCTGCTTCCCTCTGCCACCCATTAGCTTGCCATCTACTATCCCTCCTTTTTGTTAATCCTCATATCCCTCAACTCTCCACCCTTGCCTCTCGCAATCCTCAACCACCTCCCTTCCGCCACTCCCTCTATATCCCCTTTCATCTCTTTTGCCCTCGATTCTCATGCATGTCCCAATTCTTCGCCCCTTTCCCTCTGTCACTCTTATCCAAGCTTAACTGTTCCTTTGTTCTCCTGCACCAAATCCTTCACTATCTTTCTGTCCTTCTCTTCACTTCTGTTTTTCTTCCACCCTCCTCTCCATTTTACTGGTGTCCTCGTATATTTCCTAACCACTCGTCGAATAGATGAAAGTAAAGTTGACAATAAAAATGATAAATTTGTAATATTTTTGAATTTTGTTTTTCTAAAATGCCCTTAGAAATTTGGGTTGTGCACTTAGATAACATAATTGAAAATCCTGAATTCAAGTCTAAATTTATGGAAATTTATCTTTAATTAAATCCGAGAAGTCTTGCAGGATCTGACCCAATAAACCTATAGCGGAGCCCAAAGGGGAGCTTCCAAAGGAGCACACCATTTTTCCTAGTGAGTCCAGATTTTCTAGTGAGCCCACATTGATTTTAGTAAAGGGATAATTTCCTAGTGAGCACATTTGGTATTCCTTAAATACCCTTCACCTATATTTTATATCCTTCTCTCCCTCTTCTCTCCTTTTTTCTGCTCTAACCGGTTAAACTCAAAAAAATCCCTAATCCTAACTTCCTCTTTCCCCTCCCACTTCCCTCATCCTCTCTATCCTTTTCTCTACCTCCTCCTCCTTTCAAATCTCCCTCTCTCTCCCATTCGTAGACCTGACGCCGCTGCTCTCGCTGCCGAGGAAGACACGTCGCCGCCGCCGCCGCCGAGCTCTGGACGTTGCCGCCGCTGTTCTCCCGCCGCCACCGCCTTCTCGCCATTACTAGGTGAGCTTTCATAATCTAGTAATATTTATTTTAAAATTTAGATTTTTTTATTTTTGGATCAAACAACTCTTCAATGTTAGGGTTTTGTGATTTTGTCGGGTTGGAGAGGAGGAAGAGGGGAGGAGGTAGTAAATTTGGTTGTAGCATTTTTTTTGTTAATTTTTATTTTTAATATTTAGATTATAATTATTAAGAAAATTAATTATTGTAATCCTAGTTGTAAAATATGCCAAATTTAGTTATTTTTCTAATCATGAACGTTAATATTAAAATTTATTAGTTAATTTTGAAGTTTGATGGTATTGTCCTAATGGTTGATTAAGTAGAAAAAGACGGTTTCAGTGTCTTTAAAGTTTAATATTTTACTATCTTGCAGCAAAAAATTAGAGAAAATATGATATTTGTAGCAAATTTTACTTTGTAAGTACATACTTACACGTAGAGAAGTTACTGTTATGAAAAATAATATCTAAGAAAAAATAATATCTAAGAATGAAATATCTTTGTATTCCATAGATGGATCCGGCGGAATCTTCTCGCATACGACTAACTGCCTCGTTAAGGAGGAAGAAAGCAGCATTTCAACTACAAATCATTTGCCCGATACGAGAGTGAGAAATCGAAGTTGCTGTAAATGCTGAATTTAACATAGAAACCCCTAATTTGATAAGAAATGATAGTGCAAGATGAGAGAAAGGGAATATTGATGCAGGAGACTTTCAAGATGATCTTCAAGAGTCAAATTACCGAGCTCCAGTTAATTTATCAGTATTAAAGAGCTTCAAGACGCACGTTGCTTTCTTCATTTTAAAAGATGAGATAATTATTTCCCGTAAAAAACCATAAACCAATTATTGTGTGTGCATATGTTATGACTATAGTATATATATAGGAACGAGATCCACTTCGATGTATTAGTCACTTGAGAAAAATAAGTGCATGGTCATTGATGACACTGCAGCCAAACACCTGATTCATGAAATTAGTACGTGGGTCTTCATTATATCCATTGGTTAAATGCTCCTACCAATACATTAGCGCTGTTGAGATTAACGCATTTGTTGAGAGATGGCATCCCGAAACAAACACATTTCATATGCCGTTTGGTGAGATGATGATTACGTTGGATGATGTTTCCTACTTACTTGACTTACCTGTAGCTGGAAAATCCGTGTGCCAATAAGAATCAGCAGCTTCATGTAAACTGCTGATACAATTACTCATTCTTTGGGCGTTAGTTATTCTGAAGCGTGGAATGAGCTTAATACGAAAGGCGATACATCGGTTCGACTGGATTGGTTAAGAGAAAATTTTTGCGGGGTTGTGGACACCGATACCGAACATAGGATTTGGTATGCTGCAAGGGCATATTTACTGTATCTTCTTGGTTGCACGCTTTTCGCGGATAAGAGCTGTACGAGAGTGTCCATTGATTACTTACCATTGCTTCATGATCTCGAAGATATTCATACGTTTGCATGGGGTGCTGGTGCTCTTGCATGGTTATATAGGCAGCTTGGGTTTGCTTCTCGAGCTAACGTTGCTTAGATTGTCGGATATCTCACATTACTACAGTCTTGGAATTTCTCTCATTTTTCAACTTTTATGCCTGTCTCGAACCGATCCTTTACTGATGGTGAACCACTTGCTTGTCGTTGGTTGAGCAGACGGGATCACAATATCTCTCAATTACATGTACAGTCTATTCGGTCCAGTCTAGATAAACTCACCGGCAACCAGGTAACATTTTCCCCTATTTATGTACTTATTTACTTTGCAAGTTATATGTTGGTTACTAATGTACTTCTTTTTCCTTAACAAATATGCAGGTAGTTTGGGATCCATATAGGAATTATAAAGAAATATATCCTTTCAGAGAACTTACCTTTTATATGGGTACGTTAAAGATGTGTAGCATGATTGAGCCTTACCATCCGGTGCATGTACTAAGGCAGTTTGGTCTTAAATAGTACGTTCCGCCTCTATCATTCTCACCGTTACGTGAAGTGCGGTGTTTAACAGCCAATAGCTACGTGGTAAGTACACTCACATTGAGGAGATGTGGAGAAATTGGCTAGATCACGTATTGTATCAAGAGCACCGTGGGTCCATTGCTGACTACCCATCCGATTGCACGTCAGATTATATTTCTTGGTTATCTAAAGTTTCACAGCGCTTTCTTGGAGTAGCACCAGATGAACCCCAAGCAGAGGAAGGAAGTCAGTCAACCCGGCCAGATGTCATTGATGAGGTAATCACCATATATGTTCTTTATTTTATGTCCCATATAGTACCAAGTTTAACTAATGCTTATATTTTCCTTAATTAATACTATAGAGATATACATGTATAGAAGCAATAATAGATCCATTACTTGCACAGTGGGAGAAGGCATTCAAGAAGCGGCATGGGATGTTATTTAGTGCACTTGCGAAGATTAAAGCCGTGCTAACTGGTTGCACTTAGCTAGAAGAACCACCAAAAGAGCAAGTATATGAACAAACACAAAATCAAACCACTCCTTATGCACCTGATACAGCGTTAATGTCTTGAACCAGAAGCAGACGTCAATCCCCGAAGAAGACACGGAGACAGTGATTAGGTTATGTTAGTCGTGCATTGATATAGATGTTGAAAGGAACTTCAAGTGGCCAGTGAAATTGTTTTATTTCAAACATTTTGCTAATTTGATGAATATATAGTCTTTGTTTGTAATGAACCCTATTATTTACTTTTTGTTTGATGAATATATACTCTTCGTTTGTATGAGATCTTATTTGAGTAATTTGTATGTGATCTTATTTGTTTTATATGTATGAGAGCTTGTTTATAATCTTCACTATATCATTGTATCAGTTAATATATCATTGTATCGGTGTATCAGTGTATCAGTATATCATTGTATCGGTGTATCAGTGTATCATTGTATCGGTGTATCAATGTATCAGTGTATCATTGTATCAGTGTATCGGTGTATCATTGTATCATTGTATCGGTGTATCGGTGTAGCATTGTATCGGTGTATCATTGTATCAGTGTATCAGTGTATCATTGTATCAGTGTATCAGTGTATCATTGTTATAAGGGACCTTATCTTATCTGTTTTCTTCCTTCACTATATTTTTGTTATAATGTATAATTTGTTGTTTTCAGTCCTTAAAATGACGTTAAACTGGGTGAACTAATGATTTATCAGTTTATTACGTAAATAAAATGGGTGAGGTGTTCGGAGTAGCAAATTGAGACAATCTCCTGTCCGGAGTGGCAGTCCGGATAGGACTTTCCTGTCCTGACTGCCAGTCCGAATAGGTGTTTCGTGTCCAAACTGGGTTTACCGGTTAAGATTTTACATAAATTTATATACATGATATATATCAGACTATTCACAAGGATTGATTGAACTCTGGTTTACCGGAAAATTATATTAGTGTTGATTACATTAATCTAAATATTAGACTACTTAGACACAACAGATACTTTACAAGAGATATACAAATGATACACTGATACATTGATACACCGATACAATGATATACTGATACACCGATATACTGATACTCCTTTGTCCAATATTATTTTACCGGTTATGATTTTACACAAATTTATATACACGATATATATCAGACTATTCACAATGATCGATTGAACTCCTTCATTACCGGTTAATATATAAACAAAATTATATTAGTGTTGATTACATTAATCTAAACATTAGACTACTTAGACACGACCGATATTTTACAAGAGATATACACAATATTGATGACAAGTTATATACAACAAAATAACACCAAAATGGAACTCGTCTGCATACCGCAAAATTACATTACAACTCAATAACATCTTGTGTAGCAACCGAAGATGGCACAATCCCCTTGAACTATTCAATCCGGTGTAAGTACGGTACCTCCCATCCTTGAGCAATGGGATCACGATATCGGTACCAATTCAATGCAATTTGAGGGATGGGATGAAGTTATTTTAAGGAGACCTAATAGTAAAAACAAAGTATATATATAAGCATATGTGTTGAGTGAAATCAAATAAATGATTAAGACGATAAATTGTGCTTACGGGTACAAAGTGACAGTCCGCAACGAATGCCATGGTGACTTCCTTGCGTTGAATGTTTGCGGCAGGAGGGGAGATCTAAATGGCAAAAATGTAAGGCATTGCGCATTGGAAATAAAAAAAAAACACTATATTGTATCGTGAAGCAACCATATGTCCCATGTCTGGCATCGTCATCCAATAGTCGACCTTTGGAAAGTCCCGAAAATAATTAAGTGTTTTTCGGAGCTCAATAATCCGATCAATACTCCCAAACAATGGAATGTAGGAGATGTAATTAGTGTCAAGTTCAAGCAACAAATCTCGTCTGATTTGCATCCATTGATCTTCCCCCATACCAAGGCTGTGTGCGATTACCCGAAATCCGCAATTTCCATCGGACTTGACATCGCCAACATCAACTGTATATGACAACATAAAACCAGGCAATGAGTTTTCATACTTCAAATTGAGCCTTGTAATAGGTTTTAACACCGGTTCTGATACGAGTAGTCCGGTTCTGGTTGGAGCAGGCTCATGGTCTGCTAAGAATTGAAGCGGTTCTGCAAGAGTAGGAGCTGGATGGAGTGGTTCTGCATGGTCTGCAGGCAGAGCAGGGGACGACTTCTTGGCAACCATCTTCGAGTATTGTATGGAAGAAATTTTAAAATTAACATAATTTAATGTGAAATCTAGAAAGAACTAGTTATATATAATAACGAACCTTGTTCATATGCGGCCTTCTTAAAATTAACTTATACGGTCCACAGTCGCTGCGGAGATTCAGTGCCTTCATTTTTGGGGAAGCACTATCAGAGCCGGAGGCTATTAGCTCAAATGCACATGGATCCTTTCATGTCGAAATATCAAGTTTCCTTTTGCGTCTAGCTATACGTCTGATCACCTTGGGCACAGGATCCGCCAATGAAGAACTAACTGGATTTGATATCTTCCTTAATTTCTTCAATCTTCGATTCCGTTCTTCATTATCACATTTAATAAAGTTAAGAATAAAAACCTCCACATCTTTCTGATACCCGACACCTTGAACTACCAATGCTTTACTCGGGGCCATATCAAGGTTTCGCCAATGTTGGTCAATGAAATCCAAGTAAATTAGTCGGTTGTCTCTTTTATAAATTTCAATTTCATGGGCACATGGCAAGTTATGAGTTTGTTGAATGATGCAATTACATTCAGCAGGATTAATACCCACAGAGTCAATTCTTTTTACTTGGGCTAAGATCAAAATCAATCCATGAATTAATACTGTGCCCCGTAATTCCTTAAATTCTGGGAGCATAAAACATCGTTTAATGATAGTCAAATTTTTTTGAAAAGATGTCTTAATCTCTGTATGTTGAAGTTCAAGTAATATATGTATATTGGTCAACACTTTTCAAAATTGCCTTGACTAGTTTGCAATTGTCTCTTCAATTTTGCGTGAGTACTTTCTGCTCGGTTGTTGGTCACGTTATCCCGATGTTGGCACATATTTGTCAAGTAACTAATGAATTTCTCCTTGTGTGGATTTAACCATGTTTTAATACTATAGTCAACTGCTTCAGGCTTTGCGCAGAATTCGTTTGTTAGGTTACTTGGATTTGTATTGTACTCGTCTAGAATATCGATAGCATAATCAACTTTCACATTAAAAAGAATTTCTCCCAATCAGTCTATTATTCTAGCACTTTCTTGCAGTTAGTCTACACATTCTTATTAATATGCCATCTACAAAGAAGATGCTGGCTGGCCGGGAATATGAGCTTAACTGCATTAACAAGTGATAGATCTCTATCTGTAACTATGACACTTAGATATATATCGTTCAGAAACAGCCCACGCAACTTGTGAATTCCCCAGGAATAATTAGTTTCCCGCTCTTTTTCAAGAAAGGCAAATGCAATGCAAAATGACATATTTGTTGAGGTTACTCCAATCATCTCTAGTAATGGATATTTGTATCTGTTCGTTTTATAGGTACAATCCATGATAATAACACCTGTAAATGCTCGAAGAAGATCGATGCCAACAGGATGAGCCCAGACGAGATCCGTTACTGATTCTATTTGGTCATTGCTTCAATGCCATTCGATATACTTTAATTCATAATTTTTTAATAACAATTGTTGCATCTGCATTCGACCGCCTTATTCACCGACTCTGAACTTATGTCGTGCGTTATATATTATTTTCATTGTCGAAACATTGTTTGGATCCTTTTGCTTCAATGATATCAGTATATCTTTTGGCTTCACGTGACACTTCGACATTTCAATCACAACATTAGTCTCGCTTTCAGACAATCTTCCCACATACGAGTGTCCTTCGAAATAAGTTACAGCAGTGTCCTTCGAAATAAGTTACAGCAGGATGATTATGCACACCGGACAAAACAGTTAGGCTGTATTCGGGGCCCCCGTTGATATCTATTGACCCTTTAATCGAAAGGGATATCCACATTTTTTACTGCCCCTATAGCCCTTATCATTCTTTAATTTCTTGAATCTTGGTTATCCACTCCGTTCACATCCAAACCATATTCTCCCCTTCTTAAATTGACCTTCAGTATAAGATTTTGAAATCATGATGACAAATCATGATTTCTTTCCAATATCGCGCACCCACTGGCAAAGTTCGTCTCAATTTGTAAAAATCTATAGTCAAAATAGAGAAGATATATTATTTAGTGGAAATATTCTGATTTTAATATGAACAGATTTCTAAATAATATCATACCTGATTTGTTGTAAAGTCCAAACCATAATCAACAATTAATTCATTCTCGACTCGCATACTCTGCGTCGAAACATTACCCTGTGTTCCAATAATTTAACAATATTAATACTTATTAATTGGTAAGACTCTTGCAGGAAAAAATATAGTGATAACACTCTGTCCGGACTGAAAGTCCGAACAAACTATTTTTGTCCGGACTTTAAGTCCGGAAAAAGAATTTGTCCAGACTTTCAGTCCGGACAAATGATTTTTGTCCGGACTAAAAGTCCAGACCGCATAGTTTTGTCCGGACTGTCAGTCCGGACAACGACGTCCTATCCCGGGTTCTCGCACCGTATCCAACTGAAAATTCAATCCAAAAACCCTAATTTGATTCTAATCAATATTTATCAAAATCCAAGGTTATATTTAGAAAAATTTTATACAAAAAAGATAGAATCAAACCTGAAGAGTGTTTTGATCGTCGAATGGAGCCAACGACATCGTTGTATTCTCCATTTACGACTCGTTCGACACAACTCAAAAATTTCGCTTTTGTTTGGATTTCTAATGAAAAAACACAAAACGAAGAGAAAATTCGGCTTTAAACTACCTAATTAATAAATAAAAATGAGATGGAGAAATGAAATGGATTTTTGCCTAAAAAAAATTTACTCACCTAGCGCACGCGGGACTGCGGGAGGAAGCGGGAGAAGGAGAAGGGCAAAATGAGATATTTTTTAAAAGAGCAAAGTTGATATATATAGGAACTTGTTAAGTGGGCTAACTAGAAAAAAAAGGTGTGCCCCTTTAGAAGTTCCCGGCTCTCCACATTTTTCGGGATAAACAGCGTCAGCCAGTCGATCATGAAATAAAATAATTAATTACTTATTGAATTAATTCACCTGTGCTTCTAATTCGGACGGGAGGCCCCAGTTAAGGATTTTATTTATTTTATTTAAAATTATTATTAGGTTTTTCTATTTTTCAAAAATTCCTATCGTTCAACAGCATTTTTCGCGTCTTATTTATGTAAATCATCATAGTTACACATAATACATTAGTTTTTAATATTATTGTATTTTATAGTTTGATAAATTTGAAACAATTTGAGTAGCAATAATATTTTCACTTATAAATGTAGAAGAGAAGGAAAAAAAAAAAGAGCCACCCGCGGGGTGCCACCCACCGGCGGGTTTGCAACCGCAAGTTTGCACCCGCAGATGGCACTTGCGGGTTGTACTCACGGGGTGACACCGGGGGTGCCATGGATGGTACGCTTTGCTATTTGTAGGGGTGTTTTTCAATCATGGGTGATTTAGTTTTATGAAGATTTCACCCATGACGTGTAGAGACTAATGTGGAATTAAAAGGATGAGAAATCTCATAGCGTCTTCTTCTAGTGGGACCAGAGCAGAGTCCAAAGGAGCAGAAAATTTGGAGAGAGCATCTTCTTCCAGAGTTTTTAGAGAAGGAGTTTCAGAGCGACCGTTTTCTTTCCAATCCCAATCAGACCATTAACAGAGTGCATCAACGAGGCTCCACCATCACCAGAACCCACAAATCAAAAGGGGAGCCAAAATCAATCCTCATCGACATCTTCTGAAGAATAATTCGGAGGCGTGTGGGGCCCGCGTAACTAAAGAGGCCAGCACGCTCTCAGAAGACTCCACAGAAGAGTTAGAGATTGTTCTAATACTAAAAAATTACCTAACTCTGATATTCTGCAGACTAATTGATAAGTGTCATATATTGCATATTTATAACCTGAATATTTATAACCTTCATATTACTTATTTTTGTATATAAATAATGCTACTCACGTATTTTTAGTTTTTATTTCAGGTAATCCAATTCGTACAAGGAGATGGTATGAAATCAAAATCGGAGTAGGAAATCAAGCCAGAAAAGTTTCTAAAGTGAGCAAAACTACGAGACTACGATGCTGCAGTGACTCAAAATTAAATACAGTCAGGAAACCTAAACGTACAAGACAAGAAGTTCACGTGGACAAAATTTCAAGAGTTTTACCCGGAATTTAACCGTTATTTAGCAGTTTTTACCGCATTTGGCGGCCCATTATGGGCCCCAAAACCCAAGATTTTTCTCGTGGCTTCGTTGTAATTTTGTAGTTTCTCAGTTCTGCCCGAATTAGGGCTTGATTTTCAAAGCCTATATATTGGTCATATCCTTATATTCTAGGAGAATCCTGGAAGTTTTGTACTCGTTTTTAAATTAATAAAATTAGGATTTTGCTGAAGGGGTGGCGGCCACAACACCGTGCTCCAGAGGTAAGCCATTGCTTTTAATTATTTATTTGCTTATTAGATAGAGTTAATTACTTTCTAGTTTAGGTTTTATTGCTTCCTAGATTAGATTTATTTGCTTTCATGAATAAAAATTCGATTTTGCTTTCTAGAATCATGAGTAGCTAATTAGTTTAGCTCTACGATGTAGATGAAGTTAGGATCCATCATGTAATTGCTCTCTAGTATTTTCTTCTTAAATAAAATTAATTTCGACATGATTTTTCTATAAAAAGATTAAAATACAAGAACTCGAAGATTAAGACTTTGATAGGTTATACTTGAATTAAATTTCTTGCTAACCTATACTTAGTTATGGTTTGCGGTTGCTGATTTTATCTTTTTCATGGAATTATCTATGGATTTAGTTTGTCTTTATAAAAAGTAGTATTTTTGATGAGTTATGCTTGCACACAACTTGATAGCTCATACTTAGGGCACTTAAAGTAAAGATTAAACTAAAAAGATCAAATTTTTATGATAGAAGAAAATAATAGAAGTAAAAACATGGTTGAAAACTAGTGGATTCTAGATCCTATGCTATTTAGATTAATCTGACTTCAAACTAAAATCTTTGGTTAATCTGTTAAACTGAGAAAAAAGTAAGAATCGCAAAAACACCCTAAATCTTTGTGGGACGACCTGTACAGCGCTACAACGATAATGTGCGCTTGCAGTAATTTATCGCATCAAGTTTATGGCGCCGTTGCCGGGGATCGACAGTATTTTTCTTGCTTTTTTTAACATTTCACAGGTTAACAGTGTGTGTTGAGGGTGCAGGAAACAGTAATTGCAGATACAGGAAGATAAAAAGGGTTAAAAGAGCCTCTGGACTAGGCAGCATAAATCAGAGAGTCAAACTCTCTGATTTAGCCGCTATTGAGTGGCGAACACCGTCAATTGGCAGCAGGTAAAGATGATTTTGAACCCAATTTTTCTCCTGTTCTGTGATTTGGTTCCCTGATTCTATAAAAAATTAAAAAAAATTAATCTTTTATTTTTATTTCTAGAATTAATCTTTTATTTTTAATCTTTTATTCAAAAAAATAAATTTTTCTCCTGTTCTGTGATTTCAAATTAATCTTTTATTTTTAGAATCATATCAAGAGAGTCCTCCATCTGATCCTTTCTTTATGGGCTATTCATCTTCATGTTCTACATTCAATCATGAACAAGATATTCAATTGAACATCTAATTGAACATGTTAGATGAAAAATTAATAAGATTAGAAGCAAACTATGAATGTCATGAGAATATACCTTCAACCACTTCATATCTGTCATCAAATATGTACACAGATATATCATATTCACTATCAAATTTCACTCATGATCTCGAGATACAATCATTTGAAGAAAATAAGAAAAATTACAATCTTGAGTTTGAGGAATGAAGACGTAGAACAAAGGAAGGTATAGAAACTTTGCTAAAATCAACCTCTCCAAATTCATCCTCTAAAATTGCAGTTTGTATGGAAGATCTTCTCAAAACAATTTCTTAAGCTAAACTTTTTATAGATCAACCATCTAATAGTTTGAACATATCTGACTCCAACGAGCAATCACTTAAGTCATCTTTTGAAACAGATATGATTCAAAATGAATTAAATAATTTTGTGCATGATGAGTCTATAATTCAATATTGTGATCAACCTATTTTAGACTATTGTGGTAATAATTATAAAGAAACCAGTAATAAAGAAAATATTTTGCTTGATGGTGAGCTTACTAGTGACACATTATCATTTGATTCTTTTGATGGAAATTATGAAGAAATTTGTGAAGAAAATTTTTTATCCCTTCATAATAACTTGACTAATGATAAGTCTACTAGTATGGCATTTTCTTTTGAGAATTTTGATGACAGGTTTGAAGAAAATTTGCATGATAAGCCCATAATAATTGAGGAAAGGAAGGAATATAAAAAAGAAGAGGTCATAGTACCCATGATTTGGAAGGACGATCCAAAATCGAGCTCATGATTCCGTTACATCAAAGTGAATATGTTATTTCACATGTTGATAAAACCAAAATACTTACTGCAATGAAAGATGCTCGTAGATCGAATGTGGAGGGTAAAGGTACGCTTTCTAACCTCAAAACTTTACTATTGAATAAAAGAAAGAAGGGTAGAAATAAATTAAGAAAAATTAAAAGTAAGATGGAGAGATTAAATGCAAAATTAACAAAAAATTTAAGTTCATCCATATCAAAATATAAAAGGACACATTATGAGAGTCGAAAGCGATCAAGAGGTCGTAACCGTTTAAGTTTTCTAATAAGTGTATAATATTTGTATAATAGTTTTCTTTTCTTTTTTTTTATTTTGCCACCCTTGGTTTGTGTATGAGGGCATACATAAGTTTACGTGTGGGGGAGTAGTTTTTAGGAGATTTTTATTTTTTTAGGATTTTATTTTTATTTGTAGGATTTTTTTTTAGATTTTTGGGTTTCTTTATTTTACACTTTGGGTAGTTTTTAGGGTTACTAGCCGAAAAAAATAATTAAAAAAACTGAATTTTTTTTAAAAAAAAACAATTTATGTATTTTTATCAATAGATCAAACTAATTACAGATAAAGGGATAAATTTAGATTTGAAATTGGATAGAAGAGTAGATTGGATGATACACTTTGAATTTTATGAAAAATATTAAAATCTGAAAAATAAATACCGCTAGCAGTAGTTTTGAGGCAAGTATACATCTATTTTTCACTTCACAATAGTTTATTAGGTTAATGATAAAGATGGTAACAATTGAGTAAGTCTTCTCTCTCTAAACCAAGAAAAGAAAAAGAGAAAAAAAAAGTGAATAAAATAATGGGGTGCTCCTAGTATTAAGGCAATAGCCTCAAGAGTGAAAAAAAAGGAGTAGGATCCAAGTAATCGGGTATTTTGCACCTAAGTAAGCGTAAATATTCGCATGAAAGGTGAAATATTCTAAAAAAAGAAAAAGAAAAAGAAAAGAGTATGAACCGAGTAATCGGATATGTTGCGCCTAAGCAAGCATGAATATTCGCATGAAAGGTGAAGTATTCTTTAAAAAAAGAAAAAAAAGATAAAAGAAAAAAAATTGTTATAAGAGAGGAGATGAATCATGAGTTAGAGTTGGAGTCCAAAACCGAAATAGACTATCACACGTGCACGTAGATGTATTGGAGCCAAACGATTATTTGTTAGTGGGTATTGAAAGATAGGATTTGATTTTTTGATTAAAATGATAAGTGTATCTGATATGATGCTCAATTTGAAAATTGATAATCTAAATGCGTTCTTGAGTTTGTATATTAGTGAGATTAATTGATAAAAATATCATTAAAAAAAATTTCTTTTAATTTGTGTAAAATTTTTATTTTTCTTGATTTTTGGTTATCCTTATTTTTCTTTTCTTTATTCCTTAATCTTTTTTCTTCAAGAATTTTGTAGGTATATTCACTGCAAACCCTCAAGAGACACAACTCGTCCACTAGGGTAACTTAGGGGTTTAAAGATTTGTTGCACGTGCTAAATGCAATCGTAATTCCTGCGAAAGTGATTTAGGATTTTTATTTTTCTTTTTAGGTTTAGGTTTTGCTCAAGTAATAGCAAAAGATAGGTGTTGGGGTGTGATTAGTGTCATATATTGCATATTTATAACATTTATATTACTTATTTTTGTATATAAATAATGCTACTCGGGTATTTTTAGTTTTTTTTTCAGGTAATCCAATTCGTACAAGGAGATGGCCTGAAATCAAAGTCGGAGTAGGAAATCAAGCCAGAAAAGTTTCTAAAGTGAGCAAAACTATGAGACTACGATGCTGCAGTGACTCAAAGTTAAATACAGTCAGGAAGCCTAAATGTACAAGACAAGAAGTTCACGTGGACAACATTTCAAGAGTTTTACCCGGAATGTAACCGCCATTTAGCGGTTTTTACCGCCATTTGGCGTCCCCTTATGGGCCCCAAAACCTAAGATATTTCTCGTGGCTTCTTTGTAATTTTTTAGTTTCTGAGTTCTGCCCGAATTAGGGTTTGATTTCCGAGACCTATATATTGGCCATATCCTTGTATTCTAGGAGAATTCTGGAAGTTTTGTACTCATTTTGAAATTAATAAAATTAGGGTTTTGCTGAAGGGGTGGCGGCCACAACACCGTGCTCCAGAGGTAAGCCATTGCTTTTAATTATTTATTTGCTTATTAGATAGAGTTAATTGCTTTCTAGTTTAGGTTTTATTGTTTTCTAGATTAGATTTATTTGCTTTCATGAATAAAAATTTGATTTTGCTTTCTAGAATCATGAGTAGCTAATTAGTTTAGCTTTAGGATGTAGATGAAGTTAGGATCCATCATGTAATTGCTCTCCAGTATTTTCTTCTTAAATAAAATTAATAACGACATGTTTTTTCTATAAAAAGATTAAAATACAAGAACTCGAAGATTAAGACTTTGACAGGTTATACTTGAATTAGATTTCTTGATAAACTATACTTAGAGTTTGTGGTTGATTTTATCTTTTTCATGGAATTATCTATGGATTTAGTTTGTCTTTATGAAAAGTAGTATCTTTGATGAGTTATACTTACACACAACTTGATAGCTCATACTTAGGGTACTTAAAGTAAAGATTAAACTAAAAAAATCAAATTTTTATGATAGAAGAAAATAATAGAAGTAAAAACATGGTTGAAAGCTAGTGGATTCTAAATCCTAGGCTATTTAGATTAATCCGATTTCAAACTAAAATCTTTGGTTAATCCGTTAAACTGAGGAAAAAAGTAAGAATCGCAAAAACACCCTAGATCTCTGTAGGACGACATGTACAGTACTACAACGATACTGTGCGCTTGTAGTAATTTATCACATCAAGTTTTTGGCGCCGTTGCCGGGGATCGACGATATTTTTCTTGCTTTTTCTAACGTTTTACGAGTTAAAAGTGTGTGTTGAGTGTGCAGGGAATAGTAATTGCAGATATAGGAAGATGAAAAGGATTAGAAGAGCCTCTAGACTAGGAAGCAAAAATCAGAGAGTCAAACTCTCTGATTTAGCCGCTATTTGGCGGCCAACACCGTCAATTGGCGGTAGGTAAAGATGATTTTGAACCCAAGTTTTCTCCTGTTCTGTGATTTGATTCCCTGATTCTATAAAAAAATTCAAAAAAAAATTAATCTTTTATTTTTATTTCTTTTCCATCTCTCTCTCTCTCTCCACCTTTTAAAAAAAAATATTTCAAAATCAAACTGGTTGCTATCATTATCGTGATCCATATCATAATTATTATTAGTGTCCATGGATAGGAAGTTCGCTAGGACTGGGTCATAATCAAATTCACAACACATATAATGAGCCTACGAGCGCTTCTTATACACAAAATTACAATTATGAATGGATGAATAATTCTATTTTGCATATAATCAAGAGTCATATCAAGAGAGTCCTCCATCTGATCCTTTCTTTATAGACTATTCATCTTCATATTCTATATTCAATCATGAACAAGATATTCAATTGAACATGTTAGATGAAAGATTGAAAAGATTAGAAGCAAACTATGAATGTCATGAGAATATACTTTCAACCACTTCATATTTGTCATCAAATATGTACACAGATCTATCATATTCACTATCAAATTTCACTCATGATCTCGAGATACAATCATTTGAAGAAAATAAGGAAAATTACAATCTTGAGTCTGAGGAACGAAGACGTAGAACAGAGGAAGGTATAGAAATTTTGCTAAAATCAACCTCTCCAAATTCATCCTCTAATATTGCAGCTTGAATGGAAGATCTTCTCAAAACAATTTCTCAAGCTAAACTTTTTGTAGATCAACCATTTAATAGTTTGAACATATCTGACTCCAACGAGCAATCACTTCAGTCATCTTTTGAAACAGATATGATTCAAAATGAATTAAATAATTTTATGCATGATGAGTCTATAATTCAATATTGTGATCAACCTATTTTAGACTATTGTGGTAATAATTATAAAGAAACCAGTAATAAAGAAAATATTTTGTTTGATTGTGAGCTTACTAGTGACACATTATCATTTGATTCTTTTGATGGAAATTGTGAAGAAATTTGTGAAGAAGAATTTTTATCCTTTCATAATAACTTGACTAATGATAAGTCCACTAGTATGACATTTTCTTTTGAGAATTTTGATGACAGGTTTGAAGAAAATTTCATGGCAAGCCCATAATAATTGAGGAAAGGAAGGAATATAAAAAAGAAGAGGTCATAGTACCCAATGATTTGGAAGGACGATCCAAAATCGAGCTCATGATTCTGTTACATCAAAGTGAGTAGGTTATTTCACATGTTGATAAAACCAAAATACTTACTGCCATGAAAGATGCTCGTGGGTTGAATGTGAACGGTAAAAGTACGCTTTCTAACCTCAAAACTTTACTATTGATCAAAATAAAGAAGGGTAGAAATAAATTAAGAAAAATTAAAAGTAAGATGGAGAGATTAAATGCAAAATTAACAAAAAAACTAAGTTCATCCATATCAAAATATAAAAGGACACATTATGAAAGTGGAAAGCGATCAAGAGGTCGTAACCGCTTGAATTTTCTAATAAGTGTATAATATTTGTATAATAGTTTTCTTTTCTTTTTTTTTTTTATTTTGCCACTCTTGGTTTGTGTATGAGGGCATACATAAGTTTACGTGTGGGGGGAGTAGTTTTTAGGAGATTTTTATTTTTTTTTAGGATTTTTTTTTTATTTGTAGGATTTTTTTTTTTTTTAGATTTTTGGGTTTCTTTATTTTACACTTTGGGTAGTTTTTAGGGTTACTAGCCGAAAAAATAATTAAAAAAACTAAAAAAAATTTTTAAAAAAATGATTTATGTATTTTTATCAATAGATCAAACTAATTACAAATAAAGGGATAAATTTAGATTTGAAATTGATAGGAAAATAGATTGGATGATACACTTTGAATTTTATGAAAAATATTAATTGCTTTCTAGTTTAGGTTTTATTGCTTTCTAGATTAGATTTATTTGCTTTCATGAATAAAAATTCGATTTTGCTTTCTAGAATCATGAGTAGCTAATTAGTTTAGCTCTACGATGTAGATGAAGTTAGGATCCATCATGTAATTGCTCTCTAGTATTTTCTTCTTAAATAAAATTAATTTCGACATGATTTTTCTATAAAAAAATTAAAATATAAGAACTAGAAGATTAAGACTTTGATAGGTTATACTTGAATTAAATTTCTTGATAACCTATACTTAGTTATGGTTTGAGGTTGCTGATTTTATCTTTTTCATGGAATTATCTATGGATTTAGTTTGTCTTTATGAAAAGTAGTATTTTTGATGAGTTATGCTTGCACACAACTTTATAGCTTATACTTAGGGCACTTAAAGTAAAGATTAAACTAAAAAGATCAATTTTTTTTTATAGAAGAAAATAATAGAAGTAAAAACATGGTTGGAAACTAGTGGATTCTAGATCCTAGGCTATTTAGATTAATCTGACTTCAAACTAAAATCTTTGGTTAATCCGTTAAACTGAGGAAAAAGTAAGAATCGCAAAAAGACCCTAGATCTCAGTGGGACGACCTGTACAGTGCTACAACGATACTGTGCGCTTGTAGTAATTTATCACATCACTAATCAGTATTATGAACAGAACTTGCGATGCAAAAGGCATCAAATTATAAATATGAATGAGAACAAGTTTCAAAACTTAAAAGAATATCTCACCGAAAGAGGAGCGCTCTCCAACCCACTCCTCAATGTCAATGTGAACAGTTGATTTCAGCCATTTTATCAAACTGTAATTGCAAATCAAAGCAGTCTATTTTTTATCGGATTACTAAGCCTAAAAGAAGACAAACAGTAAAAAAGATATACTCCGGAACTGATTTGCCTGCTGCCTTATCTCATATAATTAGTAAGGGCAAATAAGTTTCCTAGAGCGATTCTTCAGATAAAGAATTCACTCCATGATTAAAAGGAATGTTTTTGAGACAGAGGGTATGTATTAGCGCATTCGGACCAGGAGAGGGATTGCCATACCATTAAGACTATAAATGGTCGGTTGGAGGATCCAATGAAGAGGAAAACAGACATTCTGCCATTGTGTATTCATCTTCTTCAAATTCAAACAAAAAATCAGAGGCTACAGTGAACATGGCCGACCTTCCAGAAGAAGTTTCTAAAAAGGTTGAGAGATAAGAATAACGTCTCAAACAGTAAGAGGAGACTATGAAAGAAATAAAATAACTTCTAACCGAGTTATTGGTTCAAACAATAAAGGAACAATCCTCATCGTCCTCTTCCAATCGGCGGGAAGAAAAACAACCTGTCGATGTAGATGAAGAGAATGAGAATAAATATGAAGAACCACCTCCTCACTAAGAAGAGAAGGAGCAAGTAAGGGCTATCATTAACCCTCATGTTAAGAAAATGGAAAAGATAGAGAGCCAGTTGCAAGCACTTCTTCATCGCGAAAAGTTATAAGAAGTGGGGATAGTGCGTCCCTACCCCATAGAATGAGAAACTATGCCTTATCCTACAAACTATAAACTATTGATCTTTTAGTCGTTCAACGGTAAAGGCTCGCCACAGCAACACATCTTCTATTTCCTATCCCAAACATGACATCTAATAGGGAATGATCTAATTTTAACTAAGATATTTGCGAGTACGCTACAAGAACTCGCATTTACTTGGTTCATGCAATTACCCCAAGGGACAATTAAATCATGGGCTGATGTAGAACATAAATTCTTAGCCTGATTTTTCGAAGATGATACTAAAGTCTCTGTGTCATCCTTATTAGCAGCAAAGTAAGGAGAAGACGAAACAGTAAAAGCCTTCATTGAGCGATTCCAAGAACTTTCCGTGCGATATCCACATGGCATGATGCAGGAAACTCTCATAGAGACTTGCAGGCACAATTTACTGACTGATATTCTGGTCAAAATGGGTTTAGTTGAATTCAAGTCTTGGAAAGATTTGCTCAAGCAAAGTGAGCAAGCCGAAAACATACTTTGACATCTCGAAGAGCAAAGATTCGCGAGAAGATGCGCTACAAATAAAGATCCATACCATTTCTCCCGTTCCAAAAGAAAAGATATACCAGTAGAAAATATGCCGAAGCCAAAAGAAACGCCAGCTAAAAGTAATACTGTGAGGCCATCCAAACCTCAAAAACAGTATTCATTTAAAGATGAACATACTCCTACCATTTTTAATTTGCCCATCAAGCGTAACATGCTCAAATTGCCGGAGAGCAAGAGGCATGAAGAAGTTGGGAAAATTAACGATCCAAACTACTGTTTATATCACCGGATCGTAGGGCACCCTGCTAAAGATTGTTTCATTTTGAAAGACAAAATTCAGGAATTGATCGATACTGGAGCAGTTCAGCTCAAAGCCGAACAAAAAAGGGTTACAGCTAACTCGGTTACTTTTAATGTGGATGGTCCAGAAGTACCACTTGGGCTTACGCCTATTTCAAAAAATGAACTAAGGTTAATTTAGACCCCCATAATTAGCAGAAGAAAGGGTTAACCACATTTACAACTGAGAAGTAAAATGTCCTTTGGGTGCATCCGAACCTTCTCAAAGATGAACAATGGACAATGGTGGTGTCCAAGAGAAAGGCCAAGGTAAAAGAAAGACAACACATTGCAATGTTGTCTCGACAATAATTGAGAAGGACCCAGATGATGCGCCTCTATTAACAGATTCTGAAATAGAGACAACCACTCTTGCAGTAGAGTATGAACCTGCACCTATTTCAGGAACCAGGTCCTAAAAACAATATCTGAAGGATCGTGTGAATGCCAAAATTGGCCCCTCTAAATCAACAAAGGAGGCTAATGAGAAACCACTAAGCAGACTTCTGACAAAAAAAAATAGAAGGAGCTCAGATACAACCGGACTCTGCAGAAGGATGCTTCTGAAGAGCAAGGCTCTTCTTTCCAATTTGATGTTATAGCACAGCTAGCAATTATACCGACAAGAACTCTATATGAGTTATTGAGCTTATCCAAGTCTACAAGAGATACTCTAAGGGAAGTTTTAGCAGATTCTGTAATTTTCCTAACCCATCTCTCAGAAAAGTTTGAGGAGGCATGCCTGCACTATAACTCAGTGTTGAGGCATACCCCTTACATTATTTTCACGCCAGAGGACATGCAATTGAACAATACCAAGCACAATAGGCCTTTATACTATACATGATATATTGGCTCAATAGAAGTGGGTCGGATTCAGATTGACCCAGGGTCTTCCCTAAGTATTATGCCGCGAAGGTTTATGTAATTCCTCGGGATCCCTCCACATAGATTGACTTCAATTATATTGTCATTTTTGGCTTTAACGCCAGCGGTAGTCATCTCTGGGATAGATTAGACTCAGATGCCAAATTGGAGATCTCAAAAGTGAAGTGACTTGCGATGTGATTGAAGCAGACACTTCTTACAACCTTCTTCCATGGATTCATGCTAATTTTATTTCATATCCACTCTACATTAATGCATGAAGTACGTGGATGAAGATAGAGAATTGCATACTCTAATTTTTGACAAACAACCATTTAAGGGGGTTGAAAACTCTTTGTAGATACACTCTTATATACTAAGAGTGCTAAAATCGATCCACTACTACATGATGGGTATGATAGTGGGTATGAAGCTGGCACTGAGTCTGAGACGTTTATCGCTAAAGAAAGGTATGAACCGCTTGTAATCAGTTTTGAAGATTTAGATGTAAATGATACCGCCAGTGATGCAGGTGAGTGGGAATCAATGAAAATCTAAAATTTACTTATTTGTCTGGTGTTGTACTGATTCTATACCTTCAACTACTAGTACAGATGCAGATAGTCTCTCAGAATTCGAGACTTTAGCAACCATGCACCTGCCAATTAGATCATCAATGATACTATGATCAAGCATCAAGAATGTAGATGGGGTGGTGTTTAAGGTACCTACTCGGCGGGCCGATCAAAAAACTATTCTTTTCGGAAGGGTTCAACCACATATGGCCCATCTGATAATAGTGAAGATGAAACTTAGGAAACTCCTCAATCCTATTATTACAGACCAAAGTCATTCCGAATGATGGAGAAAATGGGATACGACTTTATCCATAGACCCAGATTAAATTTTGGCAAAGGACGTCAAAATTTACTTCCCTCGTTTGTGCCCGAAGAGAAAGAGCCAGATTATTATTACAAAACTGGCAGGGGGTTGGGATATGTCATAACACCTGATCCTTCGGATATCGAAGACATAATCTGCCAAAATGTAGAAGATTTCGATTGGGATTCAGATATCAGTCTGGAAATATTATCTAAGGAACTGACTGCGAAAATGACGTCTATCAGTGCGACTCCAAATGAAGATGATGAACTTACTCTTTTCCAAGATGTAGCGCTAGGTAAGCATCTCGATGCCCAATGGAACTTGCACTTAGAACAGCGCGAACCACCTACCAAAGATAAAGTGATTCAATTAAATATGGATGATAAAGCCAATTCTAAATCCATATTTATAATCGAGAGTTTGTCTCCTGATGAAAGAGAAGACCTTATAACTCTCATTCGAGAATACATAGACGTCTTTGCCCGGAATTATGAGGATATGGCAAGTTTGGATCCTCAAGTTGTTATGCATCGGCTTAATATTAAGTCAGATGCAAAACCAGTAAAACAATAACAAAGAAGATTCCATCCAAATTTAATGGAATCGATCGAGGATGAAATTAAGAAACTTATACAATTTGACTTCATCCGAGAAAAACAATATCATGATTGGGTAGTGAATATCATTCCAGTTTCTAAGAAGAATGAAAAAATTCGAATCTGCATTGATTTTCGGGATCTCAATGCAGCATGTCCTAAGGATGAATTTCCACATTCAATAACAGACATCATGATTGACAGCACCTGCGGATTCGAAATGATTCTTTCATGGACGGATTCTCTAGGTACAATCAAATCAAAATGTACCCTGAAGATGAGAAATACACTGCTTTCAGAATACCATTAGGCATGTACTATTATACTGTATGTCATTCGGTTTAAAGAATGCAGGTGCAACATATCAATATGCTATGAGCACAATTTTCTGCAAGTATTTTCTAAAAATGGTAGAGTGCTACGTGGTCAACCTTGCCATCAAGAGTAGCAATAAAGACGATCATCTCCGAGATTTGAAAATGGTGTTTGACATTATGAGAAAACACCAACTAAAAATGAATCCGACTAAATCTTGGTGTCTCTAGTGGAAAATTTCTTGGTTTCATTGTTATATCTAAGAGTATCTATTTAGACTCAGAAAAGGTAAAAGCAATTCAAGAGATGTAGCTATCAAGAAACCTCAAAGAATTTCGAGAATTATAAGGGAGGCTAGCATACATTCGGAGATTTATCGCTAATCTTTTAGGGCGATGTCAACCCTTTACCAAGTTAACAAAGAAAAGGGTGTCATTCGTTTGGGATGAAGTTTGCCAACAAGCTTTTGAGGATCTCAAAGTACCTCATAAAACCTCTGGTCCTAGTAGCCCCTATAACAGGAAAGTCATTCTTGATATATGCTCGGGTGATGGACCATTCACTTGGTATCCTATTAGCCCAAACCAATGACTCAGGCCACAAACAAGCCATTTGCTATCTTAGTAGAACTATAGTAGACGCCAAACATCAATACACTCAAGTAGAAAAAGAGTGTTTGGCCTTGGTATTCGTAATTCAGAAAATACAACACTATTTACTATGCCAAACAATTCATGTGATTTCTCAGGTAAATCCCCTGAGAATGCTCATGACCAAGCCTGGGTTACTTAATTGTAGGTTAGCCAATTGGTTGATCCTGCTATCACAGTATGATATGCGATTCATACCGCAAAAGGTGATCAAGCAACAAGCAATTGCCAATTTCTTAGTAGAACACCCTGTCTCGGAATCCTCTAAAATTTATGAGGATATTAAAGATAAAATGGTGAAAGCCAACATGATTTCCAAAGAACCAGTCTAGTTGCTATATTTTGATGGAGCGGTTTGAAGAAACTCTGCCAGAGTGGGGGTGATTTTAATATCCCCACATAATCACGTAATCCCTCGAAGATACTTACTCACTCAGCCCTGTTTTAATAATATGTCTGAGTATAATACATTATTAACGGGACTGCAAATTGCCCGGCAGCTGAAAATTCAGTATTTAGAGCCCTATGAGGACTCCAGACTCATAGTAAATCAAGTACAAGGAGAATACGATGAACATCTCATACCCTACTATGAGACAACAATCAAACTTATCAATTCATTCAAGGAGATTTACATTGACTACGTGCCACGGCACGAGAATGCATATGCTGATGCTTTGGCTTCCGCAGCCATATTAGTGCTCCCTGCTAAATCAAGCAAAAGCATTAAGATTGGAAGTTGTGAACTATTTTGCCTTGAAGAGATACTTGAGGCAAATGAAATCTATGCATCAGGGATGAACTTCGAATCCAGAGATTGACAATTCATCTTCGTCGACTTCGCACTCTACGAGATACTAATCGAAGATCCCAAAGAAGCCACCAAAGTGAATAAAGAGGCAGAGAAATTCCATTATAATCCGGAGCTTGGTATCTTGTATCGGGAAACGCCAGATAGAGTTTTACTTTGGTGCTTATTATAATAAGAATCACAAGAAGTGCTCAAAGAAGCGCATGACGGAGCCTGTGGTGCTCACCAGCAGGGACCTAAATTAGGATATTAGATAAAAAAGAATACGTTTCTATTGGCCAACGATGATATCAGATGCCATCGCATATGCAAAAAAGTGTCATGCCTGCCAGGTACAGGCAAACTACATACATCATGCTATTGAGCACCTACATCCAACCACGATTACGTGGCCATTCAAGATGTGGAGAATGGATATCATTGGTCCCATCACTCCATCATCTTCTTATGAACATCAGTTCACACTAGTTATAACCGATTACTTCTCAAAATGGGTAGAAACTATCCCTTTGAGAGAAACGAACAATGACAAAACGTTATATATCGTTTTGGTGTTCCTAGATGAATCATCAGCGACAACGATTCTCAATTCACTAGCAAAGCCTATACCAAATTCTATAACAAGTCCAGAATACATAATGTATTTCGTCTCCATATAATCCAACAGCAAATGGCCAAGCAGAAGCATTCAACAAAACCATTGTAAAACTTTTGTAGAAATTTATCACTACAAGTTAACGTGATGGGCTTGTCATACAATGGCAAGAACACCAACAAAAACCACACCATTTTTTTTGGTGTATGGTTGTAAGGCCGTGTTACCTCTGAAAATTTAAATTCCTTCTCTTCAGGTAGCATTAGCTACGAGAATGACCATCGAAGAAAAGCATAACTAACGACTTCGGGAATTAGAAGTATTGGATGAGAAGCGCTTAGAAGCTCAACAACAAATAGAGCTTTATCAAGTGCGAATATCCCTAGTATTCAACAGGAAAGTAAAGGAATGGACTTTTAAAGTGGGCGATTTGGTTTTAGTAGTCAGACGACCAATGATCATGACACATAAGACTAAAGGCAAATTCCAGCCAAAGTGAAAGGCCCATTTATAGTAGAGACAGTATATTCAAATGGAGCATACCGGTTGATCAATCAACACAGTGATCGGATGATGATGTCAATTAATAAAAAATTTCTGAAGAAATATTATTCTTTAGGGAATGAAATTATTTGACCTCATCTTCAATTTAGCAAATGAAGAAATATTGGCTCGCTGCTAGGATGTAGCTCCATGCCTCAACTGGGAGTACAAAATGAAAACAAATCTTATGCCTCTACGACTAAGGATATAAAAAAAGTTCAGCATTTAAGCCCAAACGAATCCTTGCTAACCCTATCATGCTAGAGCTAAAATCATGAATTGTCCAACACTGTCAAGATAACGGAAAGAGAACCAATTTCTCATCAACCTATCATGATGGGGATTAAAAGCGTGAACTGTCCAAAGCTGCTAAAATAAAGAAAAGAGGAAAAGTTTGGCATTTAAGCCCAAATGAAATTCTCTACAACTTATCAAGCTGAGGGGAATAGTATGACTAGCTTAACTCAAACGGTAATTGGTAAAAACAAATCCAATCCATTGATAGCGGGAAGTTTGCTAAAAACTTCAAGACAAATCTATCACAACAGTATTCTTATCTGAATATAAAGATGCATCACTATCCAAAACTGCTAAACCAAAGAGAAAAGGAAAAGTTTGGCATTTAAGTCCAAGCGAAATTCTCGATAACTTACCATGCTGAGGAACATAGTATGGTTAGCCCAACTTAAAGGGTAGTAGGTGAAGACAAATGAAATCCGTTGATATCTGGAGGTTTGCTAAAAATCCTAATGAGATTGATCCCCTGTCATGTTAAAATTTCACCTCCTACAGAAAAAAAATTCATACTTCATCAAGTCCAATAATACAATATTTTATGAGCTTATTTTTGGCATCATTAAATTAAAAAAATTATCTATGATGAAAATCAACTCTCTATCAAGTTAACAGTTACCTTTGATAGTAAAATTCTAAAACTAAACACATTAATAGTTACCTCTCTTTAGTCAGCTCATTCCTATCATGACTAGATCCTTTGAATAGGTCGAGCTTTGAGATATGTTTAATTATACCTCTGTCCTCACTCAAATCCCGTTATACTAGATATCACCAAACGGATAGATTAAACAAGTTAAATATTACCTCTGTTTAATCGATTTATTACTATCAAGTCCTGAACCTCTGAATAGAATGAATCATAAGATATGTTTAATGATACCTCTATGCTCACTCAAATCCCATTATACTATATGTCACTGAACGAGTAGATTAAATAAGTTAAATCTTAGATCTGTTTAATCAGTTCATTACTATCAAATCCTGAAGCTCTGAATAGAATGAACTATAAGACATGTTTAATGATACCTCTGTTTTTTCTTAATCTATCATACTAGATGTCACTGAACGGTTAGCATCTGATTAGCAAATTAATATCATACTTCTGCTTATCATCTATAGAGCACATTAACATCATACATCTGCCTATTATTTAGAGAACCTAATCTATCATACTAGAAGTCGTTGAACAATTAAGATTAAATTCTTTCGCGACTCCTACTATCATGTCCTGAACCTCTGAATAATTTGAATCACCATCCATGAAATATTATATATATATATAATGATGATAATTTTATTAAAATAATAATAATAAGTGAAATAAAAATATGAATAATAATAATAAATGCAGAAGCACACAGCAAAGTCTGCCTTTTATTACAAATAACCAACGAATAAATAATAATCATCATCATTTCTGAGACAAAACTTTCAAAGCATCTTCTATATCTTATAGCCGATGATGGAGATTTTCTCTTGTCGTCTCTAGAGCTATCTTCTGCAAATCCACTTCATCCATTTGGGGTTGTTGTGTAGCCTTAATCCTAGCTTATTCCAACTCCTTGATGCCAGCAACGATATCATGTTCGGTCTGTTCCTTCTGCCATGAGATCTCAGATGCTTTGTCAGATAATGTTTGACTTTCGAGTTCAAAGTTAGCAATCGAAGTTTGAGCATCAGTTCTCAATCTGGACCAAATCCCAAGTTAGTTTCTCTAAAAAACCTTGAAGTCTCGCAACTAATTTGGCCTGATGCTCTACATTCTGCTGCAGTTCGGCTTAGAGAGCCAAATTTTGGGCTCGTAAGCAAGCCACCTCTTTGTTTGTCATCTTGGCAAGGTTGGCCTGGCGTAAACTGTTGAGCAACAATAATTGGATCTCTAGTTCATCCCGTTGAGCCCCATAGGGAGTTTCTCATTGCGGTCCTCCGGTCCTAATGATAATGTCTAAATAACTCGCCATGAAAGGACGAACACTTTCCAAGGAATTCTCTCAGCTTATGATCTCTTCGATGCATCCTCGAAAGAATTCGAGCAAGACTTCAATGTTGCGACCAATGAGTCTTTCACTAAAACTCGAAACCGGATCCTGTTTCGAACTTACCAAAACTTTAGGGAGAGGATGCGTGGATGCTGGAAAGATGGCAGGAGATACTAGTCCCATTTGTGTTACTGGTAATGAAGCAGCCACTGATTCTGATAAAGTAACCACAATCTCTGCTAGAGTAGCCATTGCTTCTGTTGTTGGGACCGCTGATGTCAGAGACATGGTCGCTGCGGCTGGTGTTGGCCCCAGTGAGATGGGATATGTCGGAACCATATATGTCAGCAGGGAAAAGCCTCCTATCCCCAGGGACTTTGCTGAAGTTTCGAAAGAGAATACCAGGGATGCGTCAACATCACCTTTAGCCGGCATGAATAAAATACTTAGACATCACAAAAATCTTGCAATATGATGATGAGGATAAAAATATGTAAATACATGTTGGAAGAGTAGCGTCATTTGTGGCTGTGGGAATAGAACCAGATCTCTCGGGTTTATCCACCTCTAGATCCTCAGCTCATAAATAAGAAATTTTGTCTGTGGTTGGTTGAGGGAAATAATTATTATTGAATTCTTCCTTTGAACCAACACCATCAAGGTCACAAATTGCGCCACTTATACCAGAGTAATCTACTGGTTCCAAAGAATTCGATTTTGCCATCGGGGAGGCAGGAATCGTTGGATCTCCACCACCTGAAATACAAACAAATATGCACTAATGGCTAATAAAAAAAAAAAGAGAGGGTCAGAATTAGTTCTTAAAGAGAAATACTCACCCGAAGAGGCAAGTCCTGGTGTTGGGCTAGGCAATCCAGCTTCACTGGGAGGTGAAAGAAAGTCATCTGGTGTAGCATTTTCTAGCGCAGTCCCCATCAGCTCTATGACTCTTGTGGCCCTAATAGTTGATCCGTCTCCATCAAAAGCAGTGTCTTAAGGGGTTGGACTGTTAGCAGCAGACGCTCTAAGTGTGGAGAAAGCTGCGAAGTCGTACATCCCAACAGTGCTTTTAGATGGAGCCACTGATGGTGCTATATTAGGAAGGGCTGGAGAAGTTGTAACCGACCGAAATCCTCCTGACTTAAATGCTGAAGTGGTAGCAGGAAATTCATTTTTGGACGGAGGAACCGAGGATGGTATGACTGGTACAGGAGCTTGAGGAATTGTGGTCGGTGGAAGTTTTGCTGAACGAATTGTAGGTCGTCCAGGGACCGAAGTGTCAACACGAGCTTGAAAGTTCTTCCTCTTCCTTTGCGGGAGGTCTTGCTAAGGTTTGAATGCTTCGACCCAGATTTGCCTCCGAAAGGTGAAGCTAGAACAGAAGTATCGTCTTGCCCATCGCCCTCATTATTATCAGAGCTAAAGGAAGTGCTCATAGATTGGAATTCATGCATATGACCTCTTTTCGAGGGTGTATATGATGCCTCGATATTCCTTAAAAAAGAACGGTTTACCTGACAATCATGAGGGATGATATCTGCGATATGATACCAACTGTAAAACCCCATAGATGCAAAGAGAGATGGTGATTGGATTGGAAGAATAAAGAATGTCTTCGTACCTCCCACTGCAAAATGATACCACCCTTGTGCCCTTTCAAAAAGATTTTCATCTCGGCGAAGATGAGGGTTCGGGTTGCTGACATACAACTGATTATATCCGAATTGATGTGCAAAACGGCTCGGCATATATGGCTCCATAAAAGAAGCTCGACCTTGTCGAAAAATAAAATGACCTGGTCGAATATTAATAAGCCTCTAGAGGCAACCCAATGGCAGGATTGTATAGCCATCATTCTCAGGACTGTATTCAAGCTAGTTGCTGTAATTTCCTTCATTAAATTTGGAAAAATAACGGTAGATATGATAATTCTGATGTCGTCTAAGGATTTCTCAAATCTTATGTAACACCCCAAAATTTTCATGCTTATTAAATTATAAATTATCAAGATTAAAATTTTCTTTTTATACACCTCTAAACTTAATTAAGTTTCTAAAGGCACTCCCTTCGGCATTTAGTGGTGATGAGTTATCAGAGGAGAGTGAGAGATGGCACTCTAGTTGGACACTTATCATACATGCAAGAAGCCTTGAGACTAGACTAAAGGATAAGGTTACCAAAATACCCCTAGGTATATATGACTTCATTCTCTTAAAGAGAATTCTTATCAAGGAACAAAATAAAAATCACTCTTTACTCTTGATTCTTCTAGTTCGTTGAGCAAAAGAAATAGAAGAGAGACTTTACTAAAACAAATGAGGAGATTAAAGGGAATAGAGCCAAGTAACACCTTGTTCTTGTTTTCTCTTTAAATCGCATTTGAGTACAAGGAATATGTATTTTCTTTCTTGGAAATTATTTGATTTGTATTGTGAGAACATAATTCTTTTATGGATCTGGTGCAAGTAGCACCTTGTTCTTATTTTTCTTTAAATTGTATTTGAGTACAAGTAACATGCATATTCATTCTTGGGATTTATTTGATTTGTATTTTTAGAATATGATTCTTTTATGGACTTTGTGCAGATAACACTTTATTTCTTTGATTCTTTCTTGAAATTGTTATTTGATTTGTATCATGAGTACATGATTCCTTTTTATGGATATGCATGATTCTTATTGGAATTTATTAGATCATTTTGGATATGCAAACTTAGTAAATTCGTAAACTACACACTTAGTCAAATTCGCAGACTGCATGCTTAGCAAATTCGCAGACTACATACTTAGCAAATTCGCAGACTGCATGCGTAGTAAATTCGCAGACTCATACTTAGCCAGATTCGTGGATTTACATACTTAGCCAGATTCACGGATTTACATACTTAGCCAGATTCACAGATTTACATACTGAGCCACCAGATCGGCGGATCTACATACTTAGTCAAATTCGCAGATTTACATACTTAGCCAGATTCGCTGATTTACATACTTAGTCAGATTCGCGGATTACAGACTTAGCCAAATTCACGGATTTGCAGATTTGGAATTTTCTAAATATTATTTATTGTATGATAACATAATGATAAGTTTAATAATACTTATTCATTTTATGATAACATGATAAGTGAATAGCAACATGATACATGAAGGCAAGATTATTTATGAGAACAAGTTCTTGTATCTTTATTACCTGACATGAAGTATTCTTATGATATAAGTGTACATGATCCCAAATCTTGATTCCTGAACTCATGATTCTTCTGAAAAGGATATGTACACAATTTGACATGAAAGGCCACATGTTTCCTTTAATTCACGTATATCACATGTATTACTAATATGGGAAAAAAATTAGAGAAACTACATGATGGATAAGTACCATATTGTACAAGGATCTTGTTAGTCAACTTCTTGATTAGGTGCTGAGGGCTTTTTTCTAGCAGCACTGGTTGGTACTGAGCCACCATCTGATACATGAGTCACCATATAGGTAATGCCCGTTACTTGTATCATTGAACAGGATCTGACTTGTAAGCACCTGGTGGTGTGCCATAGTCCAGTGCCATGGATTTGAGGCCAGATCCCGAGTATTCATGGGCACTTATATAATATGAAAAACTGCGCGATATCTTATCCATCATTGAGTTCCAATTTCAACACTAACATAATATAGACTTGTCACATTTACATGATTTGTGTCTACTATTCACACGAATAGTCTTACTTAACCCATTTTCAGTATTCTCATGATATATTTTGTACCAACGCAATTTATTTGTATATTCTTTTATTTATTTTTGTATTATGATAGTACACATATTTTTGCTTTTGTGTTACTTGCTGGATTTAATCCCCTGAATTTTCTTAAACCCAGGTCATGGAAGTAGAGAAGGGGAGATCGCTCCAAATAATGACCCTTACTTCACCGACCAGATCGAGTAGAAGATATTAGTACAGTACTATTGGGCACTTCGCACTTCTTATTTCTATTTCTTTTTTCTGGGCACTACTTTAACTCTCTTGTATTTTGACTATTTTGTGTAAATACTTAGAGCAGTGTGGCATTTTATGTAATCAACTCTCTATATGAATGAAATCTTTTCAGTTTTAGATATATTTGTTCATCTTGATATGACAGTACTTACAGTTATTCCAAGATCCTGTGACTGTTGGATTATTTATAGTATTTAAGTAGCGTCTCATGTTTTGAGAAAAAAAAAAGTAGAGCCGAATCGGGGGCGTTACATCTTAGCTATGTAGTACAAACTAAGTCATCAAATAAGTGAATGGAAGGTTGATACATGGATTAGGTGTTCTAAAGATAATTTCGCCATCTTTGTCATTCACCTACTGTTACAGAATTGTGTGACCATATCTCTCAAACCCTGCTGGAGACTACAAACTATGGCAGGTAATAACCCCAGAGATTGACCAAATACTAGTAAAACCACTGGATAGATAACTTCAATGGAGATGGCCTCGCGAGACAAGGTAGACACTACACAGCGTTTTAAGAGTGATAACTTTTAAAAACGGTCCAAGCTCTAAAGCCATCTTCATCGGATTCCGCTGTATACGTTGTTGCAAAGTAGGTGTCAATCCTTTCATAGATAGTGTCCATGTCACAAGAAGCTCGCATCTGGATACTGCACTCATTATCTTTTAAATTTTGGAAGAAATACTCTGCCCATACTTTGTTTTGCACCCCTTGATTTCGTGCCTTAGAAATGTCTGTACAAATGTTATAATGACACATTAGTTCCCAATAAGTAGAGTATGCATTGGGGATAGACTTGAGATAAAAAGTTTCTTCGTAATGGGGACGTATTCTTCATAGGGAGCTTCACATATGGATAGTGTTGAAATTGCGTGCATCTCATGAAGCGCGAACCCCAATTCTCCGATAGGTGTGAAGAAAGTTGGTTTTCGGGTTATGCATCTCCAGTATGCAAAAGAAGTGAGGAGAGTTGTGTGGAAGATCAAATTGCACATTACTCACTGCGCGATAGAGGCCAAGTCCCTGTAGACATGCTTTGAAATGTGTTAATATAAAGGGGGTCATCCGAGACCACTATGATCGTGGAGATGAATGAACCCATTCAGCAGTGCGGAAATCACGAGCTAAAAATTGGTCATTAGCATCCATAAATTTATTAATAAATGTATCAACACGTTTAGGATGCTCTCCAATAGGTAGGTCTTTACCCACTCTCCCAAGCAATAGACCTATAGTATGTTTTACTGGACCATCTGCAAATGGGCCATCTTTGCTAAACATGAAATCTATTGCAGATATGTTATAGAAAAGCTATGCTCCAGTTCTGAGATAAACATATACCAATCACCCACCTTATTCAGCCACATAGTGGTGTCGAATAAGTCTTCATTGGATTTGTCGACGGCGTCCCCAAAAAGAAATTGAGGTTTCTTCCATATCTGCCTATTCGTGCCATCAGATATGGCTTCAGTAATCAACTCACGATCCGTGAGTGGGTTCCAGGTAATAATTTTCTGTCGTCAATCATCATTGCTCCCTTCTACCAAAGGAACGTGATCGTCGAATCCGAAATGGGTTTGATTATTGGGGCTACCACAAAATCCAAAATAATAGTTTTTTGACAAAGGATCTGTTGAGTAAAGAACTACAAGGAAAAAAAAAAGATGAAAGGATAAAATATTAGTCCAAACTTGGCGAATCAAATAAGCTAGGTAATGCAAAATTGAGAATTGGAATTAAAATTTAAACCCAAAATTGCAGTGTCAGATCCTAGAGTCTACCAGTAAATATGTAAGGCATGCAATAGTGGGCGCACTCCGCACGATGGCACCGCGGGGGTGCTGCCCACTGGTGCACCACGAGGTGTCACCCGCGAGTTGCAACTGCAGCCGTGGGCGCAACCCCATGTGTGTCACCCGCGGGTTGCACCCATGCGGGGTTGCACTCACGGGATGCCCCCATGGGTTGCACCCGCAGGTGCCACTTACAAGATGCGCCCGCTGGTTGCACCTCACGCAGTATTATTTGGATGGTACGTCATATTATATGTGTGATATGGCTGTCTCGTTGCGCAATATTTTTTATGATGGACAGCATAACACCATACGCAAGTTTATGTTTAAAATAAAAATGAAATTTCTTTTGTAATAATCGCAAAAGCGAGTTTAAAATAAACAGATGACAGCTTGTTTTTTTTATACCTGATATCAGAAGAGAAGGATTAATGCTGGCGGTGACACCTGCATGTCGATCCTCAGAATTGGAATCTTGCATGTAAGAAGTGTTTGATGAGGCCATTGAATTGGCATCTTTTAACAAAATAAGAAGTAAGGAAAAAAAAAAGATAGAGAGAACAGTTTCTTTGAATATGAGGACAAAGGATAGAGATATCTGGGTATTTATAATAAGAAGTTACTTAAATTTTAAATAGGAAAAGGAATTTAAATTTATAACTAACTAAATCTAAATGTTAGTTAAAATATTTATCCAAATCCAAATATGATTTGGGTATGTATTTAAATTTTTATTCCTATTCCAATTCTTATTCCTCTCCAAATCAAAATTCTGATTTGCAAGTAACCCTCATCCAAATTTAAAAAGAAGTCCAAAGTATTTCGAAATTCGTTACAAATTAACACAAAGTTTCGAAAACTTTGGAGGGGATTATGTAGAAGAGAAGGAAAAAAAAATAAAAGAGCCACCCGCAGGTTAAACTCGCGGGGTGCCCCTATAGGGTGCACCCACGAGTGCCACCCGTGGGGTGCCACCAGCCCTCAAGGTGCCACCTGCGGGTTTGCACCCACGGATGACACCCGCAGGTCGTACTCACAGGGTTGCATTCGCGGGTGTTGTGGATAGTGTGTGATGCTATTTGTGGGGGTGTTTTCCAATCATGGGTAATTTAGTTTTACGAAGATTTCGCCCACGACGTACAGAGACTCCTATGGAATTAAAAGGAGGAGAAATCTCAGAGCATCTTCTTCTAGAGGGACCAGAGCAGAGTCCAAAGGAACAGAGAATTTGGAGAAAGCGTCTTCTTCCAGAGTTTTCAGAGAAGGAGTTCCAGAGCGACCGTCTTCTTTCCGATTCCAATCGGACCGTCAATAGAATGCATCAGCGAAACTCCACCGCCATTAGAGCCCACAAATCAAAAGGGGAGCCGAAATCAGTCCTCCCTATTCTTGTAATTTCGTAAAGTTCTTTTGTAATTTTCTTTTACTATTGTAATTCCAAATCAAAATTAGCAATAGAAGAGAAATTCAATTTTTCGGACGTACAACAATAACAACAACAACTAAGCCTTTTATCCCAAGTATTTGGGGTAGGCTATATGAACCAAAAAAGAATCACACCGGATCGATTATTACATATTAATATTTTCGAACGTACAATAAACAAAATTAATATTTTTTTCCTTTATATGATTATTACATTTTCTTCGAAATAAGTTGAAGAGGTCTAAGAAATATCATGTTTATTAATAATATAATCACTATATGCAAAGATAAAAGGAAAAGTGTCAACAGCAAAAGTGGTTGCAATTGCAACCACTTTACACACCTACGCGTGTAACTAAACACCCCCGAATGTAGTCCGTATATAGAAATTGGAAATACAATAGAAAATAAAATGATATATCATTTAAAATTTTATTAAAAATTTGAACTTTTTTAGGATATGAGCTGCTATAATTTATGTTTCTATTCTAATTATAGTTTTATAATAATAAGACTTACCTAGTACTTTAGATAGACAGTGCAAAAATATATGAAGGCAAAATAATTAATACAACAATATGTATAGTTTTTATGTAATCCTTAGAGTAAGTAATTTTATACGTGGCAATCTATCATTGGTATTAAAGAGGAGATCCACTGAAAATTATTTTAATACGTGGCAGTCTATGATTGGGGAATTGGGAAGTGGTGGGCGAGATAGAAGCTAATCTTTTTCTTAGGAGATAGATTGAAAAAACTAATCAGGTGTTAGTGACATTGATGAGCTGCTCCACCAAAGAGGGGACTTTCCAAAGGAGCACGCTAATTTTCCTAGTGAGCACACAAGATAGTAAAATTTTGATCGGATTAAAAGTTGAGAAGTAGGCTCACAAGGAAAAATGGTGAAACTCCCCTAAAGAGTGATATGAAGGAAAGATGGGGGTTGAGTGCTTATGAGAAGGCAATTCCAAGTGCCATGTATGATATGAAGTTAAAAAAAAAAAAAAGTTACAATTGAGTTTGGATGCTCCTTCACCAAATCCATTTGCAAGAAAAATTGCAGGGTGCACTTTTTATTATTTTATTTATTCAATAGAAAATTATAGGTTCTACTTTTTATTTTTTTTATTTATTCATTCCTTCTTGATGATAGGATGGAAATAGATTATTTATTCATTTATTCTTGATGATAGGGATGGAAATAGATGTTCTACGAATCAATTCTTGGGCAATACCCTATTCAATTTTTAAATTAAAAATAAAAAATAATTGTTGTAATCTAAATTTGCATGTTAATATAAAATTTTATTATTTTGTCTACTTGGTCCTTGAACTCATTCATTCTCATCTCTATGTGATGATAAGTTTTTGTTTATCACAATTTGCATGTTGATACATGATATATTACAGATAGCACTTTTTAGTTCTACGATATTTATTCATTTCAAACCGATAGTTTGGTCTATACTTCTTAATTATAACAATTTGCATGTTAATATATAAGATGATCTAGTCGTATTTGGTGAGCGTGGATTTTATTTATAGCTAGTCTATGTCTACATGATAATGGACCCAAGGATGAAAATGGACAAGTTTATGGATCAAAACTTGGTTTGTCATATTAAAAAATTTTAAATTAAAATTAATTTTTTTTTTAAATTCAAATTTTTGAATGGAACGGACAAAGAGTTAATGTTTAGGCCCGCTCATTCTCATTGATAATGTAAAATTCTAATTGAAGAACTAGACCGCCGATAACTTATTGCTTTTGGTTCTCAATGAATTTAAGCCTCTTTATGCTTAATTAATAAGTGTGCGGAATATAATAATAAGTGAACGGAACAAAAGCAGCATTCATTAAGTTCATTATTAAGAATTATTTGGAGTGCGTGCTAAGAAATGCTGTGTCAAAAATATAAATATCTACTATTAATCTGCCAAAAGAGTGAAAATCCCTGTATATAACTCTCTGTAAGCGTCCTCTGCTCTCTTCTTTCAAGTTCCTCACATCTCACATGCTAGTAGCAGAAACTACTGCATTGCTATTAGTATCAATTCTGCTGCAAGTATCAACCCCACAATGTTAGCTTATTCATATTTGCCCAAGTAGAAACAAACTACCCCGAGCGTGCATTCTAAAATAGGCCCATGTCCACATAGGGATGGAAATGAGCATGCTCTCATATTTAAAATTTTAAATTAAAAATAAAATACTTATTTTTTAATTCAAAATTTTAAACAGAATAGATTAAAAAAATATGACCAACGAATCTAATCATGAACCTGTGACCTCCAACGCCTATCCCTCCCTCTTTGCCAACTGAGGCAAGCTCAGTGGCACATGGTTTAATACTATCCAACTAAAATACCCAACACACCAAACCTGAACAACGCTTGCTGACGCAGCCAAAGAAATAAGACAGCAAGCAATATGAACCGAAAGCTAGAATTCAAGAAGTTACAGGCGGCGTGCTAGGTTTGTGGGCAATATGAACCGAAAGCTAGAATTCAAGAAGCAATATGAACCGAAAGCTAGAATTCAAGAAGCAATATGAACCGAAAGCTAGAATTTTCGGCAATACATCAATAAACCACACATCAATAGGAAGCCACAGGCAGCGTGCTAGGAAATCACCGAATTTTTAGCATTCAAGAAGTTACATTGCTCATTGTACAACTAACAGCTTGCAGCATTGCCCTCAGAATGGTTTGTGGGCATGACTACCGTGTTCCTGAAAATTTTGGCAAAGCAAGAGTTCATCCTCTTTAAAGACGCACTGTGTGCCCTTACCCTTACTCCAATTAGGTGCTAGGCAAAATCCAGGATGTAAGTTAAATAGCAAGCAGAAACATCCAAGGGGGAGCAACCCAAGGATTCACCGTAATCTTGATGAGCTCTGAAGGATTAGCCAAGCATCAGGTTGACCTTCCAACAAGCTTTGTACTCGATGACTCATCTGCGATAATTCCAACAAAATGGGACACAATCAATTTAGATGTTGTCTAATGAAAAAGACCAACTATAAAACAGCTATTGCCATAAACTGGAAGTGCACAATCAATGTGGTAAGCCAAATTGACTGGTAAAACAATATCATTTCAAGAAACATACTATTTTCCTTGGAAGTATCAATGAAATCTTATGAAGGTTTCGTCTTACATGTGCATGTGAAATAAAATGATTTTAACTGAGCTTTGAGCAAAAAGGTGAATAATTTCATTTTACTAAATGGTAGGTCCCTTTCTGCTGATGTTCTTCCTTGGGATAAAAATAAAGGCATACGATAAAAGAAAGTACTTCCAATTTCTTATATTCATATTCAAAACCACAATGCAGGATCTATGTAGCATCAAAACTTGACGGTCTTCAGCCTCTTAGCCTCCAAATCCTGCATTATATAGCTGCAAGGGTATTATGTATAGGTTCTATCCGATAGGATCCAGACTTTCCTGATCCATATCCTACCTTTTTGTATTTTTCTAGCATAGAATTTCGAATACAAAACTTATGAGCCAAAGTTTTGGATTCAGGTCAGGGCAAATTCGACTTGGATCAACCATGACTCACTTGCAGCACTAATCTCTTATAATTATGGTTGTTACGTTGCCTTAAATTGTGGCCTTAATAGAACTATCAGTATCATGAGACTAACAGTACAAATCTGTATAAAGGATCCTTCCCTGCGTATTCTCCTAGGCTCCATCTCACACCCAGGCAATAGGATAGACAACCAGGAAAAATAACGAGAACCAATGAAGGGTATACAAACTGGAGGCTCATCTAAAGCCAACACCTTAAGTCTTCACCCACAAGTACAACTCTAACAAGTGACATTCATAGAAATCTATCAGTTGCACAGATATCGCCACATACAAATTCAACTTAACATGGATTTCACACGTTTACATAAAAATGGATAAAGTTTATGAAATAACTGCTATAAAATCTGACCAATTTTAGTGTAAACAGCACAAACCGTAATAATAACTACTAAAACGAAAATAATTGTCCAAGTGCAGCAAAACAGCATAACCTACAAATAAAAAAAATCCAACAAGGAGGTCCAGAAACATATTTAACCCTCTATTGATCTTTCTTCCATTTTTCCTTCAAATCTCCATATTAAATATATGAAACTCACTCTCACCTTTTAAAGGCCTTGGATGGCACGGGATGAAAGCGATTTAGGGTTTGGTGGTGGGAAAATTTGTGGATTTGGGGAAGAAATTGATCTAGGGTTCAGAATAGGCAAAGAAAAATAGACATGCGTGAAAAATCACATGCCATTACCATCAAATCACATCTAGCTTTTCTGTAGAGAAACACTCCTCGTCAATAATTACTCTCCACTAATTAAAGTTCCTACATGACTATATATAGTCTAATATTACGTGCAACAAATAAAAAAATTATATAAAACAATAACTCACTAATAGTCTTAAATAAAAATAAAAAGCTAGAGATCTAATCTAATTCAAATCTGGTCCCATCATTGGAGATCAGACGTCAAAAATCACCCCACAAATCAGTAACTTGCACTACACTATCTCTGAAGCAGTTGTCTGCACAGCTGGGAACAATATTATATGGTTAAGTGCAATCTGGATCCAGTATACGTATTCAGTCCAAACCCCAGTTGATTAATTTTTCAGATTTATGTTGCAAGCACCAATTCAGAGACAGGTCCAAGTACCTTATTTCCATTTCTATACACAATAAAAATTTAAAAAGCATCTAGAATGCATCATAATTGCAAGACACCTACAAAGACAGTAAATCGGGCAACCATTAAACTGTTTTAATATGCACCAGCAACACTTTGCATAGTTTGTATATGTGCTTGAATATAATCAATTTGATGGCATAAATGAACCGATCCATCCACTCCCTGGCAAAGGCTCAGTATGTTATTATGGCTCAGTATGTTATTATGGTGAAACTGAATAGAGTGCACCTAGGATGTGTAGACACAGGCAGTAGTGTTGTACTCCAACAACAACACCCTACGTCGGATACGCCAACCCACTGACCACAAACACACACACACATTATAAGAATAATAAATAACGAGCTGACAGCTCCCATAACATAAATTACCTAAACTGCAGTCTATTTTCATTTATCTCCAAAAAAAAATTCAAAATAATTTTTTACAGTATGATCTCAACCCCTTGGGGTTCACGCATACCTAATTTCTTAGGCTTCCGTTTTGACTTGACTTTCCATCAACTAGATACAAATAACAATTTTTTGGTAAATACATCATTTTTAATCCACCTGATGGAATGACAAATAAACTCTGAAATCCATAAAATTTAATCCTAAAAAGGTATGAATCTTGAGATCGTTAACCCAAAAAAATAATAAAAAAATAATGGAAGTACTATTTTTTCGCCGCCAACTTATGTAACATGAGTAGCGACTCATTTACAGTAATCCCCATTACACACACACACAACAACAACAACAACAACAAATAAGCCTTTTATCCCAAGTAGTTGGGGTAGGCTATGGGAACCAAGAGAGAATCATTGATAATCCTTCTCCATTCATTCATATCGAGTAATATGTCTTCACTTAAATCTCTAGAATCCACATCATTTCATATCACCTCCATCCATATTTTTTTCGGTCTTTCCTTTACTTTTTTAACTTGTCGTATGTTGATAAGCTCTCCTTGTCAAATTGGCTCTCTTTGTCGACCTGTTGCATTTGTAGATGTACGTTGTACATTACCAAACCATTGTGACTCTTCAATGGATGCTACACCTGTTTTAACACAAATATCTTTATTTCTCACTTTATCTCTCCTAGTGTTGCCGCACATCCAATGAAGCATGTGCATCTCTACTACACTTATGTAAATTACGCTTCTGTATAGCCCAGCATTCTGTTTAATAAAACTGGCTTAATAGCAGTCCTATGAAATTTCCTTTCAGCCTTAACAGAATATTACGGTTGCATAAAATTTCCGTTGCTCCTCCATTTCAACCAGCCAGCTTAAATCATATGGTTAACATCATTATCGATCTCTCCATCATTTTCAATAATAAAACCCAAATCCTAAACTGATTGCTCATTTATATCTCTTGCCTATCCAATGTCACAGCACTATAGTCTTGGGTCCATCGTTTACTAAATTTACACTCCATATACTTTGTTTTAGACTTACTCAATCTAAAACCTCTTGATTCTAATATTTGTCTCCATATCTCTAACTTGGCATTCACCCGTGCTTTTCTCTCGTCAACTAGGACAATATCATCAACAAATAGTATACACTAAGGTATCTTATCTTGAATAGTTCTAGTAAGCTTATCCATCACTATAGCAAATAAAAACGGGCTCAATGCAGATCCTTATGCAATCCAATTGTTATTTAAAAATTACTTGTTAGACCACCACAAGTTCTGGCATTGATCACTACTCCATCATATATGTTATATATATAAATATGTGTGTGTGTACATACATACATACACACACACACGTGTGATTGTATCAATATATCTGATTGTATCATATATATATATATATATATATATATATATATATATATATATATATATGTGTGTGTGTGTGTGTGTGTGTGTGTGTGTGTGTGTGTGTGAGAGGAAGCTTTGATTGCAAATTATATCCTTTTTCCATTCAACTTGATTAAGGGTCATCTCCAAAGATAAAATTACCCACTCCTAATTGGTTGGGCTTCTTGCCATTTTCCGCCTTTGGTCTAGAATCTTATAGTACTCGCAGACCACTGAAATGGGTAGATTAGCTGGTCTAATAACTCTGCCAATCCTTTTTTTGGAGTTTCCATGAATTTTAAGTCACGCTCCTCAACTGATCCTATTTTCAGGGAAAAGTAAACAATTTATAAAGATGATAACGACAATGAAAATCACTCTCAACAAATACTGAAAGGCTTACCGGATAAGGTTAAGAGCTTGTGGCATTTTCTCAGTACACAGATGAGTTGTTAGCATAACCAATGGTAGCAGCCAAGTAACAAGAACTAAGAAAATAGTAAAGCATCTCAACTCAGAAAGACAAATTACTTAACGTTACAACTTACAAAAATATGCAATACCTGAGACGAAACAAAATTTGCAGAGTGGTGGCAGAGAAATATATATTTCATGAAAAGTGAAGAAACTCCCAACACAAAATTATCCCTTAGTTCCTCCTCCTCCTCTTGCTGTGTCTATCTCTTCTTTCACATTCATCAAAACTCGAGTCAGACTCAGATTCATCTTCAGAATCTGCCCCGGAGCTGGCTCTATCTGAACTAGAAGCACTAGAACTTCCCGAATCATCATCTGATTCTGATACTGGCTTTTGCTGCTGCATTATGAGGCGAGGCATGTTCTTCAAGTATTCACGCAAGCTCTCTGTGATGCCACCCAACCCAATGGATGTGAAGAAATTGATTGCAAATCTTGTATTCTTTGGATTATCCTTTGGGAAGATAGATTCAAATGAATCTTGCATCATCGGATCATTTAGGCGCTCATTAAGCAAACGTATTCCGAGATGTTCAGATAATTCCTAAGTTAGGCATGACAATTGTAAGTTTCAAGAGACCTTCGAATAAATAATGGAAGATTCAAAAGGCACTAAATAAAAATATTGGAAGATTGCGTTCAGCAATCAATCATACCTGAAAAAGGATCTTAATAAAAATTCGAGATGACGAAGTTGTGTCTTCCTCAGTCAGGCGTATGTACGCTAGAACATGCCAGGGAAGTGCATTAGTCCCGAGTAAGTGAGCGAAAAATTTTGCCACATTACGCAGCTTGTTTGTTTCAAGTTGATGAATCATCGAGTACTGTTGTACAAAGCACTTCTCAAAGTTTTCTTGGTAAACTTTATTGATCATGCAAAAACGTTGACCCAGAAGGCCATAGTAACGAAGGTAAGTTCTCTCTTGGCTGCAACACTCAAGAAGCATGATGCACAGTTCCATCTACAAAGGAAGGAAAGAGAGCGATTAAATACGCAGCTGCAAGGTAGTTTTTCAAGTAACACCATCGTCGAAGACATTATCAGAAATCAGAGCACTAAATCATAAGCATTATGGACAGTTATATTTATTGGGCAAACAAAAAATGATGGGTATTACACTAATGGAACTAATACAACCAACAAATGTCAAAAGAATCAACGATATTAAAAGCAGTAAATCCCACCAACAGACCAAAGTATGGTGCGTGACAATTACGAACCATCAAAAAATGCAGACACTGAACATGGGTAAAATATGGGACCCACGGAGAAAAAAAATAGAAGGTTATGAGTTTACTAGGCAATGCCATTGGTTAAAAAAGAAAAGGAAACACAAAAAAGGTAAATCAACTGCTATGAAAAAAATGTATTAAGCCTAAGTGAAGAAAAGATCAAGCAGCCAACCAGCAATCTGTAACCAAGACAAATAAGACAAAGGACGTGAATCGTAATTTGTGCACCAGCACCAAATAAGAGAGCATCCATTCCCAAATAACCTCACAAATCCCTTCTCACATATTCTATCAAGGTTGACCTATTTACTCCTCCAGACTACTTCCCAAGAAAATTTAATGACATCTACATATTTGTTATCTAAATTACCTAGTTGATCAAGCAGTTTTAAGTCAATAAAAACAAGGAAAAAGACCTCCGAAACTCTTCTAGGCTAACAATTAGTCTAAAACACAGGGAAGATAATATGCTACATCTACATGCACGCAAGGTAAGGTACAATATGAATTAAACACAGTACAGCTAAATTGAGGAGGAATTCGCATGTCTAATGATTCAACAGGAGAAATATATGTCGTAAAAGTCTTAAATCCCTCCCAGAACAGAAATTAGAACTCACAATCTTCTATGTTGAGCAAGATCCAAGAACATATTTCCAATACCCAAGTCAAATGCCATTAACTGGGAAGAAATTCACTACTATCGAACAACTCAACTGAAGAAATATATTTAATAGAAGATTTAAATCCCTCCCACAACAAATCATACGGCTAGATATCATCTCATGTGAGCAAGAATATTTCTACCTTGCCTAGTCAAATGCCATCAATTGGACGAGCTCCCATGTCAACATATGAAGGTGTACATTACACCAGAAGATACTCTGACATTTACCTGGCACTTTCCAAGATAGATGTAGTACAAGAACTACTTTATAAACATGAAATGCATATACTCAGATACTCTTAATTATTGATTCATGACATACATTGGTTATGGTGTTTCACTTTTTTCTTTAAAAAAATAAAATGTGGATTGTTTGAATATAAATCAATAGGTCAGAATGTCAAACGTCTAGCTACTACAAGCCCTTCAGGATTTTAGCTGAGAACTTTATCTAAAACCAAATCCTGATTTTTTTTTTTTTTTAAAAAGAATTATCATCTCAACATATACATGCAATACATTTGTTATTTGTGTGGGATCATGTGTACACAAACATAGGCTTCATAGCTTAAGAATCCTTCATGATCCATTCACATCCGAACTTCAAACACATGGCATTCTACTATTCAATATAATATACTAGGATTTTAGGACAGATACTAGTTGTTTGCAATTCTTATTTTAAATATTAGAAACCGTAGTAGTGTAAGAAAACCACTTATGGTATCGGAATCGACAATATCGAATGTTCTGTATCGGAAATATCAAACATATTACATGATATATTGCGGACACCTCAAAATCCAATACAATATATGTGATATATATAGAATTATCGTAAATGAACTGTCAACTCAGGAACCTTAAATGTACTAGCAGTGAAAAACAGTAATCCTACTTTTTTTTAAATAATTTTTTGGAATCATTATTTCTACTGCCTTAGCTTCTTTAGCATCGAATTTCATAAATTTTAGAGTTTATTTGCCTTTCCATTAAGTGAATGAAAGATGCTGCATTCACCGAAAATCATTAATTTTTTGTTTATTTGATGGAAGGCCAAGTCAAAACTAAAACCCAGAAAATTGGATATGAGCGAACCCTAGGGGGTAGATATCATAATCCCAAAAACTATTTTGAAAAAAAAAATATTGGAGATAATGGAATAGATTACAGCTCAAGGCTTGAGCTTTACTTGAGTTGTCAACTCATTTCCATTATTCTCTCTCTTTATATCGGTGTCAGCTGATAGTTAAACCCTTGCTTAAAATATTGCTCTGCAAATTCAACAATAAGCAAATTTAAACAAATTTTACCGAATATATCAATATTTAGTTAGCATTTCTTGACATTATATCAAAACAGAGATAATCTAATTTTCTATTCTTTAAAAACTACATAACCCATGGAAGACCACAAAGAACATCTATCTCCAAGGCCCTACAAAATACACAGACCAGCATTAACTCAAGTACGGAAAAGTGGAACAAAATTATACATATATAAGGTGGAACAAAATTATACATATATAAGGTCATGCTGTTAAGACACTATGAAACATATTAATAATTAATAACTACTTCGGAACACAAACATGTCTGCTGATTCAAATTGTACAGCAAAAAATTCTACAAAACATTAATTGTTAGGTATATCAATCTACTGCATATGAACAATTAGACATCACATCAGACTTTAAAGAAAACACAGATTGAAGACATCCATTAACAGCTATTTATACAAACTAATGAAAATTCTGTCCATAGAATGTTTGCATACCTCTTGTCCAGGCTCAAGTTTGATTTTTAATAATTTATGACCAGCCTCTTCAAAATCAACACTTGACATGATCGTGAGATATATCGTTCTCCGCAAATTGACGAGATTTGTTTCTGTCTCATCTTTTATCTTCATGCTTTCATCATCGTCTTCTCCAGATTGTTCCTCATCCTCATCTTCCGAGCCTGCATCAGAGCCTTCTTCACCATCAGAAGACTCATCCCCAAGGATACTTTTCTTGACATCTTCGTAAGCTTTCTCATCCTCCAAAAACTGAGGATTAGCCTTAAAAACGTCTGTTCAGTGGAGAAAAATAATAAAAATATTAGAAAGGATAAGACTGCATAACAAAAAACCAAAACATAGAACAGATGCCAAAAACTTATCAAATACCTAGACTTGTCTCCGGATCTATCTCATCCTCAAGAGATACCTCATGTGTAAACTGATCCTCTTGCTCCACAAGGTCCAGCTCTGGTCGGACAGCAGGGAATCCCTATAATTAATACAAAAGAAAACTATCTGAGGTTATGTCTGCATTCTAACTCAAGCTAAGAGTATAAATATGCATATTCAGTTCAATATGTACAAGTACAAACATACCTGGAATTTAGCTTTTCTTATTGCAAAAAGACCTTCAATCAAGAACTGAACCCGCTTATCTATTTCTCCTTCATGAAGAATACCACGAAAGCGCTCAAAAATACCTGTGAGATTTAAGGAGGAGAAAAGAAAATTGGTAAGTGATATAAGCGAAACTACATAAGCTATAATATATTTGAGCCAAAAATTGATCTGAAATGTTCAGAAAATTGATGCAGCTCAATTTAGGTGGACAACATAAATAAATTAAAGTAATAGAGTAAGTTCCAAACTCTCCATACAGTTTAACCCGAAAAGAACAACTCCTTGTAACATTCTAAATTCATAGAGTTTAATTTAGATTAAAGATTTTAGTGCAGACGGTAATTTATATTAAGCACAAACCAGATATTCATGTATTCATAACCTTTGGACATGAGAAGCTAGGTGGAGACTATGTATCAGAAATCACCAACTTAAACGTCCTAATTAAGTGATGTAAAATATAACAGCCGATAAAGCTCAATACTTCACAAGCTTTTTGATAAAAGTAAAAGGAAACAGATGCTCAACATTATGCATGTTCAAGAAGCATGCTATGCATGTCTAATAAGAACCAATGGTAGGTTGGGCGCAGTTCTTATGTCTGTTTGTTGCCAATAAAATTGGAGGGATACTTGCATGAGGTATGGTTAGGAACTTGAATATGCAGGAAACTTCCCCAACGACAAAATTGGCAGTCTGTCCATATCAAACACAACACCCGTATTCCCGTATCTGACACTTACATAAGTTTGTTTGCTTATTCATGCCAAAACATGTACAAGATAAAGAATGTTACATGACTATTTTGAGTAAACTAAATGCTCTATTGATTATTTTACTACTTTACCTTTTTCTATACGTGGATAACAAACACATTACATATAAATTAAACTAGATATGCATATATTTGTTGAAAATTTGTGGCTAACACTCCATATCCGTAACGGAGCACGACAAAAGTGTCCGTGTCTACAAATCATGGATTAGGAACAAGAAGAAGCAACCTCTCAGTTATTTTGGATCGATCTCTTATCTTAGTTCCATGATGTTACATCCTCAAATTCATAAATCATTCGGAAAGAACAAATGCAGTGAAAATACTTAGCATAGTCAAATAGAAGGGAGGAAAAACTCCACCAGTGGCTTGCCCCTCTCCAAGCAATCATCGTGAGACTAACACTAAACAACCTCATCAAAACTCAGAAGTAAGCCTACTAATTTTTTTGTCATAGACCTCTCCATTTAAAGGGAATTTCAAATAGATTTTCCTCCTTTTAGTTCACGTTTTAAAAAGCCACAAAAATACATTAAATTCATTGCTAAAACAAACCAAACGAGCCAATACTGACTACTGAAAGACCAATTGCTGCATAGCATCGGTTAATTGCACAAAAAAAAGAAACTAAGAAAGCAAGAATCATCATACTAAGAAGAACATTGTTTCCATTCTTAGCTGAATCATATGGTAACAGAATCAGTGGGCTACAGGAATCACATTCTCTGAATGATATGCTAATAGAAATCAGTGGGACACAGGAATCGGATTCATTTCTGTCACAATTTGTGTAAAAGAGACCTAATAAACAAGAGCAGTGGGCTATCTAGCACCAGAAGGAATTGCATGCAGCAAATAAAATGATCAGGGACTACATGAAAGTGCTGGTCCCTTTACTATTTGATCCACAGATTTGCGCAGGTATCATAATGTGTGTGCATTCACCTGCCTTGGTGTCAACTTTTTACATTTAATTGAAATATTAAGATTAATTACAATGAATCTCAAAATGAAATTATTGAGAGTCAACTGTTCTTCCCAGCAATAGTGTGCCAGGTAAACCTATGCTCGCTTGCAAGACAGAAACTACTTTTAATTTATGTAAAACTACATTTAGTCCCACCGCCACTGGACCACAAGTTCACCTTGATGGAATGCATCCCCCTACATTGTGTTGTATAAAATGTATGCAAGCACGCAGCACAAACATACATCCCCCAACTAGAAGAGTCAACTGTTCTTGAGAGTCAACTGTCCTTGGTGTTAACTTTTTACATTTAATTGAAATATTAAGATTAATTACAATGAATCTCAAAATGAAATTATTGAGAGTCAACTGTTCTTCCCAGCAATAGTGTGCAAGGTAAACCTATGCTCGCTTGCAAGACAGAAACTACTTTTAATTTATGTAAAACTACATTTAGTCCCACCGCCACTGGACCACAAGTTCACCTTGATGGAATGCATCCCCCTACATTGTGTTGTATAGAATGTATGCAAGCACGCAGCACAAACATACATCCCCCAACTAGAAGAGTTCACCTTGACGGAATGCATCCCCCCAATATCCAAAAAAACACCCATAGTTTTACTATTTAAAGATGTCAGTAATAGAAGCAAAATAACTATTTAGCCCATACACTTATTCCCCATAGTTTCAAGCAATAGGTGATATATTTATAAGTCATCATTTATTTTACCTATTGACACATTAATTACTCTTAATACTTTTAAGAATCTACCAAGCTAGTGTACTATTTTAAGATTATTATTTTTTTCCCAATCCCTAATCCTGAACCTTTAAAAATCTTTATAATCCAAACCCTAGATATCTGGATTTAAAACGCAATTCAAACTCTTTAAACCAAAACCCATTTTACATTTAAATTTGAAATTTAAATATTAAAGTGTGTTAGTTGGTTAATCATAATAAAATGGTTGGTCACAAATCTGATCTTGGCTATGTCCTTATACCATAACCGCAGTCCATATCCATTGTCCTTATCATTATGCCTAATATGAATTCTAATCAAATTAGTAATCATATACAAATCCTAACACAAATCTGTCTAAAGATCTAAACTCAATATATATACTTCATCAAAACTCCCTCCCCAATTGTAATATTATATCCATCATAACCTTAGCCAAAAGCCTAAAACAAACACAACTATGGAACATATTCTTAATATACATTAGAAAAGAAAATTGCTTTAAATTTGAGAAATGGGTTCAGATTAGGCATAGGGATAGTTAGAATTAGAATTAGGCTTTTAGGTTGAGGTCACGGAGAGAATTATGATAAGGTTTGGACATGAAGAGATTTCTAACAGCTGCACTTTAAGCTTAGCTTATTTTTTTAATTTAATCCTTCTTTTTTCAAAACTATAGGGGAATATTTGTAAAGGAACTGGAAGATTTCACCACATAAAGTAGATAGGTGAGCAGCATATGACAAATTTTGGATGGAAAGGATCAAACCCTGCTGGAGTAAACTTTTTTCTGATGGTAGCTACTTTTTTTTTCCACTCTTTTCTTTGTGCTGAGGCTGTTAAATGTAATTTACTTTAGTTTATAAGAAGAAATTAGTATAAAACAATCAAGAGCATCAAAGCAATCAAAAAGGCACTCTTCCTTCCACTGTTTTAGCATATAGGTGTCAATAGTATAATGTTTATCCCACAATGTTCAAAAATATATTTTCATTATGCGAGTGGTCCAAAAGTGCATAATGCTTAAACAGATTCTATAGAGATTAAACAGATCATGCAAAATTACATGAGATATTAATATTTTATTATATATTGATATAATAATACTTAAACATGTATATATTGAGTGCTATAAAATTTTAAAAAAAAATAGAAAAAGGAATCTTAATTTCTCAATTTTGCTTAGTAACAAGCCAATAACAATACTTATAATACTTTTTTAACTCAAATCAAAATATTCTTGAAACCTCCAATTCTTCAGTCTTAATTTCAACTTTTGATCAAAATCTCAAACATAATCTAAGATTAATAGTGCAGTCTCACCAGTGAAATGAGAATAGGAGATCGAGAAACTGAGGATTTAGGAGAGGATATACGCAAGCATGAGTGGTTGAGGAGAGAGTCAACGAGAGGGAGGGGTTGAGGAAAGTGATTCAGCGAGAGTGAGAGGCTGAGAAGAGAGACTTGGCGAGAGGGAAAACAAGGAGAGAAGACTCTAGAAAAAATGACTCATCAAAAAATCTTTACAATAGCTAGAGCGAGTCTTGACGAGTGTGAAATCTATAGGGTTCGTTCTATATACTTAAGTGGTCATATACTGAATAAGAGCACAGAATTATGACAATAAATAACAATAAGTCTACATAAGCTTTCAAAGATCGATAACTATACTATAAAAAAAAGATTAAATTAAACTCACCATGAAGGCCCTGCGGTGAAAAGTCTTGAAGCAAAACCCCACATTCTTTAACAAATCCAACAGCTACCTGTGAAAGAGGAAAGAATGTATCATGCAATAACGGTCCAAACATCTCGCAAGTGAAGAAATTTAATAAGCCAACACTTTACCTCAACACTATCATCAGTTGGTGTCTCCAAAAGCAACGTGAGAAGCTCCAAAGCAATGATCTCATGAGCAACCTGCTGATTCACAAGATGTGCTATGAACTTGGTAGCAGCGAGTAGCTGAGGCTTGTCATTCCTTTTGTAAGCCCTCCTAAGCTGTAACACGATCCTCTTCAGTAGGAGTTTACCCACTTCAGGAAACTTCGTATTAACAACAGCAACCAAAGCAGCAAATACATCAGTAAACGCAGGCGACGTCATTTGAGACTTCATACAAGACCTGCAGAACAGACCTCTCCCTCGAATGAGGTTCTCCGAGAAGAGCTCGGGAACGATATTCTTGATATTAGCGGCATTCACCTTGTTCACAAGCCCATTTATACTCTTCTTGAGCGCATCCCAGCTCAGCCTTTGGTATTGCTCGCAACTCTTATCCTGAACCTCTCTCATCATCTGTGCCATCCTGTGCGGCGGAATGTAGATTCCACCAGTTTTGATCACACCCGCACCAGGCATCTGCTGAATCGGAGCAGAATGTTCTAAAATGCGTTTTCAGTATGCGTGCGGTCGAGGACTGCATAACGCATAATCGGATTATGCGCCGATTACACGGATTATGCGGAATATTAATATTTTAATATATATTAATATAATAATTATAAAAATAGATATATTAAGTGCTATAAAACTCTAAAAAATTATAAATAATAACTATAAGCATGTAAAATGAAGATAAATTAGCTATAATCCAATTACAAATTGCAAAATTACAAGATGACAATAATCCACATATTGCTAATACAAGATATTCCAGAAATTCCAAAATTCAAGATGCATGAACGGTTTGAATATAGAAATAATCTAGTATTAAAGAAATTAAAATTGATCATAAAAACTTGTGTTCACATAAGTTTGAAAAAACTTTCTAAATTGTTCAGCAATTACTGCACATACATACTAATAATCAAGTACAAATAGAAATTAAATAGCTAATCAAATCACTAAACTGTACATTACTCATCAATAACTAAATCCAACAAATTTTAAGCAAGATTCAATTTTTTTATCAAAAGAAACTCCCCTAAAAGTTTGTGCTGCAGAATTATTTCAAAAGAATTCAGCTATTATTTCAAATTATTGAGGTTTGTGATGCAGAAGTGGTGCGGTCATCGATGAAGGTGAAGAACAAAAAACAAAAAATCAGCTAGTGGAGGTGAAGAATCAAAATAATGCAGTGGCTGAATCTTCCCTTTTTTCAAAATAATTCAAACCCTAAATTCTACTCAGTTAACAGTTAACACAAAAATTGTCTCAATTCCACAAATAAAACCCTAGCCCTAATTTTTCTGAACATTTTCTTTCAGCAAAAAATTCAAACCCTAAAATCAACTCAGTTTACTCAAAATAATCATCAAAAATATTCAAGAAGAATAATACCCAAAAAAAAACTATTGAAACCCTAAAGAGATCCCAAATCTTAACTGAAAAAAAAAATTTACCTATGCTGTTGCTGGCGCCGCCGCCGCCGCCGCCGGAGAGCTCGCCTTGAGGACCGCAGCCGCCGGAGGGTCGTCGGGTCGCCGGTGAGATTGGAGGGGGGAAGGAGCGATCAGAGAATTAGGGGTTTTTTTTTTTTTTCGCTGGGCTCGCGAGCTTCGATTCGGGGAATCAGGGAATCATCGAATCGAAGGGAGCTTTTAAAGGGGGCACAACTTTTTTCCTAGTGAGCCCAGAATTCCTGGATAGCCCAGAATTCCTACTGAGCCCAGATTGATTTTAATAAATTTAAAATTCCCAGTGAGTGTATTTACTATTCCGAAAATACCCTTTATCTATACATATTCCTCATCTCCCTCTTCTCTCGTCATTTCTTCTCCAACCGTCTAACCCAAAACCCTAGTTTCCTCTTTCCTCTTTCCCTCCCCCCTCCCCTCATCCTCTCCATCATTTTCTCTACCTCATTCTCCTTCCAAATCTCCTCTCTCTCCCATTCGAACAGCCGACGCCGCTACTCTCGCCGGCGAGGAAGAGACGCCGACGCCACCGCCGCAACCGCCGCCACCGATGCCGCCACCAGTGAGCTCTGGATATTGCTGTCGGTGTTCTCCCGCCACCACCGCCGCCTTCCCCAATTAGCAGGTGAGTATTCCTAATTTAGCAATATTTATTTTAAAATTTAAATTTTTTTATTTTTGGATCAAACAACTCTTGATTGTGATTTTGTTGGGATAGAGAGGAGGAAGAGTGAATGAGGTATCAAATTTGGTTCTAGCAATTTTTTGTTAATTTTGATTTTTAATATTTAGATTATAATTATGAGGAAAATTTAATATTGTAATCATAGTGGTAAAATATGAGAAATTTAGTTATTTTTCTAATCATAAACGATAAACCATTTATTGTGTGTGTGCATGTATTATGACTATATGATATATACAGGAACGAAATCCACTGCGTTGTATTAGTCACTGGAGAAAAATAAGTGCATAGTCGTTGACGACAGCGGCATGGGATGTTATTCAGTGCACTTACGAAAATTAAAGCCGTGATCAGTGGTTGTACTCAGCCAGGAGAACTACCAAAAGAACAAGTAGAGGAACAAGCAGAGGAACAAGCAGAGGAACAAACCACTCCTAATGCACCGAATACAACGGTTATGACTCGAATCAGAAGCAGACGTCACCCCCCAGGAAGAAACGAAGACAGTGATTAGGTTATATTTTAAGTGCATTGATATGGATGTTGTTAAAAACTTGAAGCGACAAGTGACAATGTTTTCTTTTAAACAATTTGTTATTTTCATGAATATTTGCTCTTTGTTTGTATGGGAGCTTACTTGGTTTATCCGTATGTGTTGCAACCAAATGACTGATATGTTTTCTTTGATCGAAATGCTTATTTTGGTGGAAGTGACTAAATATATTCTTCGTATCAGTGTATCATCAGTTGTATCTTTGTATCATTGTTGTCTTCACTATATCATAGTATCATTTTGGTGGAAGTGACTAAGCTTATATTTGTTCTTTGTTTGTATTGGAGCTTATTTGGTTTATTTGTATGTGTTGCAACCAAGTGACTGTTATGTTGCTTTAGTGGAAGTTTTTATTTTGTTGGAAATGTTATCTTCACAATATATTTTTTTGGTTGTTTGTATGTATGAGAGCTTAAACATATACTTCACTATATCATTATTTCACTATATAATTCTTCGTATCAGTGTATCAGTGTTGTCATCAATATATCAGTGTATCATTGTTATCAGTGTTCATGTACTGTGTATGGATAAATAGCCTTTACATTTATAAAATAAGCTCATTTCTCTTATCCTCATCTGAACTTTTTTGATGTATTGAATTAAATGCATTTCTCTCAAATATGTTTATCTTAATTGAATTTCCCTCCAAATACCAAATTGTTGATTATATGCAGGCATGGATTCATGCAAGGATTTCCGCCTGGTATGAGGCTCACCAAGAATTTTTGACCCCAACTAAAGGACCGGCAGCGGATGGAAAAGAGAGCCAATTTTTTTTTTTCCATTTTTTATTTTTTGAATTTATTTGGATTTATTTGTGTATTGATGAAATTTATTGTCGGAAAGCATAAACTTTATGTATAAATTCTATGATCTCAGTCGGTTGATTGTATCTTTCTCATACTCCGAGTTATTAATAAATTACGTGATTTTATTTACCATATGATTGAGCTGGTATATTAGTGTGTTCTGAATCTGTTGGTGATTATTTTTTTTTTTGGTTTTCTGGAATGAGTTGCAAGTATTTAATTCTTTCTTATTGTTTATGGTGGTTAACATATGCAAATATTTATCAATTTCGAAAAAAACGAATCGAATAGAAATAGAAACTAAATTGAATAAATTCTGTTTAGTTGGGAGAAAATTTCATTTATTTTGGGAAAATAAAATAAAGTAAAATGTGATTAGATATCATAGTAGCGGTCTAATAAGAAGAAAAATTTATAGCGGTATGCTTTTGTCAAAACAACCAAAATGTTAAAAAAATCTCAAACTAATTTTTTAAAAAAATTAAAAATTTGCTTGTTGTTGCCAGGAATTGAACTTGGGTCACCCATATGACATTACAAGAGTACTAACAACTATGACACAACAACTTTGTGGATAATAAGACAAAAAAATACTATTTACCTCCTGTCCGGGGTATACACCCAGACAAAATTTATTTGTCTAGACTGACAGTCCGGACAAAATGCTGCTGTCCGGACTATCAGTCCGGACGAGAAAGAGAAAGAGGTTGAAGACAAGGGCAATTTAGTCCAAAAAAATTAATAGCAAACTTGTAATAAAATCGAAATTTTTAATTGGGCTCACTAGGAAAAAAGTTGTGCCCCTTTAGAAGTTCCCGAATCGAAGAGGAAGGGAAATAAGTAATGGGTTGCGGGTACGGGTCGGGTTTTGGGTGCAGGTCGGGCAAAATTTTAACGTTCGAAACCTGATAACCCGTTTGTCCGCATAATTGGGCGCATTCTTCTTTTTCTACGCGTTTCGGTGGCGAAAACGGATATGTGTGCCCGCATAGAGCATTTTTTAGAACACTCAGATTCTTCAACCTTGCTCTCTTCTTTGGCATCATTCTCTCTGCTCTTCTCTTTTTCAGTATTTCGGCTGTCATAGTCATCTCCATTCCTCTCTTTTCTGTTAGGGCTACCACCATCACCATCTCTATGTCGTCGCTCTTCCCGTTTTCTGTCTCTCCGTCTTCTGTCTCTCCGTCGTGGACTGTTATCTCTATCTCTCTTCCTAGCACGATCATCTCTCTTCTCATCTTCATCACTGGAGCTCCGTCCTTTATCTCTGCTCCTCTTCCCATCACCATCCCTGTGCCTTCTCTCATCTCCTGTCCTGTCTCTGAGGACTCTCAGCTCTGCTCTCTTTCCCTATTTTTCAGGCGTTCATCTTTCTTATCTGTCAGCTCCCCTTCCTCCATGCTATCATCATCGCCATCTCTTCTACTGTGCTCTCTATCCAATTTCCTTTCATTCTTATGCCGCTGGTTATCACTACTGCCATCTCTTCTACTAGCTATATGTGTGTGTGTGTATATCTACACACACACAGAGATATATATATATGTGTGTGTGTGTGTATATACGTATACACGTATGTATATACATGTATACATATGTGTGTGTGTATATATATATGAGCACATATATATATATATATATATATATATATATATATATATATATATATATATATATATATATATATATATATATATATATATATATATATATATATATATATATATATATGTACACACACACAGATATGTATGTATGTATGTGTGTATGTATGTATGTATGTATGTATGTATGTATGTATGTATGTGTATATATATATATATATATATATATATATATATATATATATATATATATATATATATATATATATATATATATATATGAGTACATATATATATACATATACATATATATATATACACACATATATATATACATACATACATACATATATACATATATATATATATATACATATATACATACACACACACATATATATATATATGAATAAACGGGAAATTCATCAGCGTTGAATGGAGTTCCTTAACCGCCGCTTAGAAGCCCAATAAAATTATTACATGTGGCGTCACTCAAGATAACAAATAAAAGAATTTTCTTAACCGTCATTTGAGTGACACCACGTGTAATAATTTTATTAGACCATCTAAGCCGCGGTGAAAGAACTCTCTTCACCGCCGGTAAATTTCCCGTTTTCTATCCTATTAATAATACAACTACTACTTGCAACAACTATTCATATATTTATAGGAGTTTTAGGCATTAGGAAAATGACTAATATATTAACTCCAAAATAAGATTGGAGGGATAAGCAGAATTCGATTAAAATCGAAATAACCGAGATCAAAACTGTTCCGAACAAACAAAATGGAATTGAACCGAACCGAAATAATTCGGCCAGCTTTCGGCTCGAGCTTTGAAAACCGAAATCGAACCAAACCAATTATTTTAAAATTCAATTTTATTCAACTGTGAGAGAGAGAGATTATTGTAGGTGAGGCGCCAGCTCAGGAAAAGTTACGTGAGGTAGCGGCAAAACTATTTCTTTTTTACAATTACTATCTATACCTCCTTAACTTTTTTCGGATTAAAATTTCATAAATTTTGGAGTTCATTTACCTTTTCATATACAAAATATTTTATTCATTGAAAACCGTTAATTTTGTGTTAACTTGATGGAGAACCAAATCAAAATTAAAACTCAAGAAATTAGGTATGTTATAATCCAAAAAAAAATTAAAAAGATTATTGGAGATAATATAAATAAATTGCAGTTCAAGTAACTTGCATGAGCAGTCAACTCATTTCCATTTTTCTCATATATATATATATATATATATATATATATATATATATATATATATATATATATATATATATATATATATATATATATATATATATATATATATATATAATAAATTCAACACAAATTGGATACATTGAAGAGATATGCTTACTGAAATAATTAAAATTATAATTTTTAAACAATTCAAAATTCAGTTCTAATCTAACCAAACTGAATTAATTCGGTTCAATTTTGCTAAAATTGGCAAAAAAATGAATCGAAACCGACCGATACTCACCCCTACCATCTCCAACCTTATGAATGGGGAAGAGAAATGAGTAATACACCACTGTATCTATTGTTTGGGAAGAGGATTAGGTGCTAGTACTTTTGATTTTTGACTTACTGGAAATCTAGGATGAGAATGAAGTCTAAGCCTTGAATTTGGGAGTCCATTGGACCGACCTACTAGTTAATCACACATGACTAGCCCAGACGAAGCTGTTTCATTAGATCTAACACCACCAGCTACCAGCTAGCGATGTTCGATCGGTTGATCGGTCAGAAATCGGAGTTTTCCGATATCCGAAGGTAGAAAACTCCCATCGTTACATGAAAAATTTTCCGACCGATTTCGGTTGGAGTCGGACGAAATCGCATGAATCGATGGTGGAATTCGTTCAGTTGGGAAATCAAAGTTTTTCGATCAGATCTGACCATAGAAGACTCCAATAACTGAAAAAAAATTCTGATTGAACTTCGATCGCCGGAGTCGGTTGCTCTTGTTCACCCCCCACCCCGGCACAACACAACAAATTCCCATGGAAAAAACCTAAAGACACACCCCAAATGTACAGAGGGCACGCGCAAGCATGATTGCGTGGGGCCCACCGCAGTGTTAATGGGTAGGGTGTGCCCTTTTGACCAATTACTTCCCTTGCGGCAGGCCCTAGGCTGAGCTGCCTTGCAACGTTTCCAGCTAGGAGCCTACTGCGGGAAACTCTAAAAGCTCACCCCATTTGACTTAGTGAGCACCACATCCTATCGCAAACAGATTAGCACCATTGAGCGAAATGCTAAGGTGCTTACAAAGTCAACCGGGGTGTGCAATTAGAATTGCCCGCCTCCCTGCTTTCCCGTCTCATTTCCCCGCCAGAGCTTCTGTCAACATGGTCAATATTACCCTGTATGTAAGCATTAAATATCAAACCAGACTGCTTTTGACTTCTTTTAGTTTTACAGCAGTCTCCAAGGGCTTTCTTGTAATTTCACTCCCCACACCTCCCAACGTTGCTGTCCTGTGCCCTGTCAGCATTAATTACTTGCTTTCGCTCCCCCGAAGTACTCTCTCTCTCTCTCACCCAACCAAACCCAACCCAAGAGACCAACTCTCCCTCTCTCACTATACGCTCTCTCTAAAACTTTCTCGAAAATTCACTCCTGGAATGCAATTGAAGTAGCAACAACCAGCATTAGCCGCGCTGAAGCCGTCGTGCAGGCCTCGTTATAACCGCGTGGGAAGTGTGTTAAAGCCGTGCGGAGAGTGGATGCTGAAGCCGCGTGCAAGCCGTGCGTAAGCCGCTTTGAAACCGAGTGCAAGTCGCGTTCAAGGAGCATTGAGCCGCGTGCAGGCCTTGGGAATGCCGCGTGTAGGACGTGTGTAAGCCGGGTGCAAGCAGTGGGAATGCCACGTGCAAGCCGTGTGTAAGCCACGTGCAAGCAGTGGGAATGCCGCATGCAAGCCGTGTGTAAGCCACGCGTGAAGTCGCGTTTAAGCCGTGGATAAGCCGTGTTCAAACCCTGTGTAAGCCGCAGTGAAGCCGCGTGCAAACCGTGGAAAAGCCGCAGTGAAGCCGCGTTCAAGCTATGGATAAGCCGTGTTCAAACCGTGTGTAAGCCGCGTGCAAACCGTGGAATTGCCTCATGCAAACCATGGAAAAGCCGCGTGCAAGCCGTGTGTAAGCCGCGGTGAAGTCACGTTCACGCCGTGGATAAGCCATGTTCAAACCCTATGTAAACCGTGGTGAAGCCGCATGCAAACCGTGGAAAAGCCGCAGTGAAGCCGCGTTCAAGCTGTGGATAAGCCATGTTCAAACCGTGTGTAAGCCGCGGTGAAGCCGCGTGCAAGCTGTGGAATTGCCTCATGCCAAGCATGGAAAAGCCGCGTGCAAGCCGTGTGTAAGCCACGGTGAAGTCGCGTTCAAGCCGTGGATAAGCCGTGTTCAAACCCTATGTAAGCCGCGGTGAAGCCGCGTGCAAACCGTGGAAAAGCCGCAGTGAAGCCGCGTTCAAGCTGTGGATAAGCCGCGTTCAAGCTGTGGATAAGCCGTGTTCAAACCGCGTGCAAACCATGGAATTGCCGGGTGCAAACCATGGAATTGCCGCGTGCAAACCATGGAATTGCCTCGTGCAAGCCGTGTGTAAGCCGCGGTGAAGTTGCGTTCAAGCCGTGGATAAGCCGCGTTCAAACCCTGTGTAAGCTGCGGTGAAGCCGCGTGCGAACCGTGGAAAAGCCACGGTGAAGCCGCATTCAAGCCGTGGATAAGCCGTGTTCAAACCGCGTGTAAGCCACGGATAAGCCGTGTTCAAACCGTGGAAAAGCCGCGGTGAAGCCGTGTTCAAGCCGCATGCTAGCCGCGTACAACCCGTGAGTGTTGAAGCCGTGTGAGGAGCACGTGCTAGCCGCGTTGAAGCCGCCTTTGAAGCCGCACGTGAGCCGCATTGAAGCCGGGGTGGCGCGTGGAAGCCATTGACCGATGTGATGGGAAGAAGGGCGGCAACCTATCCAGCAGCGAAGCAATTGCGGACTCTAACTCTGCTTATTTTACTGATTTTCCTGTTTAAAGAGAGGTGACCTAATTAATATTAGCTAATGGATAGGATTCCAGCGGTAGGGATGGGGGAGTTTCTAAAGGGGCACAACATTTTTCTTAGTGAGCCCAGTTAATATCGCTCCTGATTTGAGCCCGGACAAAAAAATGCTTTAGAAGTGGGCTCACTAGGAAAATTGATGTGCTCCTTTAGAAACTCCCTAGGGATGGGGATCCTTGATTATGCTTATTTTATTTGCTATGAATACTCGGTTCATGGGGATATTCAAAGATTATCAAATCTCATAAGTAGTTGATATTCATTCCCAGCACAGTTACTGGGGAGTTTCCAAAGAAGCACACTATTTTTCTCAGTGAGCCCACTTAAAAAGAACCAGTCCAATCAAAAAATTAAAATTCACAAGACAGGAGGCTCACTAGCAAAAGTAGTGTGCTCTTTTGGAAACTCCCAGTTACTAGCTTTCGAAACATTTATACTCATTAAGAAGAAGGGAAATATATATATATATATATATATATATATATATATATATATATATATATATATATATATATATATATATATATATATATATATATATATATTTATTTATTTATTTATTTTGCATATATGCAGTATAAAACCTGCTCTAAAGAAGTGTTTATTTGCATGAAAGTAGAATGTAAGTAGCGGAAGTAAAACTTCCATTATGATAATGTTGATTATATATAGTACCTCTACGTTTTCTTTTCTATTCTCTTTATTTTGTTTTTGTTATTGCTCTTGAAATTTTATTTTTTTTATTACTTTCTCTATCATTATTTTTCAATTCTACTCAAGTTTTGGAAAAATGCACAAAATAACAATAGATTAATATTATTATTTATTTTATTTGACAATAAAATAATATCTTATTTTCAAGAGTAAGCACACAAACACTTGAACTCTATTAAAAAACTCTCTTTCTAAACTTTTATTTCTGAAGCAACCTCAATTTTTCTTCCTTGCTTCATTCACTTTCAAGAGCCAAACATGACGTAATTGTATGGAAAGATTAGTTCGAAAGTTTGAACCTGTTCATATTAATATGTGTTCATTATATTTGAAACTTTGTTAAGCAACATGTAATCAAAGCAATATAATTATTATATTTGAAAGTTTGAACCACCCTCTCCTTTGCCATCTTTGAGAGCGATTATGTGATAGTAATATAATTATCAAATGACTTCCGCAACAGATATTTCAAATTTTATTCTTTTGTTTATATAATGCCTTTTTTTTTTAAATTTCAAAATCTATTCTTATTGTTGCTTCTATTGATGAGGACTGGGTCATGAACCTGAACAATAGATATTTTATGGAAGTTACTTTTACATGCATTTTGATGAATGATAATGTGAATAGAGCAAATAAAAAATTGGCCCGACTCCACTCAAACGTAATACCTCTTGCTTGCAAGAAGAAGATTTCAACTTTGATTTCTAGTGATGTCAATTGGAGAATTCAATCTGGTAGTTAATTCATGTATCTCTTTTTGGTATTTATGTAGTATAGTTTAGAAATACGGAAATGTGCTTATTTGCTATCATAATACTTGTAATATCCTCTACCGGGATACTGAATAGCGGAAAAGGAATATGTTAATTCTCCGATAAGATAATAAGGAATAAAATTATTTATAATTATTACGGATTCCTTTCTCAGAAAAACTAGTTACAATTATTTTATATATTTATGAGAATCATTATAAACTACACTAACTCTCATCACATCCTATGTGGAACTATCGAGCAAGGGGTATTACAATAGTTGGCTGTAAAGTATCTATTTTGCTAATATCTAATTAATGGAAAACAGGAGGAGCTTGTATCATCGTTTATGCTATAAAAAGAAAAAAATACTTGGCTATAAGGAGAACAATTGGAATTGTCCCAACATCTATTGGCATTTTCCCTTTGCTCAATTGGCATCATGGTCGAACTTTTGCAATGTCGAATTACCTCGCATGTTACATGGAGGGTCTTGCCTGTTCCCCTTTCTTTACTAAATTTTGGAGAGTCACCTTTCGTGGTCCTCCAGCGCTTCGATTTGAACATGCTTCGATTTGAACGTGTGCGGGTCTCCTCACATGCGGCTCACGCCATTCAAGGTGGCCCAACCCAGCATTCATTCGCAAATCCATTGTCAAAATTGAGACAGTTCGACCTCGGAAGCGGAGTCGCATATAGGCAGTGCTGTCTGTCTACCATTGACTCGATATATTCCTGCGATCCATTGGCTCACTCCCTTTCAATCATTCATCTTTGTCACGAGTAGCCGCCGCAGGGGTTCGTCAGTCTTCATGGGCCCACGATTCTCATGCTAATATTCAATCTAGCTCTTGCTTTTGTAAAGGGAGAGATGTACTCTATTTTAACTCCAATGAAAACTCTAATACTACTAAACAAGAAGTATTTCTGATGGATTAAAAAGCATGAGAAAATCAAAATAAATACTTAATGTATTTTTTTTATCAATTGCCGTAACAATATAAAAAGAGAAGAGAATCACATTCTGCAGATGCATTTACCATGAAAAATAATTTCCTTCAATTTCTAGTTTGAATTAAAATTCGATCATCGATATATATTAAACTGAATTAGTAGGGTAAGAAAAAAAACATAACGAAAGAAAAGTTAAATATTAGCATTTTGCGCGAAATGAAGAAAAATATTAAAACTAATCTCCCAATACAATTACTATCGAGAAATGATGATATACATAAGATTACCCGAGAAATGATCCGAGACATAAGATGATCGTATCTAGAAGTGAATGTAATGCCTTTTAGATCAGCACATCAAAATCGTGAATACCAAATTTGAATCACAATGCAAACTTGGTGTCCAGCCTGCAAAAGCAAATGCACCGATGAATTTTCAATTGGTATATATCTCTCCGTGTTTCATTTATTAAGATTCAAATATTGGCCAGTACCGATATGCTGGGATTTGGTCATGCATTCGAAGAGTTTCGAGTAATAGAGAGGTGCCAAGGAACAAACAAAAAGCCAACGAGAGGATAAAAAAGGAGAACAGTGAGATCTTCAGTCGATGGTTGACAACATGATCAACTGGTTAGTCGATCGTGAGAAATGTGAGACAAAACCTTAGATCAATAATGTAGATCGTTGAGAATATTTATAATCTAAATTTGTTCATTTGGAATGTGGGTTCTTCTATTTTCTACTTTTTTTTTTGTTTTATTTTTTATTTCATTTCGATTTTCTTTCCCTCTCGTTTCTTTCTATTTTCTTCCATCATTTCCATCGATCCTGTAAAATCTTTCCCATTTTCTTATCGAGCGAATTTTTTGATCAAAAGTACTATGTGAAATCTTCAGTTTTTCCCTCTTCCTCGATCCCTATCCCATAGGTACAGTGTACCAATTGACATTACATTGTTGTCTCTCGAATGATGATGTGTAGTTTACCATGGTAGTTTTGTGTCTTGTGCCTAAATCCAATCATCTACGGGTGCATCTAGCTTCCTTCCGCCATAGTTATCGGATCTGGGGTTTTTTTGAGAGGCCTATTGATCGGTGTTTTTACTATAGTTGGTATGAGAGCCCATGGTTCTATGGCAATCTAATAAGTATCTCATCCTTTGGACATGCAGGAGTAAACCTCAGGTGCAACATTTTAATACCATAATCAACAAAGTATTCGTTTTCAATAACAGAAGGTCCAAAATCTCTAATATATTATGCGAAAGAGTTTAATGATTGTTGTCACCGATTCCGCATATATTAGTTGGTTATATGAACATACTCTATAGATTTGCAGTCCATATGAAGATAATATTCACTAGTAAGTATTAACAACTTTTAAAAGATTACCTCAGGTGTCAGCAACATGAATATTATGATCAGAACCGGGTGACATTCTACTAGACGTACTCCCCTCACCGTAGCTTGCAGCCACAACTCCACCATCTACTTCATAGTCAGCCATTTTGTCCGCATCCGATGCACTTCTTTCTTGGATTGTAGGCTCTCCGATTGCAGGAAGAGAAGAAGGGTCTACTATATCATCTACCGTCCTTGACTTCTCATATAGATCATCACAGTCGACAATGGTATAATCCAATTCCTGTAATACAGTCGGAATCGACGTGCTAGCATGCTTCCTGGCCGTATCTATGCCATCCATCCCAATATTTGGAGTAAAACATCTAACTTCTATATTCTCTTCATGCACCCAGGATCTGAAGTCATTCAACGAAGGAGGCATTTTAGAGAAGAACACGTCCATGAAATTCTGCCATGTACCCTTGGTAAATGGGTTGTCCCTCTTATCATAACGATAGCGAAAATTTTCATAAGTTGTCTGCAGCAAATGTAACAGGCAAACTCAGCAGTGCGTATCAATCAGTCCAAATATACAGAAACATTTAGATTCTCAACATGTTTTGTTGTTACATTATGCAATAATCAACTTAAAACGCACAGGTAGAAATATTTTTTTTGACATTGGCATTGTTGAATGGTACCTGATTCGTGCTAATTAAATAAATATGGAAGATGGTAAGCCCACCGACAAACCAGACGGTTAAGAAAGTGTACAATATGAGCACAAGCGAGATGACTTCTTCCTTCATAGACCTCAGAGTGGAGTTGTGATGGTTTTTCTTTTCCTCGACAATGTTCAACCACGATAAGGTGAATACGAAAATGCATAGTAATGTAGACGTAGATATAAACAAGAAAAAGAACCGGTAGTTTCTCTACAGTTAATTACATAAAACAGAGTTAGTGCATCGAAGTAATTCCTTCTAAATATTGAAGATTTTTACTTTCATTGCAAGGAAAATATTTAGATAAGAATCCACTCGTAAAGAAACTATGCAGATATAGAGACATGGTAGCTCTCCGCCTCTTCCCCCTCAAAAAGAAGAAGCGGAACGAGAAGGGAATCTTTGTGCCATAACTTACCAATGCACTGACTGACCCAAGGGCAATGGTGATCGAACTTCTGAACGCAATTGTTGCATATAGAACAATGCGAAGCACGTGGTGGGCGATAGAGCAAGCACGTATCACAATATTTTACTTTGACAGAATATCCATTTACAATGACATCCTTTGTCCTGGGCAATCTCAAGTGTGGAGTTCTTCCGCTTACCCATTCCATAGATGGAGTGGTCACGTCAAATACTTGTTCTGATTCTGGAGGCTGGGAATTTCTCGGTATTATCCCTGGATCTCTGCTAGATGTCATTAAGAGAAAGGTCAAGTCCTGCATCATCATCCACCCGAGATGTTAGCTCACGTCCTGATGGAAATTATTGATCAGGTACCATAACTTCATAATAGATCCGATTATTTATTCTTACCACAAGCATTAAGATTATCGTCACAAATAATATTGGAAAGCCAAGAATATGGGTGTGGGCGTTAACATCGTTCCCTTCACGATTGTGTAGCTTGAAACTATCTTGGATTTTTCTAGATATTTGAAAACAAAATAATAATGGTGGACCGGCTATAAGAAGCATGGATAGAAAAAGCGATGCAACACCCGGACCAAATATCAGTCTCCCTCCACAGAAAAATCTCTGATAAAAGTAGAACATGCTTTCAGTATCAGTATCTCAAATGATTCAGTATCCGTTACAAATATAATGATGCACTACATAATTATACTTCAAACTGATCATTTTGCACACAAGGTATTTCATGGAAAGTATTTCAATATTATCCTATTACTATTACTAATGTTACCGGATGGTCCAAGGTAAACTTTTGGCCCACCCTACTGAAATTTTTGAATTAAAAAATTAATAATTTATCTTTTTAATTCAAAAGTTTAGATACAATGGGCCAAAAATTAGCTCATGGACTTGTCCATGCTCGTCCCTAACTAGAACCATTTCATATAACATAATACGAATTAAAATTTGTAAAATGAGACAAAACATAGTCTTTCATTCTATATTACTTCCTAGTCTCCAACGAGGGAGGCATTATTCAAACACACACATGTGTGTGTGCACATGCACGCGCACACACACACATATATATCCATATCGGATGAGACAAGAATTATTGTAGTTTATAATAATTCTCATGACTCTATAAAGTAATCATATCTCACCTTTTTAAGATAGGAATACAAAGTTAATTATAAACTATTTTAACTCTTGTTATTCTACACATTCAAACCGAATATGTTGCCGATAACTGTTGTACATACTCGTATATCAAATATCGGAAGCGTGGTGTAACCCATTAAGATAAGCTCTTTAGTTAATTGTTATGATGGAAACTATTTGCTACTGATGTGGTTACCGAGTAACCAGTCTTGTTCTTATTTCAGCAAGAATATTGATGACAATATCTTTTGATCGATTTAATCACAATCGTCTTCTCATTAACAATAATTCTTATCATCATTGAAACAATGGCACCAACAATCCACCATCTGAGAAGTTTTCCTAAATGGAAATTATAGAGAAAGCAATTAACAATATACGGCAATTCCTAATTAAACAAGCATCTGATACACAGCAAAGATCCCAACTTTTCTTCCAGTTTGGCAAATTATGATTAAATGGGCACATCAGAATCGTAAAAAAGCAAACTTTACGAAATAAATTCAAGCAGAAATGAGAGAGAATGAGCCCTTACATTGTTCCCTTTCCAAACTTGGTAGACCCTCTTGCAATTGGGCTTTGCTGGTGCCATATCTCCAAAATTTGGAAATTTTGAGACTAGGGTTTTAATAAAAATGAAGAAATACGAGTTGGGTCTCTCTCTCTCTCTCTCTCTCTCCTCATCTCGTTTCCAGATCAAAAGGAGGATCTTGCGAGCATTTTGTCAAGCCAGGCGGCTCCTTTCTCATCTCTTTCCCTTAAAAAATAATAAAAAGGGAGAAAATTTGGAGGAAAAAAATTGTTTTGTTTTGTTAATTAGGCATTATGGCAGATACCTTGACGGCATTCTCAATCAATAGCCTGCGGATTTCTCCGCCAGAGAGGAGAGAGAAAGACTCCTCTCTCTCTCTCCTTGGGACTACATATGTTGAATATAATCATGAGGTGATGGTATATTGAAGAATTTTCCAATTTAACCGTAGAAAAATATTTTCCAAATGCAACTAATTTGGACTTGAAAATTTCGGATTGGATTTTAATTATTAGTATTATTTGAATTTGACAAGTTCGAATTCTAATTAAGAAGATCCAGTAAGTTCGGATTCGTCTGGAATCTAGATTTGATAAGTCTGAATGTCTAATCTTGAATATAAATGATATATTATATATTTATAGCTCTCTCTCTCTCAATCCCTCCCTCGTTCTCTCTCTCTCTATCTCTCTATCGCATCTTATTTCTCTAACTCAACCCTTCTCCTTCTCACTCTCCCTAACTTTATCTCGTCTCTATTTTGCACTCTCTAGCTCAATTACTCCAATCTTTCGTATTCTCTAAATCCTTCGAGCTCCCTTTTCTTCAATCTCACTCCTTCTCGCCCTCCTCAATATATCATACTCTCTCCTTCCCCAATCTCTGTCCCACTTTCTACCTTCTGCAATCTCTTTTCCACCTCAGTATCCCACTCTCTCCCTCCTCCAATCCCTCTCTCTCTAACTCCTTCAAGTTCTCTTAAATGTTCAATAAAAATACCATAAACTCAAAAAATATCTTACAATTCAATATATAAAACTCAATATCCTTAACCAAATTCAATCAGTGATCAAAATATAGAAAATTAGTAGGAATGAGATTTTAAAAACCATTACATTAACTCAAATAGAGTAGACATGTCCAAAATTTTCATCAAAATAAATTGTTTCAGTAACACATATTACTTATACATATATACTGTAGACACCTAAAAAAAAAAAAAAATTTGCAGATACCCGCAGGAGAACTCATGGGAGGCTCCCGCGGGAGAACTCCCGCGGGTGCACCCGCGGGGGGACTTCCGCGAGTGCACCCGCGGGTGGGGGGTTATAACCCGACTTTTTTTTGGCTTGTTTCTCCTGCAGGTTGAGTCAGTTCCGGATATTCCGTGATCCGATTTTTTAGGAAGGATTAGAACCGAATTTCGAACTGATTCGGTCTATAAAAGACAGGAATTGAGTCCAGAGAAGGGACTTTTGGGACGATTTTGGGCGAACTCGTGAAATCAAGAACTAGCGGAGCAGAGCCATCCTCTTTCCAGTCAGACGGTCAACGGAGTGCATCAACAAGGCTCCATCGCCACCCGAACCTACATCAAAATAGGGAGTAAATTAATATTCCCGTTCTTGTTACTCCTCAATTTTGTAATACAAATCCTTTTGTTATAATCCAAAAATTTTATAATGGAAGGAAATGTCCAATTTTGAGCAAATAAGAACTGGCGACCATAGTAGGAGCCTCTCTGTTTATCTCAGAGAACTTGGTGGCGCAATCCGACCGGGTGCGGATCGGTTCAATGGTTGAGACGCTGGTCGTGGAGGTTGACCAGCAAAAATACGAGAAGTTCCTATCATCCTCGGATTCGAAGCCCAGGCGTCATCGCCGGGCGACGATTAAACAAGGCGAGACGTCATCGCCCTCCAAAATTGAAAGGGCGTTATTGCCATTCAATACTTACGAGGCATTATCGCCGTTGAAACTGATAAGACGTCATCGTCTGTCAAGAACACGACGTTATCGCCCATTCCAAAGTCAAGCCAAAAGTTAAATCAGACCTTAACCGCTCCCAAAAGAGAAATTTAAGGCGTAAAACTCAACGAGCATGCCTCAATCATACAGGAAGGGTTGCAGAAAACTCCGGGACAACAAAAAATTTCGGAGCAAACCCACGGATGCAGCCACGGGTTGTATCCCGCAGAAGCAACTCCACAGGTGCAAACCCGCGGCTTGCAACCGCGGGTGCCAACCCGCACCCGGGGGTGCAACCGCAGGTTGCACCCCGCGGGAACAAACCCACGGGTGCAAACCCGCAGTTGCAATCGCGGGTTGCATCCCGCAGATGCAACGGCGGGTTGCACCCCGTAGATTCCACTTCGCGGAAGCAATGATAGGTTACGTTCAATGAACACAACTCTCATATCTCTTCGAGCACGCCTATGATGAGCACGCAATATACACCAAATATTTTAATCTCTCTAGCAGAGGTGCGGGGCCCACACAACTACTCAGGCCAGTGTGCACTCCAGAAAAATCTGCAGAAGGGTTGGAGAACGATCTGATGCTGGAAAAGAGCCCACTCCTGAAATATTATAAACCCTCCAGTATTATGAACCAAATTTGCGATGCAAGAGGCGTCAAGATGCAAATAGAGATGAGAATGTACCTCCAGATTTAAGAGAGTATTTCAATTGGAAAAAAAACTCATCACAAAATATTCCTCAATGCCAATGAGAATAGTTAATCTCAACTGTTCTATCAAGCTGCAGATGCAACTCAAAACGGTCGGTTTTTAAGCGGATCACTGAACCCAAAAGAATACGAACGGTGAAGAGGGTGTTCTCTGAGACCGATCTGTCTGCTGCCTCATCGCATATGGTTAATAAAGGCAAAAAGGTGGTCGGAAACAACCCTTTAGATAATGAAATTATTCCAGGGTTAAAAGGGGTTTCTATTGAGCCAGAGAGCGTGTGTCTAGAAGTCTCTAGGAGGCTTGAGAGACAAGAAAATGTCTCGAACAGCAAGAGCAGACAATAGAAGAAATGAAATAACTTTTAATTGAGTTGTTAGCTCAAACTAGAAAGAACCAATCCTCGTCATCCATTTCTGGTCGGCAGGAAGAAGAACGACCTGTCCAAATAAATGAAGACAGCGAGGACGAGAATGAAGAAATTCCTCCTTATTCAAGAGAGGAAGGAAAAGTGAAGGTTATCATCAACCCTCACGTAGAAAAAATCGAGAAGATGGAGAACCAACTACAAACTCTTCTTCATCGCAAAAAACTACAAGAAGTAGGGATAGTACGTCCCTATCTCATAGAATAGGAAACCATACCTTATCCTGCAAGATATAAACCATTGAACCTTCAGTCATTCACTGGTAAAAGTTCGCCGCAATAGTACATCTTCTACTTTCTGTCGCAGACATGACACCTCATTGGGAATGATCCGACTCTGACTAAGATATTTGCGAGCACTTTACGGGGGCCCGCATTTACCTGGTTCATGTAGCTACCCCAGGGAACAATTAAATCATGGGCTGATGTAGAACGTGAGTTCTTAGCCCGATTCTTGGAAGATAATACTGAAGTCTCTATACTATCCTTGCTAATAGCAAAGCAAGAGGAAGGCGAGACGGTCAAAATATATATCGAGCGGTTCCGAGAACTTTCTGTTCGATGTCCACATGGCATGACGCAGGACACTCTTGTGAAAATTTGCAGACACAATTTGTTGACCGATATTCTAAATAAGATGGGTTTGGTCGAAACCAAATCATGAAAAGATCTGCTTAAGCAGGGTGAAAATGTCGAAGATATACTTCGACGCCTCAAAAAGCAGCAGTCTGCAACCGGAGGCAGTACAAATGAAGCTCCATTCCATTTTTTCCGTTCCAAAGGGAAAGACATAATGGCAATGGCGGTGGAAAGCACACCGAAACAGAAAGCATGACCAACTTTAAGCAACACAGCAAAGTCACAAGGCTTCAAAAGCAGTATTCATTTAAGGATATCATACTGCTACTATGTTCAATCTGCTCAGTAGTGTAAAATGCTCAAGTTGCCAGAGAGTAAGAGGCCTGAAGAGGTTGGGAAGACTAACGATCCAAATTACTGCCTATACCACCGGATTGTAGGTCACTCTACAAAAAATTATTTTATTCTAAAAGACAAAATTCAGGCGTTGATCAACGCTGGAGCAGTTCAGCTCAAAGCTGAACAAAAAAAGATTTAGAGCTAACTCAGACATATTTAATGGGGGTGGTCTAAAGGTACCACTTGAGCTCACGACAATTCCAAAAGACGAGCTCAGGGCGGTTAATTTAGACCCTCATAACCTGCAAAAGAAAGGGTTAATCCTTTTTGCTATAAAGAAGCAGGGGGTTGTGAGGGTGCACCCTAAAAAAAAAAAAAAATTGCCCAACGCCATCAAAGCAAAGGGGAAGAGAATAAATTTTTCGCCAACCCCACCATGCTGTGGGTAAAAAGCATGAACTACCCAACGCCATCAAGCTAACGGGAAGAGAATAAATTTCTCGCCAACCCCACCATGCTGGGGTAAAAAGCATAAACTACCCAACGCCATCAAGGCAATGGGAAGAGAATAAATTTCTTATCAATCCCACCATGCTGAGGGTAAAAAGCATGAATTACCCAATGCCATCAAGGCAGTGGGAAGAGAATAAATTTCTCGCTAACCTCACCATGCTGAGGGAAATAGTATGGCTAGCCCAACTCAAACGGTAGTTAAATTTCTTATCAATCCCACCATGCTGGGGGTAAAAAGCATAAATACCCAATGCCATCAAGACAGTGGAAAGAGAATAAATTTCTCACCAATCTCACAATGCTGAGGGAAATAGTATGGCTAACCCAACTCAAACGGTAGTTGGTAAAGGCTAATCAAATCCGTTAATAGCTGGGGGTTTGCTAAAAATTCTATGACAAATCTGTCACAACAATATCCTTATTCGAATATAAGGATACATCACTGCCCAAATCTGCTAAATCAAAAGGAAGAGGAAAAGTTTGACATTTAAGTCCAAACGAAATTCTCGACAACTCAGAATACTGAGGGGAAGAATATGGTTAGCCCAACTCAAATGGTAGTTGGTAAAGACTAATCAAATCCGTTGATAGCTGGGGGTTTGCTAAAAATCCTAATCAGATAAATCGCTTGTCACGTTAAGATTTCACCTTTGACAATAAAACTTTTCTCGTCACTTTTTCTCCAGCAGAGAGAGTAACACTCCAAAATATTTGTCAAGTTAAAATCATATTTTTGACATCATAATTCAAAAACAAATGAGATAAAATCCGATTAAATCTCCTGTCATGTTAAGGTTTCACCTCTGACAGAAAAGAAAACTCACACTTCATCAAGTCCAATATTACAGTTTCTGATGAACTTGTTTTTGATATTGTTAAGTTAAAAATTACCTCTAACGAAAATTATCTCCCTATCAAGTTAACAGTTGCCTCTGATAGTCCGATTCTAAGGCTAAATACGTTAACCGTCACCTCTGTTTAGTCAGCATTTTCCTATCACGATCAGATCCTCTGAATAGGTTGAGTTCCGAGACACGTTTAATGTCACCTTTGTCTTTCCCTGATCCGTCATACTAGATATCACTGAACGGTTAGAATTCTAATGAGCACGTTAACATGATACCTCTGCTTGACCTCAAATAAACATGTTAATATCATACCTCTGTTTCTCACCCAATGAGTATGTTAAAATCACACCTCTGCTTGTCATTGAATAATTAAATAAGCATGTTAACGTCATATCTCCGCGCATATTCCGCAAAATATGATTAATAAAAAAACGTATGATAGCCAAAATTAAAGAATCCAAAGTGTTTCGAAATTCAGTACGACTCAATACAGAACTTCGAAAACTTTGGAGGGGTTTATGTAGATAGCTAAAAAAAAAATTCTGCGGATACCCGCGGGAGAATAGCGGGAGAACCCGGGTGCACCCGCGGGAGAACTCCCTCCTGCGAGTTGCACCCGCGGGGGACTTCCACGAGTGCACCCGCGGGTGGGGGGTTATAACCCGACTTTTTTTGGCTTGTTTCTCCTGCAGGTTGAGTCAGTTCCGGATATTCCGTGATCCGATTTTTCAGGAAGGTTTGGAGTCGGATTTCGAGCTAATTCGGTCTATAAAAAACAGGAATTGAGTTTAGAGAAGGGACTTTTGGGACGATTTTGGGCGAGCTCGTGAAATCAAGAACTAGCGAAACAGAGCCATCCTCTTTCCAGTCAGAAAACGGAGTGCATCAGCGAGGCTCCATCGCCACCCGAACCCACATATAAAAGGGGAGTAAATTAATATTTCCGTTCTTGTTACTTCTCAATTTTGTAATCCAAATCCTTTCATTGTAATCCAAAAATTTTATAATGGAAGGAAATATTCAATTTTTGAGCAAACATATACCAAACTATTATTGAGGCCATTGACATTTCATTATTCCTAGTTTTTTTTTCCTAGGGCACTCCTATAAAGTCCCCCCTTACTACTGTCACGGTCTAGCTCTCTTCTGTTGGTGCACTTAGGCCCTGTTTGTTTGCACTGAAGTAGGGTAGGAAGTATGAGAAGTAACTTACTTCTACTACTTCTGCTGTTTGTTGGGCTCAGAAGTAATTTGAAACTTACTTCCTATTTGCTGACGTGGATCCTATGTGGCTGAGTAAATACTCAAAATTTCTTTCGCCCCAGAACGAGCAGAAGATGGAGGGATTTCACGGATCGAGATAAAAAAATAATTAAAAAAACAAAAGATTTCTTGGGGATTGAGATTCTCCCTTCCTATTGTCGAGTCCCTTCACCGCCTCATCCTTTTTGCAGCGAACAAAAGGAACAGCTTCGCTGAACTCCTCATCCCGAAGATTTGCAGCGAAGCTTTCCTCCTCATCCTTTGCAGTGAAGCTTTCCTCCTCATCCTTTGCAGCGAAGACTCGCGGGTAAGTTTTTGTTTTTTTTTTTTTCTTTGAACAAAAGGTGTGATTTTTTTCTCAAAAACACTGAGGTAAAGCCCTAAATTTCTATTTTTCTAAGTTCCTTCTCAAAACAATGAATAATCTCACTGTCATTATTTTTTTTTAGCTGCGAATCACTCTTCCAAATAGCTGCAAATTTTTTTCTTCGAATTATAACCATAATCTATCATTTTTTTAATAGAAATTTAGGGTTTCACCTTTATATATTCGATGCTAGCTCTCAGCATTCATTATTTTTGTGAAATTTTGGGGATTTTTTGTTCAAAGGTGACATCTAGGTTTTCTCCCCCTTTTTCGACCCATTATTTAATTGATGAATGATTTAATTTGTGATTTTGGTGTTCAAAGATTGAGTGATTCCGCTGATTATAAGGTGTTTTGGAGCATTTGGCGTGGGGGCTTCTATCTTTTTCGCCCCCTCTCTCTCTCTGAACGGAGTTGGTTCCTTTCTGGATGAGATTGATGATGAGGTTAAAAGCCTGTAATAATTAATAGCTATGTATGGATGGAGCAATAGCTTAAGAGTTGATTCCGCTATTTAAATTGAGCGATTCCGTTATTTAGGATTTTGATTTGATTTAAAATTTGAATTCCAATATGTTAAATTGAGGCACTTACTTATAACAAGTCTAATTGCTTAAAATTATAAGTATTTTAAAATTAATATATGGCTTTGATATGCTCTTAGTATGCCTAAACATGCCTATTGTACTGTAACATATGCTTAATTCCTATATGTTTAATATATATTTACTCTCAGACGAATATGTAAAAACTGTAATGTAACATGCATATTGTACAGTAACATATGCTTAATTCCTATATGTTTAATATATACTTCCTCTCTGCAGAATATATATATATATATATATATATATATATATATATATATATATATATATATATATATATATATATATATATATATATATATATATATATATATATATATATATATATATATATATATATATATATATATATATATATATATATATTATAATTTCCACTATATATATACATTTTTTTCTTCTTCATGCTCATGCTGCCTCTTTTATTGTTAGTATTCCGCTTGCAAGCATTTTCCTTTATTCTTGGTAAAGTTAATTCATTTCGTCGATCTACTATTACATTCACTGTTATGCTCAAATAACTGTATGAATCATCATATTTGATTGTCATATTGCTCCTTTGTTGGTAGGAATTGGTAGATGTAGACTACATTCCTTATGTAAAAGCTACACATGCAGGAGATATAGAGAAAGAAGCAGCACATCCTTTATTGTTGCTCATGTGTTTTTTTAATCATCAGAGAGCAAATTCAAACTCATTCATGCACATCTATCTCTGGTGCATCCTTATTTTGTTTGTCACATGCAAGATATTTGAAGCAGATCTTTACGACTATGAGGTCATGATACTAAGGTTTACCTCTGCCTTGGAGCTCAAAATATGGCTCAGGATTACAGGGGTTTTGTAAATTACAGGTTGGTGACTAAATCTTCGTTTTATTTATTTATTTATTGGCATGGCTCAGGACAATTTGATGCATCCGTTACTGTATCAGCCCCTCATGTTCGTTGCAAGAGCTTTCACAGCAGAAAATTTGGGTTTGCGAAATATTTGAGAATGCATATCAGTGCCTATTTGAGTCCCATATATTCTTTATTTTATGTTGATTTTGCTCTTTGCCTAAAAGGAGCAAAAAATGGTGTACCTAATGTTGGAAGAGAGAGGCTCCAGGGGTTGGATATGCGAGCTTATCCTATTTTGGTCCTGCAGCTTGCTTTAACAAATTTTATTCTTTAATTATGTAGATATAGTTTAGTGCTGGTTGTCTTGCATTGCATAATACAATTATTTTAGCATTTATTTCTTCCTTTGTTATGCAGGGATATAAGGGCCCATAAGAAGAAGGTTAAGAAAGCATTGGCAAAGAAGAATAAGGATCTCACAGATCGGTTACTAATTCGCCAGCCAAAACGTACACTTAATAGGCTTATCTTAGAAAAGTCTATGCATCAAATTTCTCTTGATGTTTGTTTTCTTTGAAAGCAAAACTGCTACTTAATGAGTTGTCTTGGTGATTCAGGTATCCTACTTTCATTGATGCACTACGGGATTTGGATGACTGTCTCACTCTGGTGCACCTCTTTGCAGCATTGCCTGCTGTCGAGGGTGGATAGTCCATTAAAAATATACCATATTATAGCGAAAAATAGCAAAAATATAACTAAAGTCTGTTGTCCTGTAACGTTGCTGGGGCATTGTTATATTGAGATACATTCTAAGTGTGAGACTGTACTTGAAATATAGCTAAGTGTGAGACTGTACTGAAACATTTGTTGGATACATTCTTGAAAATTATGTCTCATATACATTTATAACTTTATATTGAAATTCCTTACCCTTATCTGCCTTCTTTTTTGTAAGAGATTTGTTGTGTCTCGAGAACTATGGCTAGTGATATATTCTTCAATTTACAATCTCACAAGCAACAGTATTATTTAATTTGAAAGATAATGATTATCAAATTTTGCAAAGCAAGCAAATATTCTCTGATAAAAATGTAATAACACAAATGTCATATAAATCTCATTATATCCATTTACATCTTTCGAAATATAGAATGAGAAAAGATGATGAAAATATTCTCATTTGCTTCAAATTTCATCTGGGAGTGGCAAGTTCAAGTCAAAAAGAATTTATTGTTTGCCTCATTGAATTGGGTCAAAAAGAATCTATAATTTTTTATTTATTTAATATTGCCATATTAATTTAGTTAATATATTAATTATAATAATTCTTAAAATAATGGTTTTATTTTTTTTTTAAGATTTGGATATATTATGGTTAAGATCTGAAAATGAAAGAGAGATTATTTGTAGCATTAAGGGTGGTAATCTCACCATGGTGTTTGGATCGCTACTTCTATATTTCCTTTTAACTAGCCAAACAAACAACCTAATTTGTAAAAGTAAAAGAAGTATGCTCTTCTTACTTCTTATATAGACCAAACAAATAAAAAAATATCAAGAAGTAGTCTCTTCTACCATTTTATTTTTGAAAAGTTACTTATAATTCTCTTTCCTACTTCCTACGCTTCCAAATAACCAAAGAGGGCCTTAGAAGCTCTAATAAGATAATTGAAAATCCCGAATTCAAGTAATAAATTTATGGAAATTTATCTTTAATTAAATCGAGAAGTCTTGCAGGATCCGACCCAATAAACCTATAGCGGATCCCAACGTGAATCTTGTATTATCCTACCCGTTACAGGGGGTTTTAGGTTTAAGCCTCGTCTCTCCCCTCTTCGTTCCCAAAAACAATCCCCAAAAAAATCCAAGGAAAAAAACAGAAAAAAAAAAAAAAAACCATCGGCGATGAGGGACGTCCCACTGCAGCTATCTCTGAGCCAAACTCAGAGAACGAGGCTACAAACTGCTCTCCAAAAGCTTCAAGATCTCGCCTCCAAGTCCACCGCCTCCGTCACCGTCGCCGACACGATCCCCGTCAACAACGAAGATGGCATCCTCAAGTAAATCATCCCAATCTTTTTTTTTTCTCCTCAATGTTTCTAGTTTCTACCCCTTTTAGGCTGAAAGATTGGATTTTGAGGCCATACAGTAAGTTTGTTGTAGCTGATCTGTTTGTTAATTTGAAATTTGTTTTTTTTTTTTTTTTTTTTTTTTTGTTTTTTTACTCAAATTGTCTAGTTGTGTTCAATTTGATATCGAACTATTTCGTTTCCCCTCCTTTTTTTTAGCTGAAAGATTGGATTTTGAGGTCATACTGTAGGTTTCTCGTTCTGGGTTCGTTACAATTGATTTGTTTCTTACTTTGGAATTTGTTTTTACTCAAAATTTCTAATTTTTACTGAATTTGATATCGATCCATTTTGTTCCCCGGCTGAAAAATTAGATTTTGAAGTCGTTCGTAATGGATTTTCGTTATAGGTTTCTTGCAATTGAAATGATTTTTTCTTAGCTGAAATTTGTACTGATTTGGGTTGTTTAGATTTGTTTTTCTGCCATGGCCAAAACAGTACAAATCTAAACATGGCAGAAAAACAAATCTAAACAACCCAAAACGTAGAAAACAATCGAACACCCAAAAAACATAGAAAATTTCATAAGAAAAAGTCGTTGATCACAACACTACAACCGATAAACAAATTATCTGCGACAAGCCCAGAATGTAAGAACTCTGTAACCTCAAAATCCAGTTTTGCAAGAAAAAATAATAAATAGGTCAAAATCTAACCAATAAACCCAATAGCTAAAACCCCAAAAAAAAAAAAAAATGACGAAAATTACTAACTAATCTTTTTTTTTTTTTTTTTTTAAAAGTTGCCATGAGAGACTAGCCAATTGGCTATTGGGTTGTTTTGGCTATTGGGTTGATTTGGGTATATTAGTAGGCATAATTTCTCAAATTAGTTATTCATTTATTATGCCTTTTGAATCGTTTTCCTATTAGCTTGTTAGTTATTAATGACAAGTGCTCTTATAATGTCAGGGGCCATGGGACAACTGATTTCAATGGTGAAGTGGTGGCCACAGTTTGTGGTGTGGTTGAGCGGGTAAACAAACTCGTCTATGTGCGGGCACAAAGGGCTAGGTCACTACTATTTCCCAATCTTATAATCTCTTACTTAATCATTGCTTTTTGTTTTATGGTTGAATTTAATGCATTAGTTAGCATGTGATATTTTGGTTCCTGTGCTTGCAGGTACAAGCCAGAGGTCGGAGATATTATTGTTGGTCGCGTACTCGAGGTCTCATCTCATTCTACTATATATATATATATATATATATATATATATATATATATATATATATATATATCCATATAGATATGTACATACATAGATATGTATACATACACACACATATACGTACAAACTTACACATATGTGTGCGCGCGCGCACACACATATGGGAATGGTGCACATAAGGTGTCTCCGTATGGAGTTGCTTATAGAGGCATCCCCTAAATCTCAACATAAAGGGAGTATATGGACAATCCAAACCGGTAGTTATGATCTCCATGCGCTAAATAGATAGTGTATAAAATATCATGTGATTTATATACTTTTTCATCGTCGATCAAGGGATCATATTCTATTATTGAAAAACTGTTCATTTTGTACATGTCCAATAAACGGTCAAAATTTATTGAAAATATGTGATTTATTTGTACAAACACTGTTTTAGGACATGGAGATCACAATTGATAGTTCAAATCATCCACTTACACTATTCCATATTGAAACTTAGGGGCACCTTTTTAGGAAACTCCCAATGGAGATATGTTTTCTACACTTTTTCCTATATATATATATATATATATATATATATATATATATATATATACATATATCTGTATATATGTATACGTCGATATATATGTCTATATGAATATACCTATATGTGTATATATGTATATGAGAATAATGGAAATGTGTTGAAAACTCAATTACCGAGTAGAAGTCCATTCTACTATCTTCATTATTTTTTTCAAAATAATTTTTCGAATTATGATCTCAACATCCTAAGATTCTCTTATACCCAATTTCTCGAGTTTTAGTTTAATTTAACTTTCCATCAAATAGATACAAAGTTAACAGTTTTTTATGATTTCAACCCTCTAGAACTCACTTATACCAAATTTTTTGGGTTTTAGTTTTGAGTTGACTTTTTATTAAATAGAAACAAAATTAACGGTTTTTGATGAACACAACACCTGTGTTCATTTAATTGAAAGGCAAATGAACTCCAAAACTAATGAAATTTAATTCTGAAGAAGTTAAGAAGGTGGAGATTATGGTTACAAATTGAAAAAATAATGGGATTATTATTTTTTTCGCCGCAAGTTCATAGAACTTACCTGAGCTAGCGGTTCATTTATAGTAATCCCATATATATGTATATTATATATATGGGTTGAACTATAAATATACATATGGGTTGAATTATAAACTTTTTATTAAATCTAAAAAGTTAGTTTTAATACTTTTTTCACCGTACATTCACTAGTGACCCACCATTAATTTATTCCCTTATCACTATTCACCTTTTGAAATTTTGACCAACACATCTCAAAGCAAATGGATGGTGAAAAATATGTTAATTTTTTTTAGATTTAATGAAAAAATTGTAGTCCAACTCTCTCTCTCTCTCTCTCTCTATGTGTGTGTGTGTAGTGATAGGTTTTTGCAGATTAAATGTTACAAATTTAATATTAATATAGTTGGGTCAATATAGGGGGCAAAACACAAGTAGACATCAAAGGATAATATTAGGATAGTTGTTTACCTTTTCTTTTCTATGCAAATTTGTTATTGTATTTTAGCGACTTTCTATGTTATTCATCAGCTTGACTTGTATCGTCATTCTTTTAAAGATTGCTCCGAAACGTTGGAGATTGGAGATAAATTACAGTCAAGATGCAGTATTAATGCTTTCGTCTATGAACTTGCCAGATGGTATCCAGGTAACATGCCGTTTTGTTTCTCTTTAGATGACGAGCATTGTATGATTCTAAACTCTATTTCTTTCATCTGAATACAGAATCAAAATTCTCTTTAAATGACAAAAGCATGGTTGACATTTGATGTATCCTCTCTTGATTAGTGTAAGGCCACTGAAAAGTTTTCGCAATTTGAAATCAGCATCCAAATATATGAAGAGCGTTAGTACAACATTAAGGTGTCGTGCGTGTCTATATTTTTGCAATTGAAATTGGATATTGTTGTAATTAGTTGTTTGGAGGAACAATAATATTCTAATACCTGGTTTTGCTTTCATGAGGATATTTGTTTATATATTTGAGATTTTTAACTTTTAAGGTAAACTAGAGTTCTGATGTCTGGAGTTGGTTAAACCTTTCTTAGGTTATTTGGCACTAGTTTCTTCCATGTGTGCTACTCGTGAATATATGTTAGGAGTTATAAAAATTAGCTTGTGTATTGCGTAGAGATGTCAGTTCCAAATCTCTGTAAAAAATGATAGTGGTGGGATCCACATATTTTAGTTTTTTTAATTTCTAAAATCAATGGTGCATCTGTCTTTAGAGGGAATCTTCCCTTTCATCCACTGTGTGGTTGCTTGAAACTAGTCGAAAATTTGGATATAATCCCCTCTGAACTTTTCCCTCTTTATTCTTCTCACACTTTAATCTTTGGTTTCATTTTCTTGCTATTTGTGTTGTCTGTCCTCGAGGTCCTATTGGGTTTCTTGTACTCTTTCCAATTCACTGAAAATGATTTTTAAGTCTTTATTAGACATTGCCATCTTTGAGGTCCATTGTTTGCCTTATAGTTATAAATTTTTGCTGGATTATCATTAACTAGGAGTGGTCAGTGTTAATCATCTTAGATCATACAAAAGTAACCTAGAAGGAGCCAGAGCCAGGAAGTGAGACGTGTGTCATATCTTCCCTTTCCTTGTGTCATATCTTAGATCATACAAAAGTAATCAAGAAGGAGCCCACAACAGGAAGCGAAACGTGTGTCATATCTTCCCTTGCAACCCAAACCTTCACATTATTGTTTTTTTTTTGTTTCAGTGTCTACATTTTTAATTTCATCAGAAAAGAAGTTGACAGGCTTCTGAAGTAAAGTACAAACATAAAACTTGGGGCGCAATTGGATACACCTATTTTCCATAAAAAGGGAAGATAATGAACTCTATATTGCAAAAGTTTGCTATTCATATTTCTCTGCCATTTTCCAGAACTGAGATTTTGCATGATGTTGGCTACTGTGGAACTTTTTGAATATAGAACATTGGTAATGTATCATCTATTTTACTTTATAAAGGAAATACTAGGGGGTAGGAAAAGTTTGTAAAAAAGAGGAAAATCATCACTTTTCCAATGTGAGAACAAGGGCAGAATGAATAGAGATAATAAATATCTCATTTTCTAGAATGGTCATTTTATCTTATAAGAGAAATGACTATGCTTCTAGAATGTTCCTCAACTAACCTCTTACATTCAAACCCTCTTTGTCTTCATCTTAAAAATAATCCATTTTTGTAGTTAACACCTTCTCTCTCTCACTTTCTATGTAATCCTAAAAATTACATTTTGAAATTAAATCTCTCTTACAATTGAATCTCTCAACATCAAAATACAGATATATTTTCCAAACAAACAAATAAAGTCATGTATAAGTAATATCTTTTCAAATTAATAAGCTTTGAGCATAAATAAATATATCTTTGTATGGCTCTTGACAAAATATATTTTGAATATGTTTTAAATAAATGCCTCAAGCCAGTATATAATCTAAAAGGCACCATTTTGATATTTATAACAATTTTAAGCCGTGAGGAGCACAGGACGCTTTGTCAAGTGCCTTATACACAACCACCCGATCACGAGGGCCGATGATCATGGATTCCAATCCCTCGATGTTAAATCATGGGGGCAAACGAATAGTATTTTCTTTCTCTAGTTAGTGTCTGATCTAATTCATCCTTTGGTTAGAGGGAGAGCGAGAAAGGATGTAATCCCAGATCAACTTCCAACCTTAGGTGGGCTTAGTCCCTATTTACGCATGAGCTATGAATACGCAAGATGGTCCATGGGAAGAAGGGCTGCTAGACCTATATTGTTTTGTCAATACCCTTAATATGGGCCGATGACAATATCCTTTGATTTTTTTGGAAAGAAAATATATCTTTCCTTACTCAATTACTTACGTTAGGATTGGAGGGGAGACACTAAGAAGCAAAAAGCATTACTTCCTTCTTATATGTTTATGCTCCATGCCTATGGGACACTTCACTCTCATCAGAAAGAAGTGGATAGGAGCGTAGAAAAAGGGAGAGCATTCTTCTCGGGGGCCTTAGTGCCACCTTCTTCTATATTTCCTTGCTTGCTGGTCTACGCTCAGAGAGACTTGCAAACCCTCCGAAAGGGAGAAGGGATGGTGAGACAGAAGCTGGAAGCTTAGCCTTCGTGCATCGAGTAATTTTTAATGTCATAAAAAGCTATGCACTATGATTAGTTAAAGTTTCAATTGCAGTAAACATTTACTTTTTCAGTGGTTAGACAACTGGAATAGGCATATGAATTTGCAAATAACAGCATGAAGGTCTATTATGATAGAATTCCTACTCCAACTTTATGCATACATACAAGCACATGAAAGGTTCCACTCGATGCTTTGGAAATATTTTGAGAGCAAATCTCCTATCCTTTTTTTCTGTATTTTTTTAACGTAAAAATACATGTTCAAAAATTTATTTTCAAACAAATCCATCTAGAGGCTCTCAAACTTGTATTAAATTCCTTTAGCTCTCATTCATATATAATTTAAAAGAGTGATTTCAGTTCATAAATTAATTAAAATCTTTCATAATAATAGCACTACAATGTTCGAATATTCTTAAACATTTATGAGTGGGTGTTGAAGTTCCTATCACAATTAGCACTTCTTCCTTTTAGTTTGTGAACCTACGTGAACCAAATTTGTCTTAATTCACTTTTAGTTTTATCAAAATATGTTTACGTGTTATTTATTTCTTTCATTCACGCGCATTATGCACGTGCATTTAAAACTAGTCTCAGTATGTTTTTTGTTGTTTCTAGAGACGTAGAACTGCTGTCGACGAACTCAACATGCGTAGTATCTTTGAAGAAAATGATGTTGTTTGCGTAAGTATTCTCTCTTGCATCCTATGCCTTTATTTTCTTTTTAGACTGTAATACTTTTGCACCAAGTATAGAAAGTTGTTCATTTAAATCAAAACAAAGTAATTAGACTTGGATTATTGAGCATGTTGTCAAGTGATTGAATCTCAGGTGTATGTTTAGACATGATAAGGAAATGTTTAGAATGCTAATCATGGAATGCTAATTTTCTGTTGACTAGTTCCTTTTTGATAAGTTTATTTAATAATTAATGATGCATCTTGTTCTAGGTTGTCAATGAGTTCCATTTAGGAGCTGCAATCTAATGAGCATGCCTTTTTGTGCGCTGTAATACTGTTGGGCAGTGTATGCTCTGACCCTGGGGTACTCCAGTTGGTATAGAATTGTGATTCACATCATAGCAACACCTGCACCTGTTGAATTGATGCATACACCTTTTACCTTATGTACATGACATATTGATTCCACAAGCTGCATGATTCCTTATCCCTATATCCTCTGCTTGCCATGTACCTAATACGAGGGACAGGAGAATTTGATTCTAATGTAGGTCACCAATTGCTAGTATCAACATGAAGATCCTGAATTCTAACATTGTAATTAATTAGTGCCCGAATTTCTGTTGTAATTCTGATGCAATTCCTGAATTGTTTCCCTCTTGTCTGGTTTGATCATCCATAATCTTTCCAAAAGGCAATTCAAATACATTAGTAGAAATATAATTGATCCCAAACAGGCAGCTTAAGTAATTTAATTGTTCATGGTTAACCAAGTTAGTAAATTAGCCAAACTTTTCAATTTTATCTTGTTGAAGATATCATAGATAGCTGGTGTAACAACATTCCAAACATTTAGCTACATTAAAAAAAAAAAAAAAAACAGCATTCCAAACATTATTTTGGGATTGTTTGTAGTTCGAAGTGCATGTTGTTTGCTGATGACATTATACTACTTGATGAGACTGGGTAAGGGATAACATCCAAATTAGAAGGTGGAGAGAAGTTTTGGAATCTAAAGGATTAAAAATTAGTAGCACCAAGACAGAATATATGCAGTATAATTTTAGCTGTGTTGTGAGAAGAATGAACATGCTGCCCAAGTTGATGATCAAGATGTATCTCAATACAAGTCAATTTGATATTTAGGATCAATTATTCATGAAAATAGTGAAATTGAGGAAGATATGATTTATAGGATCAAAGCCGTATAATGGAGAAGTGCTTCTATAATATAATTTGATCATGAAATGCCATTGAAGATGAAGGGAAAATTTTATAAGATGGCTATAAGACTAGTAGTGGTTTATGACTGTGAATGTTGGGCGAGACAACATATTCAAGAAATGAGAGCGGGAGAAATAAGAACACTAAGATGGATTAGTTGTAATATACTACGAAATAGAATAATAAATTTATGCATCTCTAGGAAGTTAGAAGATTCGATTAAGGATAAAATGAGAGAACTGATTGACGTGTGCAATGAGGTCTTTATGGGAACCGTTAGGATGATGATAGATTGTAATCCATGGAGCTTAGAGTACTAGAGGTAGGCCTAAGCGAAACTATGTGGATGACCCTTAACTGAGCTAAATGGAAGAAATGTTTCACGTGCTGACTCCAAAATTTTAGGATATTGTTGATGTTGATGTTAATGTGAATTTGCATGTCCAACTAGTGTGGTATTAATATTAATATTGGACTGAATATAAACCAGGTGCAATTAATTGTGCAAATTTTTCCATAAACTATGTGCTATGTAACAGCTCAGGTATAATTGTGCTACCTACAAGACAACCTTACATCATGATGCATACAACATTCCAATTGTTCACATTATTTGTGTGCATAGAATGGACGTTTATTGTGTAGACGTTGATTTGTGGGATTGTGCATATGGGAAAGCCTCTTGTGATTTATTCTCTTTTCCTCATGTGTAACTTATTCATGAATTTTGCATTTTCTCATATTTATAATTTTGATGGGAAAAAAACATAGAGGATGATGTGGAAGATCTCTTAATAATAACTAAGTATTTTTAATATTTCTAAATATCATGGCCTGCTTCCTCCTACTTAGTAATACAATTCCCTTTTTTTAATTCATGTTTTGTTCCATCACTCAAGGCATTATGTTGTCTGCTTCTTTTGCCTCTGCCCAGGGATGGTTGTTAATTAAGAACACCACTATAAACTACAAATTCTAACTTTTATTTGCAGGCTGAAGTTCGTGGATTCCAGCATGACGGGAGTTTGCAACTACAAGCGAGAAGTCAAAAATATGGAAAGGTATATCTCAATCTTTCATTCAAAATCCTTGAAATGTCTTGCCGGTGACATTTCTTAAAAAAAAATTGATTTCTTACGTGATACTTGAAAGAAACTACCATATCAAAAGTCGGACCTGTGGATTGTGGGCTAACAATGGATGTCATGTTAACACTTGACTTTTGCTTTCTTGTGGCCCGTTGATTCATGTGGAGAAGGCTCCAACACTACTGGCTTTGGATATGAAGTATAAATGAAATAAATAGATACCTTTTGAATAACAAATTATGGTCTGTGGAATCCTGGAACCATTTGATACAAAACTTAAGCTTATGGTTTATGGACGTAACAACTTATCAAGCTTGCTTAAAATTTGGCCGAAGAATGGAAGATATTGTGCTTGCAGAAACAATGATATCCAAAATATGAACCAAACATGAGTTTTCTTTTCTTTACCTTTTTTTAGACAATATTAGGTTAGTTGGGTGTCACTTTAATAGGAAGTGATGTAGAAGGATTGAAATAGTTACTTTATTAGTTAGTAATGACGAAAAATCTAGAAAATTGAATTATTCAGATAGGTTGCAGGTGTCAACATGTTTCTCCTAGTACTTAGCAGGGATGGGTTCAAGGGTCAATTTTTGCATGCTCTATTCAAAATGTTGAGTTAAAAATAAAAATTTTATTTTCTAATTCAAAATTTTGAGTTGGACAGGGTAAGAATTGGTCATTGGACTCGCTCATCCTCATCCCTAGTGCTTAGGCTTATTTACTGTTGTAACAGTTTATGCTTATGAACATAATTTCTAATGCACTTGATTTAGTTGACTGACTAAAATGTACTCTGTTGAGTTTCTTCTTGAATAGATTTGCCTTAAGTTGTTTATAATGAAGTCGGAGGCACACAAGCTGAAATGGGGGGAGAGAAGGGATGTGACCTCATATACCATGAACTTCACTTTATCCACTTGATTTTTTACACTGACATGCTGGTTTCTAACTCTCTTTCTATTGTGTTTTAATTTTAATTTTTTTTTTTTAAATGTGACGATTCTCATTTGCTTGTTACATTATTTCCAAAAATTGAGAATGTCAAATCTTAAAATAAGTTACAGGTTTTCGGCAATATTAACTTATTTGATCTAGTTGTTCTCTTAATTTTTTTTTTTGGTGGGATTTCTGATCTTGACCTAGAAATTTTGTTAACCTTTGGCCTGACTAGTGTATAACTTTGCCTTTGTTCTCTTAAATAGCAATAGCAAAAATTTGTCAACTCTCTGTCTTGGTCTTATAGTAAATCTGGATATTTATATCACTTGAACCCAACTTGTCATTTGAATTTTCATGTTATTAGAAACAAACTCTGCTTATTCCTTCTACTTTTTAACCATGTTGCTTCTCATGCTTAGGAGCGTACTTGCATGTGAGCCTAAATTGTTGGTAGAATGTTAGTCCACTTTGCTTGAGACTTGTAAATTTTGTGTTGGGTGGAAAAATTGAAACTGCTGGTAGAATGTTAGTCCACTTCGCTTGAAGACATAAATTTTATATTGGGTGGAAAAGAGAGGAAGAGGGATTTCTTTTATTTATTTTTTTTTCTTCCTTTTTTTTGGTAGGGATGGGGTTATGGTGGATTGAGGATATAAATAAAAGAGGCATGATCTGTGCTGCATGCTACGCCTCATCGGGACTGCTCTGTTGCACCAGTTTGCAACATAGGGGCTATACCCGGATTCGATACATATGGGGTATGGATGCACTCTGAATCGAGCCCGATTTATGTTGAGTATGTCCCACATGAATCAGGTGAATCCAGATCAAATCTGCATCTCATGCACCTACTAAATACTCTGTGTTGGCAGGCCGGCAAGCATGCACGAAGGCCCAAATGCGCGGCCCGCTAAATCTGTGATATACACAAGGCCAAACCTGCAAAATCATGCCTAAACCTGTTGATGTAGAATAACTTTGAATGTATAATAACAACTAAGCTTTTTATCCCAAATATTTGGAGTAGGATATATCAACCAAAAGAGAAGATGATCCTTCTCCACTTATTCCTGTCAATTCATCAAGCCTTTAGCATTCATATCTTTTTATATTACCTCTTTTCATATTTTCTTTGGTCGCCCTCTCGCTCTTTTAACTTGACCAACGTTGTTAAACTCCACTCATCGAACTGGAGCATATGTAAGTCTAATTTGCATGTGACTAAATCATTTAGAATAACTTTGAAAAGTATTAATATAATAAATTAATGTATTGGTGCTAGGAGTTTAGCTTCATGTTAGAGCAACTCTCTTAGCCACATTGCTAAGTACTTAATTTGCTAGAAACATAGAATTAAGAATATATTAACTATATTTAAAAAATATTATCTTTTTAAGTATTTGAAAATTATATACAACCCATAACGAATTGTATCCGTGATTTTTCTTAAAATTTGTGTATCCGCAATTTTTCTTAAAATTTGCATATCCGCATACCCGTACTGCAACATATCGATTACGCGTACCTGTGTCAGTGCCGCAACATATCGATTACTTGTACCTATGTCAGTGCCGCAACATATCGATTACTCGTACCTGTATCAGTGCAATGTAGCCGGATAGGCATCCCCAATGTAGTGTTCTACTCTGCACATGTTTCCTGATATGCCTATATTGTCACTTGACTGTTTCTAAAATATCATAATGCTGGTACTTATAGGAAAAATGAGCATGACTTATTTATAACAAGTTCAGGTCAACATCGATAAAACTCCTACAGCCCATCAGAAATGTGCTAAAGTCCGTTTACATACCTGAAGCCTACTTGGAAAAGTTGGCATGGGTGCATTTTAACCCATCTATCTGCAAAGACATCTTAAGATCTTTGTTCTTGTTGTTTATCTAGGAAGCCGTCTCCAAATACACGGAGCCATTAGAAGTTTAAACTAGTACAAGGCTTTTGCATAACTGTGTAGATCCATGTTATGTGTTGTGGCCCCATATTCATTCTTGCGACTGATCTGGACTTGCTATTTACATGAAGAAACTCTCCAAGCAAACGGGTCCTTAGTCTATTTGAAAAGCCTCAAAACATACAGTATGGATTATGAAATATAAAGAATGAATTAGGGTCTCTTAGGTCCGACACGAGTAGGAGATTCACTCCCAGAGCCACGATTACGCATGCACATATGATGGTTCATGGTAAACTATTTCAGAGTTCCTCCTGGATGCTACAGAATACGTTTAAATTAGAAGTTTCTTGTTCATAATATTGAAAATAACTTTATCCCTCTAGTTTTTCTTTTCTTTTATCTCCTTTTTCACTAAGAGATCTTTATCTCTCTCTTTCTGTTGACATATGAACAACTGTCTCACATTAAAATTCTGCTTCTCCAAGTTACACAGATTCATCTGCTTCGATGGCTTGATAGGTTCTATTTGAACGGCGATCTAAGAAAACTATAATTTATTGCGTATTGGTTTATATCATTATATGATCGTATGTAAAGTGGTTCGTCTTGACTGATGAGCTACAAGTTTCATTTGCCTACCATTTATTTCCATTAAACTCCCAGATACGTTGCTTAGAGATTGCTTGCATACAATTATTTGGATCTGTGATCACTTGTTTGGAATGGACATTCTTGTACACAATTTTTTTTTTTTTTTTTTCTATTCATAAATTCGTGGCGAGTAGATATGAGAATGAGTAGGTCCAAGGGCCAGTCCTTAGTCTGTTCTATTCAATTTCTTGAATTAAAATTTTGAAAATTTCATTTCTAATTCAAAAGTTTTGAAAAGGGCGGACTAAGAACTGACTCTTTGATCCGCCCATTCTCATCTCTAGTGACGAGTAAAAGGATTAGTTTTATACATATATTCTTTACATATAGTTGTAATTGTTTTTGCAGTTGGAAAGGGGTCAATTGCTTTCAGTTCCAGCATACTTGGTGAAGCGACGAAAACATCACTTCCACCATCTCGAGAACTATGGTGTGGATTTGATTCTCGGATGCAATGGTTTCGTCTGGGTGGGTGAACACGTAGAGCCCAAAGACAATGACATGGTTGAGGATCAAGAGAGCAGACCCGATGGAACAAACAGGGAGCAAGAACAAAGTTTCACACCGTTGGAGACGAGGCAGCACATATGTAGGATTGCCAATGCGGTCCGTCTGCTCACTGCACTGGGCTTCACTCTCTCTGCAGAGGTGATTGTTGAGACCGCTGAGGCAAGCGTGTCTTCGGGCATTGCTATAAAAGACATGCTCGGGGCTGAGTTCTGCGTCCAGACGGCCGAGCAGGAAGTCCAGAGGAGACTCTCAAAGAGGAAAAGCTGATTCTGTATCCGAAATTTTTTTATCATGATTGTAGCTATTTTATCATGTAGGCTGATCAAACCAGGCTAGATCATGAATGTATGTTAGTATGAATTTTTGGGTTATGAGATCTTTGGATCTCCTCAAGTTTCTTCACTTTGTGTGCAATATTACCTCTATGTTGATAAAGAAACTCTCAAGATTCTGGAAGGAGAATTTTTTTGCAATGCTAATTTAAAATTTTGAAAATTAACATGTCGAGAATTGATCTTTAAACCAGTTCATTTTCATCCATGCGCGAGCAACTGTATATTACTGATGTCTTTAGTATTCTTTATCAGACTTGTAGATCTAATGATTGGGGACAAAATTCTTTTCCATATAGGTTTTTTTTTTTTTTATAAGATTAAATTTCTATCATTGTGAAATGTCTGCAAAAAGTGAAGAAAAAGCTGTAGATGATGGTGTAATGTTTTTAAATCAGATGCCCCTGAAACTATATAATAGATCGATTACGACATAGTAAGTACATTCACATAAACTTGATATCACAAAACAGAAAAAAGGGAAGAAAATAAACCCATCACAACACATTTGACAGGTTTATCAATCAATAGATCTCTTGTAACATTCTCAAAGGTTTAGTTACAGTAGTCATGCAATATTTGGTGATATTATGATACACACAGAACATAAGTATGTCTGATAAAATTTCTTCTTCATATCGATGACAAAATGTGATATCATACATCAAGAAACAATAAGAACATCAGAGCTCGTCCTTGGGAGCATTATAACATTCCTCGTCCCAATAGTATGGAAATTTCAGCTTGGCAGCCGTATGAGGCATGTTCCAGTCATCGTAGACAAACCTGCACGACAAGAAGAAACTAGATATGAAATCTCAAACTTCAGTTGTCCATTGCAAGGTGCGAGTACGAGTTCCCAGTATGATATATGTACTAAGGGACTGTTTGGTTACTTGCAAGTGATGTTCAACTTATTTTATTTTTTTAGTATTACTGGGTTTTGCTTGGGAGTTGCAAATGGTAATTAGAGTTGAAAATATTTTCAAATATCAATTTTTTTTTTTTTTAATTTTCAAGAGGTCTAAGAAATACATCATTTATTAATAATTTTGTTAAGGGAATAGCAAAAATGCCTTATCGCACTTTTTTTTTTCGCAACTGCAATTAGAGCAAGTGCGTAAATGGTTGTGATTGTAGTTGCAAACTTTTGTAAATGCAACTTCAACCAAGCAATGAAAAGCGTCACTTGCAGAAAAAGTGATTGTAATTGCAACTAGTTTACATACTTACGCAGGCACCCAAACACCCCCTAAACTGATAAAAGCAACAAAGCACAATCATCGTGTTAAGAACTCAATTTTAGGTACTACATATGAACTATAAACTTGTTTTAGAATGTGGTGTCAGTTGATATGCAGTATAGCCACTTTTGCCGTCCACATTTGGAACTATAAAGTGGAGTTGGAGGCCGAGTGACAGCATCCTACTAGAGGCATTGGGTATGGAAGAAATAGACGGTCCAGGTTTTAAGTTGATATGGGCAAGTTAAAGATATACAACATGCATGAAGTGCAACACATTCTCATTGTCTTTATTTAGTACATACTAGATGCCAAGAAAAATGGTAGTTTCTAGAGGGGCACACCATTTTTCCTAGTGAGCCCACCCTCTATTTTGAAAAGTGGGGGCTCTTTCTAGTGAGCACACCAAAAATGACAAATTTGTCCTCCCTCCATTTCTCTCCCTCACTTTCCTCCATTCTCTCCCTCACTTCCCCACTAAACCCAACTCTCCCTCCTCAACCGCTACCTCGCCGCCGCCAACCTCCTCAAACCCGCCGAGCATCTCTTCTTGTAGATCCGGTCCGAACTCCAGTTGTGGGTTTTAGATTTTTTTTTTTTTTGTGAACTGAACTGCAGTTTGAGAAAAAAGAGAAGAGAGATTGAAAATAGGGGTATTTCCATCAAAAAAAAATTCGATGGCAAACTTGTAATAAAAGAGAAGTTTTAAGTGGGCTCACTAGGAAAAATGGTGTGCCCCTCTAGAAACTCCAAGAAAAACCTACTATAAACTAGAACCAAGTTTGGTTGCAAACTTGTATTTAATAGTGAATAATTATATATATAAAGAAAAGGATAAAGGCACTGGAATGCCAATGGTTTTCAGTTGGTCTCGTCAACAAGTTCACCAAGTAACTGTAACCAATTAATGAGGCATGATTGCGAATCACTTGCAGAAAAATAATGATTTGCAATATGCCACAGCAAATATGAAGAACTATACTACCATTTGACAGTAACAGCAATGGGGAAGGACTATTGTTTGTATCGATTACTGGAAGATATATTTATATTATCAATTTGAGAATCCATATAAGAGGAAAAACTAACACTTTGACTGGCGGACGGGATATTACAACTAGCATTTGCAAATCCTCATTTTCATCTTTGTTCCAAACCTGCAAGATTAAAACTTCACACTTCATATATATAACCAAAGAATATTAGAACCAAAACTTATTGAAGTTTCAAATATGTTAAGCTACTTTAGTCAGATTTAGCATTGAAACTAATAATATTAATAATGTCAATATCAAATGGTATGCGATATGTATCCTAAGATGATACGATATGGCAATACACAAAATCGATATTTATCTTATGTATGTGTCTATTGAGCTATGTATTTTATGATATGGTAACCATATCTTACGACAAATGATACAAATATGACACCTTGACTCGACTAATAAATAGATTTCAAACTCATACAAATTAATCTTTGGTTTAATTATAGGTTGCAAATTCAACACAAGTGGTTTTTTGACTTTCAAGATAGCTATTTTAATTCACAAAAACATTCATACTAATCATCAAAATAGGTATATATATTAATTTTTAGTCAATATTAATTACTTAATTATTATTTCTCATTTCAAGTATCTAATGAGTTTATTTATGTTTATGCTAGATCTCAACATATTAATTGCATTTGCTCAAAGGAAGAGTTCATAAAGATAAAAGAAGGAGAGACTAAGCAAGAGTTTAAAGATGACGATAGTGATGTATGTATAAGGGATGATTAATTGATGTTATATTTACTTGTTTATTGTTTTTCCGAAGGGGTAATGAGCTTACACTCGATATTTTGGTTTTTGTTAAACTTTGGCTTTTGTTATAATGATATATAATTGGAAATTAAGGCAACAAAAGAGAAAATAGATTGGAAAAACATAAGATCAGATTTGCCTTTTGGATATGAAATATGTTTATGAAGGGAATGGTGAGAAAAGACCTTACATAGTGGAAAATAGCACTTGGTTAGTTTCTCATGAGTGTTTTAACTTTGAAAGTTCAAACATATTGGTCTACCAAAATATAAAATAGGAAAAGAGGTAAAAGTAAAATTTTAGTCGATTAATTGCATATTCCTAATATTTAGTATCTAACAATTTTTTTAATAATTATTGGCAGGACCTTGTAACTAGAACGCAATTACAAATAATAAATGATGAATAAGAAATAAGAAAAGAGATGAAGATTAGAAAAATAAATATCACTCATCGACTTTAAGTAAATCTAGTGATGTGTTGTGTGTGCTTATTTAGTGTCATTTTGATTAGTGGCATTATGGTCACTACATTTTGTATGTTAGTTACCTATTTATACATAACTAGTAGCTTGTATTTTGTATGTTACATGCTTTAACATTCGTCCATGATTGTTTATTTACTTATGTTTAAAATTTGTCTATATGTTGTTATATATTTTGTTATATGCATGATTACTTGCCTATTAGACATTAATCAATTAGACATTAATCAACATATCTTACAATACGAAATTACGATATTGAGATACAGTGCATAGGAATAACCATATATAATATATATATATATATATCCCAATTTCATTACATGTTGCTACATTAAGATTGGTAGCCACAGATAATAATTTGCATTAGTATAGTTTCAAAGGAGTTATTTTTCACATTTAAAGATTCATGTACTACATAAGACATGTATCAATTTTCTTGGGTATCGTATCATATTATAGGATACATATCATATTATAAGATAATGACAACTAAGTAAACGATCGTTTTAATTCAATAGGCCCATTCAACTTCAAGAAACCCATATTTCATTTGCCTGAGTAGTGACCGAAGTTGGAACATATAATATGCTGAAATGCTCAATGATAGCTAGAAAGGAACAAAAAAAAAAAAAAAAAAAAATCCCCCGACACAAACAACCCCACCATTATGACTTGATTTTCTTTGTTTCGGTCAGAATTTAACATGGTTGACCCAGACCACATCCTGAAACCAACAAATACACAAGCTTCTTGGACAATGGTGACAGTTCTTAATTCAGCAGATTTAATAATGAGATATGGTACTGTATTCCTCACCCATAGATGAATAATAGATGACATCTGATAGTCGTATTTATATTATTATTTATTTTAACTTTTTGTTAGGCTAATTTCCAGAATCTGTCATTGGTATGATACTATGACTTAATACTCCTGCCAGATTTAACAAAATTAAGAAGGATGAAGAGTAAAGGTCAGAGCACACTAGAAAGTAACGCACTAATAAAACATAAGAGGAGGTTACCTCTACTGAGGGCACTGTAATGGAGAGGTTTAGCATATAGGGCATGGAAGAACTGTGAAGCCTCGATAAGGAAAGGTTCTCAAAGCTTTGTTGTATAAGCCCCTGCAACAAAAAACTAAAGGAGCCTAGGGAAGGTCCTTGCATCTACATGAAGGACATGTTTACTAACCACCGCAAGCACTTCTTTGTTCTATAGTGTTAAGCATGTTTAATAGTTGTTGACTTGCCCAAACTAAACAATATCCTGAATTCAGCGAACGCTAAGAGTTTACAGATAATGATGGTAACTCATGTTCTGGCCCAACACACGAACAAGTATGATATTCTGCACTATGTTGCTCGTGTACTCTATATTTAATAATGATAACCCCATTTCCACTAAACATATTGTCATCATGGCTTAATAATTGTTGACAAGTTACTCTGATATTACCGTGACATCTAGTGGAATAAAAAGTTGGACATTTTTTCATGATTGTGAAAGTTTTGGACTTTTATCAATTACAAATGATAAACAATGTCATGTTTGATTGACATGTTGCTTCATAAAACTTCAAGTGAACAAGATGAATGAAAAGAAAAATAATGCTGTGAAGAATGAAAAATACAACTTGTAAGTATATAAAAATAAAAATATAAAAAAAATAAAACTTGTCGGCATAAATGCTAGTAAACACATCGAAGGTAAAATATTTACACTTGACAATGTGGGGGCGAAGAGCTTTAAGATAAAGAGACAACAAACAAAGAATTAAGGAGGTCTTGCTTAGAGAGACTCTCAATTGTTTGATGCGTAAAGCTTATAGAATGGTCTGTCTGAAGTGAAGTTGCCAATAGCAATGCTTTTCATCCATGACTCCCTAGATCCTATCGAAGTGTCTTCCATACTTGATGTTAAAAAACAGACCAAAGGCAATCAACATAAGCTAGTACCATTAGAAGAATGTTACTGAAAAGATACAATAGTAGATATGCATCGTTCCCTCACAATGTACATCTTAATATTCATATAGTGTGCTGGACAAGGGAACTTCGTTATTGGATTGACTAGGGATGATGGTGTAACCAAAATATGCTTACCTTATTATCTACTTTGTGCAATCCTTTATCAGTTTCTTTTTTTCTCGATTGCCTAACAGTGCCAAAAGCCATCACTAGTTTCTCCAATGATGGTTACAGAACAGGCAAGCTATACCTATCATCGAGCCTAAGTAAGAACTTACGAGTTATTAAGATTTTTGGAAAATGGTTTTATAGAGACGATAACACAAGAATGAGGTGAGTCAGGTGAGGACGAGTAGAAGTTTCAACTGCAGAACAAGTATTATGGATTTGGAATTAGGAAGTGATTCTTCTTTAAATTGTGGAATTGGATTCATATGAGTCCTGAGTGATCCAAATAGGCATTAAAGTGCTCTGTCAGGGTGACAACTGGAGAATTCTGGTCGAGCACATGTATTGATGGAGGTTGTTTGCTGTAGGTTCCTTTTGCTTTCCAATTTCACTGTTGATTTTCCCAAAAGAAATTGTCTGGGACTTGGGAGGTTCATTTGTAAGAATCCTTTCCAAGAGCAGGACAGCTTACTATAGGCTACAGCACAATGGTAACTTGAGGAATCAGTAGGTTTCAGGTATTGGAAACTCAATTCCTCCCAAAGTTTTTTAACCCTTATCTTTTAATTAAAAATGTTGGAGATAATGGCTTGCATTTTATTGAATAAAGGTGAGGTATATATATACGTATAAAATGAGATTGGGCTTTTGTACAAGATAAGATTGGGTTGTTGTACAAGATGAGATTGGGTTGTTGACCAAGATCTCAATTAACAGCCAATCAAATATTCTAAATTTAGCTAATTAATTAATAAATTAATTCCTCTAATATGTCCCCCTCAAGATGGAGCTCGATTGGAGAGTCCAATCTTGATCTTCAAAAGTTAAAAGCCAGTGCGTGGAAGAGGCTTGGTCAAAACATCAGCTAGTTGATCTTCGGAGGACACATGTGTGACACGTAAAGCTCCACTTTGTACTTGATCACAAATAAAATGATAATCAATTGCAACATGTTTCATTCATGAATGGAAGACAGGATTGGAACAAAGATGAGTTGCTCCAACATTGTCACAATAGATAACTGGAGCAGCAGGAATATAAATGCAAAGTTCAGTTAGAAGAGAACAAATCCAACGTAACTTAGCAGCTGTAGACGCGACAACACGATATTCAGCTTCAGTGGAGGAGCGCGCAACCGTGCGTTGTGTCTTGGAGGACCAGGATATCGGATTGTGACCAAAGTAAACAATATAAGCACTGGTGGAAGTGTAGTCATCCTTATTACCGGCCCAGTCAGCATCGGAGAAGGCATGAAGAGATAGAGATGTTTGACGGTGCAAGGCAAGACCGTGATCACCTGTACCAGAAAGATAGCGAAGCAACCGCTTGACAGCATTCCAATGATCAGTAGTAGGTCGATGCATGAATTGAGACAACTTATTAACGGCATATGCAATATCAAGTATTGGAGATCTCCAACAACTGATCTGTATTCAGAAGGATCTGTCAAAGCAGTGCCGGAAAGAACTGTAAGTGTTGGCTCGGTAGCAAGTGGAGTGGTAACAGATTTGGCCCCTGTCATATTTGTGCGAGCGAGAAGATCTGTGATATATTTCCGCTGAGAGAGAATAAACCAGTAGAAGTAGTGGCAACTTCAACACCAAGAAAGTAAGTCAAATCACCAAGATTTTTTATGGAAAATCTTTTGCCAAGGAGATCAACAAACCATTGAACAATAGTGGCATTACATGCAGTAATAATTATGTCATCAACATACACAAGGAGATAGACTAGATTACCGCTGGTGTTGAGGACAAAGAGTGATGTATCCGCATGAGAGTTCTTAAACCCAGAGGCTACCAGAAATTGTCTTAGCTCATGGTACCAGGCCCGTGGTGCTTATTTGAGACCATATATAGCCTTGCGTAACTTGCAGACGTGTGTGGGATTACCACGATCAAGAAAACCTGGTGGTTGTGTCATGAAAACATCTTCAGAGAGATGACCTTGTAGAAAAATATTGTTGACATCAAGTTGACGAAGAGATCATCCTCGACTAACAGCAAGACTGAGAACCAAGCGAATAGTAGTAGGTTTAACAACCGGACTGAATGTTTCATGATAATCAACACCGGAACGCTGATGGAACCCTTTAGCAACTAATCGGGCTTTGTACCTATCAATTGAGCCATCAGGCAAATGTTTAATTCTAAAAATCCATTTACAACCAAAAAGATTTTGCATCGAATCGGGGAGACAAGTTCCCATATTCCATTCTGCACAAGAGCATCGTACTCTTCAGACATAGCCTGACGCCATTTAGGATCTTTGAGGACTTGGGTGAATGTGTACGGCTCAAGTTGATGGGTCGAGATGATGGTAGCGGTAAGATTAAGTTTTTGAATGTGATGGATGTTGTTCTTAGCACGAGTGGTCATGATATGGGTGTTGGTGGGTGGGTTTGGAGGAGGGGAGTCTGGACGATCGGATGGATGGGCTCGGTCTACCGAAGTTTGGCTGAGAGGAAGTGGGGTGTCGGTTATGAGACATGGAGTTTCGGAGGATGTAGGGGTGAATGGAGGATGTGGAGTGGTCGACCGGAGATTGGCTGTGAGATGGATTCGAGCTCAGGGGCAAGGCTGTAGAGGATGTGTTGAGTGGCGCAACCATAGTGGAAAGAAATGACGCGGATGGAAACCAATTTGGGAGTGTTTCTGGATTTGGACGACTAAGATGACTTTGAATGGATGGAAAGACAGATTCCATAAATTTGACATGACGGGATGTGTAGATTTTGGAAGTGGAAGGATCAAGACAGAGATAGACATTTTGGGTGAGGGAGTACCCAATAAACACACAAGGGATGAATCGAGACTCAAGTTTATGACTGGAATAGGGATGAAGCCATGGATAGCATAAACAACCAAACATACGGAGTTTTGAGTAGTTTGGTGGAGAGTAGAAAAGGGACTCATAAGGAGAGGAGAGGGAAAGTGTGGGTGTGGGCATGCGATTAATGAGGTACACAGCGGTTGCAAAGGCATCCAATATATGAGCGAAAGTGAGGCGTGAGTGAGTAGAGAAAGACCTGTTTCAACAATATGTCGATGTCGGCGTTCGGAGAGACCATTGTGTTAAGGTGTATGTGGGGGAGATGTGAGATGTGAAATTCTATGAAGAGATAGAAAATGATCTAATGCTTGATATTTCCCACCGTTATCGGAGTAAAGAGTGACAATGGAGTGTTTGAATTGATTTTCTACTAGTGCTTTGAAACGAATAAAGACATCACAGACATGAGATTTCTTCTTTAAGGGGTAATACCATACATAACGTGTAAAATGATCAACGAAAATAACATAATACTTAAAATTATCTAACAGAATAAACAGGGGAGGTCCAGACATCTGAAAATATGATATGTAGGGGGTGAGATGAAACAATTGTAGATGTAGAAAAAGAAAGCTTGTGACTTTTATTGCTTAAACACGCATGACAATGAGAGTTATGTGATATAGAATAAGGTAAAGAAAATGTTGATATAATATGCTGAAGAATAGGTGATGATGGATGACCTAATCGAGAGTACCACTCGGAGGAAGTGGTCTTGACACTGGAAAAGACAACGAGCAGAAAAGATAATGTTGGAGAGGAGGTTGGCCACTCATAAATGCCATCTTTAGTGTTTCCCGTCAAAAGGATTGCCCCCGTACTTAGATCCTTTACATGAAAGATAGTGGGTAAGAATTCAATAGCAACATGATTAATATTGCAAAATTGATAGATAGAAATAAGGTTCTTTTTCATGTTAGGCACACAAAAGATATTATGTAAATTAAAGATGCGAGTAAAAATGGGAAGGGTGGTAGAACCGGTATGGGTAATGTGAAGACCCGAGCCATCGCCGATCATAACGTCATCAGATCCTTCATAAGGAGTGTGTAGTGAAAGATTATTCAAATCCGTAGTGACATGGTGCGACGCCCCACTATCAAGTAGCCATGTGGGAGTGTCGGTGGTCTCAAGAGATGCAAAGTGTGCACGCGGTTGCCATGGAAAAGCAAGACGTGGAGCCTGTGGACGTGTTGCTGATGGAGTCGATGAGGATTGGGTGTTGACGATAAAGGGAGCATCGTTTGACAGTGTGTCCTTGAACACCACATCCTTGGTAATACCCAAGATATGGACGTGGTGGAGGACGATCATTACGAGGAGCAGTGGAAGATGCAGAGGTGTCTTCGGAAGCCATTATGGCTGAAGAAGAACGTGGAGAATTGTGAGACAAAGAAACAGAAGAGATTGGATTGCTAGTGAAATGAATATCCAGACCTTGTATCAAATTTGGGTCCAATATCAACATGACAATAAACCGATGGCACTACAGAGGAAAACTACTGCCTTGGCAATATTTTGTCTATGCAAGTTTTTATGGGTGTCGGTGTATTTGATGGCTGAATTTAATAATATATGACAAAACCTTTTCTTGAAAAAACATATGGAGTTAGATTATATAAACGTGCTGCAAAGATGGTGATAAAGATAATAGATGTCCACAGTCATAGGTCCTAAAAAAGATGGTAATACCTGGTGGGGATCGTTCACTGGGACAGAAAATGTGCTATTTGCATAGATTTTAAATTCTTGAGGCATCCCTGGATGCTTCAGAGAGCTTGAACCAAGTAGAAGAGAGCCTTTCCCTTTTAAAACAACAAAAACCTCTTCACATGAGTGGCGATGTATCGGTGTCCTTGTCCCTGGTGCAAATGTCTGAAGCCAAACCTCAACCTAGCAAATACATAGATCACATAATAGATGGTCTGTTTGCAATACAATTCTACTTTTCTACCCCAAGCAGGTAATATAGCTGAAAATGAAACTGCCAGTCTTACGACAAAGGACACAAGCCTAACTAACTTGTGGTCAGGAAATCCATCAACCAAGCCAATCAATATTACATTATTGGTTTTTAACTGCTGACATATTTACGTCCTTCCTACCATTAGCAAGATTCATTACAGAAAAATTGGATTGCAAAGGAGAAATTTGCCAGATTTAACCATCAAGCCATCTGATATTAGACGAGACAGGCCTTATTGGATAGCTTCTATGTCGAGGGTGCCAAATAAAAAATAAAAAAGATCAATTGTGCATATAATGTCATACCAATATTTTAGATAATACTATCACTTGATGTTTTGTTGGGCTTGTATAGTAGCCTAGATTAGAGACAAATATGGTATGATAGCATACTTGTCTTATCTATGACATGAAGAACACTTTCAGCAAACTATGATATGTTGGACATATTCACCCAACCAAAACTTGGTTAGTCCAACTGTGTTGGACACCATAACTGTCTCTCTGTTCTGCGTTTACAAATATTTTTACCTTTATCCACCTAATAAGTAGAAGATATAGATGTTATGCCATTTTTTTTGACAAAAACTAAATATTTGTGGTGCCATTTTACTATTTTACTTCTTTCATATGTCAATAACAACACAATACATATATTTGGATGAGTTAAATATACATAAATGCAGATAGACATCCGTGTCATGGGTCTAGATATTAGAGGGTAGGTTGTCCTCTCACACCCTGCATCTGTGTCGGAGCATGGCACTTGTGTCCGTGGCTACATATCATACATAATCATTAATTTTTCTTCTGGGATGTTATACCATGTCAGTCCAGCTACCTCTACCCACTGCTAGCCATCAAGGTTTAGTGACATGACCATCTGGGTTGAGCCTACGAGGATGGAGGCTACTGAAATTGGAAAAAAAAAACTCAACCACTGATTTCTTTTTAATTCTAAAAAATGATATATAATTAATTGTGAAAAAGAAATCAAATAATATGATTTCTCTTGCTCATGTTGGCTTGTGCAGGACTTTTGCATCAACAAATTTGAGAATTGCTGTCATGTTGTCTCTTCTATTGTATTATGTGGATCTTTTTCCCAAACTTGAGTCATGCTCCCCGACAGCCACTTTTTTAGAGGTATATGCTTTTAGATATGCTGACATACTGCTTCCTAGTGACAAAATAATTTATAAATTTGATGTAAACTATATTTTGAAAATTTGGACATAATGAACTTTCTGTAAGTAATCTATAGAAAGAAAAAAAAAAAAAATTGGACCATCCAGAAATCTATAGTTGACATGTTGAAACCATGAAAACCAGATTGTTGTCACTGCTTGACTAATAAAAAGTAGCCAACATCTGCAAGGCAGCGAGACCAAAAAGTAAACACTTCCAAAATCTCATTTGACAAAAGTTTTTAAAGAATAAATCGCAATATATATATATATATATATGGATGGAAAAAGTGTAGCTAAGGTGAAGCCATAGAGGAGTTGCCTATGGAAGTGCCCTAAATCTCAACATAGACAGTGTTTGTGGAAGATCCAAACCGTTAATTGTAATCTCCGCATTAAAAAATAATAGTATATAAAAAATTATGCATTTTAGGTACATTTTGACTGTATATTGGATATATACAAAATGAACAATTTTTCGATAATAGAACAAATAAAGCCTCTTAATCGATGATAAAGAAGTGTCTAAATCGTATGATTTTTTATATGCCATCTATTTAGAACATGAAAATTACAATCAACAGCTCGGATCGTTCATATACATTCTCTATATTGAAATTTAGAACGCTTACATAGGCAACTCTCCTATGGCGTTACCTCAGATACACCATTACACACACACATATATATATAGAGAGAGAAAGAGAGAATGAGAAATTCACCGACGGTGAAGAGAGTTCCTTTACTAGCGCTTAGGTGGCGCAATAAAATAATTACACGTGGTGCTACTTAAGGTAACAAATAAAAGATGAAAGTAGTTAATGAGGGAAGAGAAAAGATTTGATTTAGATTCGTTACTTTGAGTGGGGCCACATATAATTATTTTATTGGGTCACCTAAGTGCTAGTAAAGGAACTCCCTTCACTGCAAGTGAATTTTCCGTTTTCTCATATATCTATATATATATATATATATATATATATATATATATATATATATATATATATATATATATATATATATATATATATATCCATTGTTATGGTTGGATGACATACCTCTTTCATTCCATGCAAAAGAGATCCTGCAATGGTGGCATGTGCCAAACCACCTCTCCCATAGTTACTTTGAGTTGCTTCACTTATGTTTCTCACCAATAATGAGCCTACAACAGAAAATTTGGTTTGTCGGATTTAGGGCTACAAATACATTTCACTAAGAAAGAAATACTTATAAAGTGGTAAAATATACCTGAACAATGATCTCTTTTAAGTTTAAGGAGAAAATTTTCTAATCACTACATTAACCATTTATTCTAATATATTCTCTATATTACTTTTTTTTATATGAAATTTAAACTCCATAAAAAAAAAAACAACTAAATGCATTAAGCCCATGGCATAATTTACTATGAGCACTAGTTTATAGTTTTTTTTTTTAAAAAAAAAATTAGAGAGTTAGTAAAATATAACGTTCAAGAACTGGACCATGTTGGAATAGAAAAGGGAGGCATCCACTGCAATTGTTTTTTTTTTTTTTTCTTTTTTTTTTGGGGGTTGGGGGGGGGGGGGGGGGGGGGGGGGGGGGGCGCATGTGATACCCTCTTGATGGTTTTGGGTTGGCTGTTTGTTATAAAAGCCTTCAAGGGCAACTATTATTAGCGGACTGGTCCAAGAAAACAATGTTTGCACCTGAAATAATTGTGTTATCTTTATAATTTATTTATTTATTGAAAGTCATAAATGTCATGATTTGAATACCCAGATTTGTACCTTTGGGTAATTCGTTGTAAATGAATGTGCAAGAAGATTATTCACAACAAGGCTAAAAATAGATTACGCTTGTCAATGCGGAAAGGGAATGCATGCCTACAAATTCACAACCTTTTTACCAACTCAAGTTAGATCGCAAAAGAAGTGAGAAGACCAAGTATTACACAATGAGTTTTTTTTTTTTTTTTTTTAACTTTATGCTTCTTACAATTTTAGGTGGACAAGATCCATTCAGTTTGTTGGGATATTGGAGATAACTGTAAGTAATGCTAAAACGTGGGCGTTCAAGAGTATTTTGGTATGTCTCCTATTGCCGAACTTTGGGTCTGTAGGGTATAGGGTGATATCCCTCTATGCTCTAAACATATTACAAGCCAAAAATATCTGGGAGACTCTGTCATGATAATTTGGTAGGCTAAAAGTAACGTGGCACCAAATCAACATGCAAATGCTACTCGATGATCAGGCTCAATGGATTGGACGAAAATAGGATTAAATACAATTCAAATTAAAAATTTTAAAAAATAGAGAGAGCTTTCGAACTGATCGAAGTAATTCAGTTCGCATTAGATCTAAGAGCAATCAAGTTTTTGGTTATTCAAATAGTTATCAGGTTTGCTGATTGAAAAAAACTTCAATGATTTAAAGAACTAATGGAAAGCCAAAAATATATATCCATCCACAACCATAGACGCTTAGAGAAACCCTTACTCCCTTACCCTTTTTTCATCTTTGTGCATTGTCCTCGATGATCCTTCCTCCTCCTAAAGACCAGCAACCCCTCCTTCTCCAGCCTCCTCAATCAGTTACCCCTCATTGTAATATCATTTTGCTATGAAATTATAATTATGAACTCACTGAGAAATTTGGTTCTTATTGGAACCCACAGAAAATATATCTAAATATTGTGATCAAGATAAAATTGGACACAAGATTTAAGCATTGGGTATCAGGATCACATCAGATGGTGGATTTTCATATTGGATAGTGGATATTGGGGGTACACGTTCATATCGAACATTACATACATGATAAATATGTAATAAAGATATGGTTTAATGTCATAATGGAATCTATCTAAAAAGTATCGATAACATATATGTAAAGACTTATAGGAATATGTACATACATATATATGGGTGATACAAGAAAGTAAACCATGCAACATACTTAATCTAAAGTTTGAAGGCATAAATGATAGAAGTAATGAAGGTTTAGAGACGATAATAACGGTAGTTGAAACAAATTGGCAATGATAATAGTAGCAGCAACGACAACAACAACAACTAGGATAGCAGCACCAGAACATACAACTGAGTTAAAGAGGGAAGAAGGTAAAGAAAACCATCAAATATAGGTTTTTCGTCTCGGGTAGTATCAGAAGAAGCTCCCCAAAATAGATTTCTTGTACATTTAGTTGTTTATGGTATGAGAAACGCTCTCTTTCTCAACTTCCCACAATATCAATCTAAATATGTAGTTGATTTAAAAAGAGGTGAAGAATATGGGTTTTTTGTATCCAAGGGAACAAGACTGGGAACAAACCCGACACTCATTTCTAAGTTAAAATCTCAATTGAATATAATAAACCATATCGGCTAATTTATCGTGACGATAATATCGAGCTGGTATATCAGTCGATATATGCAAAAAACAATATGACCCTTTTTAACCATATAGTCGCAACTGCCCCACAAAATGATATATCGAGCAATATATCAATTATATCAGGAGATATTTAGATCAGTGATTGGGAATGCATTTAAATTTGGATCCTTCGCAACTAAATATCTCATAAATAACAAAAAAAAAAATGTTAACTAGTTGCTTTATATCTTTAGTCTAGAAGAAATATCGAGGGTGGTCTTGATTGCAGGAGTTCAAATTGTAGTCTTGACAAGGTTAGTTTTCTTCCGAACCATCCTAAAAGGCACATATATGTGCGTATTTTGCCATCTGCACTTTCCTTGATCAGGAACGTGTCAATGCAAAGTGATGATATCATGTTGACCTTCAATTGTAGAACTTTGAGATTTTTTTTCTTTTCCCGCGAAAGGACTATCTAATAGATTTTCTATGGGGCTCTATAGTTATGGAGTCCTGCTACATTACTTATTCCATTCTACAACAAGCAAGGATGTTAATGAAAGACCAACCCTAAAGAAACAAAAACAAAAACCTAACACAACCGTTCGAGTTAGGAGTCGAAAATTAGTATCAGTTACCAATTTTCTTTTAAAATGTTGGTTATGCCAAGTGCAAATAAACACAAGGAAATTCTATCTGAGCACACCATTAAAGTTGTAAAAAATTACAATTTTGCCTCTACTTTTTGTCCACCATGTTTTTTCCCGGTCGGAAATTAATCCCCGAGCAATGTTAAAATCCGTTCAGGAACTAACCCCCGAAAGATGTGAAAGCCGTGCGGAGGACTAATCCCGAATGAGAAAGGTGGGCTCATTGAACAAAGTGGTGTAATCAAATAGAACTTTCCTAGAAAAGTACTTACAATATTACCAAATGCATCCATTTTCCTACCTAATTACATAACTGGTTCATCTTCTTTTGGATTAAAAATCTTCCCTTGAAGAAATGGTTTAATGCTATGCCTTCTGACTTTGGTGATGGTGGTGGTGTTGCTGTAGCTGGTGGTGGTGTCTTTTCTTATGCCGATGCTAGTGTTGGTATTTCTACAACTGAGTGTTTCTTCTCAATTTTGTAATGCACTTTGATGGTGAACTTCATTGATGAGACTACTTGTTAATATTGTAATATGGCATGACTTTGGTGGCCTTAAAATGTTAGATTTTGTTGTATATTTCTGACAATTGGATATTGTACTTCCTTATATACTTAATGGAGTTTTTGGCTAAAGGGGTTTACCCCTTTATCCTTTTTTCTCAAAAAAAGAAAAAAGGAAAAAGAAAAAAAATATTACATAACTGGTTCTACTAATTTCTCTGTCTATAAAGTTTGAACTCCAATTTTTAAATGTCAATCCAATACAAAACCCATGTCATAATTTAACACAAAAAGCACTAATTTGATGATTGTGAGCAACAACAGTATCCAAAATCAAAGGTTTACTAACAAAAATCAAAGACAAACCCATCAAAACTCACTAGAAACTTGATCAAATTCAGCAGTTAAATGGGCTCAACATGAAATTTCACCACTAAAAAAAGATTTTTTTTTTTTTTAAATATTAAATAAAGTCTTATTAAACTAAGAGAAAATTTCAAGAATTGAACCTTGGTGGGAGCAGAGAGAGGAAGCATGAGCAGCAGTAGAGAGGAGGAGGAGGAGGAGGAAGAGGAGGAGCACGTGCATAGCACGTGAGAGCACTCTCATTTCCTCTCGATTTCTTGTGCTTTCTCTCGATGAGCACTGAGATCTTGGGGCTAAATATAGAAGCTGAAGATCTAGGCGGACGTACTAGTGGGCCGGCCCAAGATTACGCTTGTTTAAAAATTCTATTTATTTATTATTTTATTCATTTTTTTTTTTTTTTTGTGCTCGAAGAACTCATATACACATATTTTATACGGTATTATCCAAATTGAGTTTCTATCAAAAATCAAACTCAAAATCTCTCACAAATTTAAAAGGATAATATTTCTTTATCATTTGAAATTGATAAAACTATTATGATTTGAATGTCGAAATTGCCTTGCAATGATGATTCACTCTAACTCAATATGAACATTATCACTGTGTTCATTGCAGACTTAGAGTGTACTTATCTGTATGCAAGTAGAATGTATTAGTGAAACTAAATCTATTTCTATTACTTTATATATTTGTTTTGACAAAAAATAAAAGTGAAATTTACTTATTCAACAATTAGCTTGATCCTATATTGCATATCAGTTTCCTTTTTTATTCCAGCGGACAGAAAGTTGAAAGTAAGAAGTTTTAATATTTTATTATTTTATATTTTTTTCTCCTTTTCTTTCTTGTGCAAAATATATATATATATATATATATATATATATATATATATATATATATATATATATATATGAGAAAAATAGAAATGAACTGACAGCTCACGCAAGTTATCTGAGTTGCAGTTTATTTCCACTATCTCCAATAATATTTTTTAAAAAATTTCTTTTGGATTATGATCTCGACTCCCTAGGCTTCACTCATACCCAATTTCTTGGGTTTTAGTTTTGATTTGGTCCTCCATCAAGTTAACTTAAAATTAACGGTTTTCAATTAATAAAATATTTTGTATGCACTTGATGAAAAAAAGACGAACTCCAAAATTTATGAAATTTAATCCGAAAGAAATTAAGGAGGTAGAGATAGTAATTGTTAAAAAAATTGAAAAAAAATTACTGGATCATTATAGTTTTGCCGCTAGCTCACGTAACTTTTCCTAAGCTGGCGGCTCACCTACAGTAATCCACATATATATATATATATATATATATTATATATATATATATATATATATATATCTTCTATCTCTTCTTTCTTCTAAAAAGTAACTAACAAATACTAGAATCGTTGAAATATTTAAAACTCTTTAATTTTAGAAATTACTTCTAGTTTTTTTCTTTACTTCCACTACCTCCAATCGCCCAATTATCCCTTATAAAACTATTATACAAAACAATTATTATCGATCCTCACAACAATTTTGGAGTTTTTTACAGTAAAAAAGATTTTAAAAGGAATTTTAAAATAGTATCAGTGCAACATAATCAAACACTATTCAGATACTATGAGTTCAAATTAATGATAGTATGACCTCACTATATCACATTTAAAAATAAGAAGTTTTTACATATCGGTCTCTTACATCTTTAAGAATCAGACTTTAGTCTCTGAAATCTTTATATTTTGATTTTGATTTTAGTCCCTCAAATCATCTAAATTGTTTCACTTTAATCCCTCCTTTAGTTATTCGGTCCAAATAAATGGTAAATTTAGAGATAGAGAAAATGACTGATATAGTCTAAATTAATTTTAGTTTATTTGGTTAGGATCTGCTCTCCTCCATCTTTTGAACGAAGTGACGAGGAATGATGAAAACGGTGGCTTTGTAAGGTATAACGGAAATCCAATAAGAAGAGGAAGAGAGGAGGAAAAGGGAAGTAAAGAAAATAACTGATATTTCTCTCCCTTTCAGAATTATAACAGAAAATTCAAGCTTAAATTTTAACTGGCCTAACAGAAGTTACTCAGGAGAACTAAAGTGAAGTAAGTTAAAGGATTTAGAGGACTAAAATTAAAATATGAAGATTTCAGCTACTAAATTCTAATTTTTAAAGATTTAAGAGACCGATATGTAAAAACCCCTAAAAATAAATAGGCATACATCACAGGTTGATCACATTTAAAAAGAATAGCAATACACCGCCAGTAAGAGTGGTTCAAAGGATCACTCTAAGTCCATGTAAGTGGCATTGGAAGATATACAGCATCACAGTTTCTCATCCATCTCATCCTCCGACGAGTCATGGAGTCCGCTGAAGAAGGAGTCAATGTAGCACGAGGAGAGCTCGCTGGGGCTGCTCCTGTTAGCGCTGGCGCGCCACTGCTGCTCAGCGATCATCTCCGGTGACAACCCCCACTGCTCCATTTCCTCCTTGGTGTGATGGATAGCAAGTGTGTACTCTCCCCCAGGTCCCAGCTGCATCACCCTGAACTCGCAGTTCCCTGGGTTGTTCAGCCTCTCGAACTCATCGACGGTCCACTTGAACCACTTCATTAGGAAGACACGGGAGGTCAGGCCGTGGGATATCATCACCAGGTTTGTTACGGTGTTCTCATCCTGATCCAGCCTCCTCATGTCGATGTCTCTCCAGAGAGACTCCATGAAGCCTGAAAACGAAAATTTGCTTATAGACTGACTGCTCTAATGAAGAATATAGAAAGCTAGAACTCTTTGGCAATAGAAAGAAAGATACGACTTAGCTCTCAAGAAGCCCACATTTCTCAATCGGGGATTAGTCCCCCAAATAGTTTTCACACCGAACAGGTTTAACATCGGTAGGGGACTAATCTCCGACCAGGACAAAAAACATTGTCACAAAAAAGTAATGGCAAACTAATAATTTTTTACAACTTAAACATTGTCACAAAAAAGTAATGGCAAACTAATAATTTTTTACAACTTTAGGAGGCAGGCGATAGTAGTGAGCAAAGTGGTGTGCCTAAATAGAATTTCCCAAGAAAGATGTCCCAAGATTCTTATAGAAAGCTAAAAGCAGGTCTCGAAAAGAACATAATACCAATGGTGTGTATCAGTCATCATCAAATCTTTAAAATATAGGGAAGATTACTTCTGAAATGGATTTTTTTTTTTTCTACACAGTTTCTGAATTTTCTTTATACCCAAAAATTTTGCCCTTCTGTAATGTGAGCAACTGTGCTATAATTTCAAACTACTACCAACAATGTGAATAAATATGCTCTAATTTTATCTTACAACTTAAGAAGTGTGCTATCATTTATAAATATAATACAACTAGGTGAGAGCTGCATAGTATGGAAGAAAAAATTGGGGATGTAGGCAATTGTAAAGTCCGTGGGTATAAAAAAGAAATTCCCAAACGAAGTAGGGTTTGGTTATTTTGCATAAAATATATCTCAGATCCAAAAATGGTGTTCATCAAGTGGTATGGGCGCACCTAAAGCCTCTAAGGATATGTTTGATCTGGTGAACTCGGAAAAATAAAGTAGATCCAACAGCATGCAACTCCAACTACAGCAGATGGAGGTGCAACACTACCGTTCCACCAAACAAGCAGACTTCTATACTTGCATCTTGTAGTATTTTTCTTTTCTTTTTTGGCTAATCTGTAATATATTCTTGTATATGTTGAAATTCTATTAGATAACACCAGTTGGTTCTGAGAGAAATAGCCGTATTTTTAATGACAAAAAAACCACTCATCATTGACTATTTCACTGCACATTCATCACAATAGTTTACTATGGCCAGGTGCAGACCAATCAGCAAAAGACCCATGCATGGATTAGGGTGCACAAAGAGACACCAGAAGTGAGGCTGGAGCTACACAGTACAGGAGAGGGAGTACATGACCAGATCTAGGCGAACGAACGACGAATACGGACGAGGAGGACAAGCACATCACAAGGTGGGATGTATTTGACAAATTAGATGGAGAGAGAGATCACAAAGATACGTAATCTAGTAATGTATTCTAATATTTAAAACTCGTAGTAGCTCATTCATATAGGTGAGTTTTATTATGTAATGAATATTATGTAGTTTCATTACGGCTTATTAATGAAACGCGAGGGACATACAACCCACCGTTTGTCCTATAAAAAAAACACCAGTTGGTTCTTAGATTAATGTCCATTGAACAAAGTTTTTCCTAAATTCATATACAACTAGACCAAGCTCCTCAATCACAAGAGTGAGATTACTAATAGATTAGCATGCAATGTCTGAGAAGCCAGATGCAGAGCATCATTACCTATGAAATTTTAATTTAAACAATACAATTATCAAAAAGTCCCCATCGAATCATAGATGTGTGTGTGTGTGTGAGAGAGAGAGAGATAGAGAGAGACTTACTGGCAACCCTGTCGAACACATCAGCGGCAGACTCGCCCTCAGGAAACCGAAAGAAGAACCTTCCGAACCTCTCCCTTGTCTCCTTAACTGCCTTCATCCTTTCCTCTACCTGAAAGTTGCCAAAGTCCTGCTCCCTTATCCTGCACTCCTCCCTCACGCCGATGATCCTCTTCCTTCCAAACGCTTTTCCAATCTCTCTTAACGTCGCCCGAGTCCTCTCATAAGGGGACACATAAAAGTACACCTTCCAATTGTCTTCCGCCTCCCCACTGCAGCCACCAGAGACCACACGACGAATATACTGGCCTGCAGCACGGGCCTGCTCAATCCCGAAAGGGGTGAGAGGAATCCGGTAGTCAGGTGTGGTGGTGTAGGCTGACATGTCTAAGTTCCCTTGGCTCTCCCCGTGCCTGACCAATATGATTCTCTTCGGCAATTTCCTCTTAGGATGGCCATCTAGCTTTCGGGACGTCATCCTCTCATCCTCAGAATCTGCTGCAAGAACTCCATCTCCTAGATCTGCACGTACAGACTGGTTCATTCTCCTTTCATCGACTTTGCAATCTTCTTCCTTGGATGCTCTACTTCTTTTCCTTCTCCGGACGTTTATATATAGCTTTGAAAAAGATTGAGTTGATAACTACGGTTTCTTTTCTTTCTCCCGGGTTGACCACTTCATAAAATCATTTTCTATTCTATAGCAGGTGTTTTCCTGAGCTGGATCCTGAAACCGGTATAAATATTCCATATAAACAAGATACAGACTGTATGCATAATTCAGCAGATAAAATAGACAAGCATCTGTAAAAGGGAAATAAAAGAATATTACATCATTAATAAAGTTGGAACTTCTACATTCAGTGTTTCGAGTTCAAAATGTGAATAAGAGCTGTCTAGTTTTACCTTGACTCTTTCAAAGCCTTAAGAGGTTTGTGGTCTTTGCAACATACAAAGCACATCTACACGTTTCAGGACCTCCAACTATATTCACACAACTTTATTTAGTTAGATGCAAACAGGAAAAGATAAAAAGAGGGGAAACTCCAGAAGCATCCAGAATGGCTTCACAAGAAACAATTAGATGAAATTGGAAGCAATCAGCCTTGAAAAGATGGAGTGCTGGAGCTGGGAATTCAACTGCTGGAATAATTTCTAATCGGGTCCGTTTCACACGGGGCAAACCCAAGTCTCAATCAACAAATAAAGTAATTATTTATAACTTACAAATAATAACTTGTACCCTGGCATCCAGGAGTGCGATAAATTTATAAATAATCAGTTTGATTATAAATAAGATACAGTGGTAAAAAGAAACTTTTTGAAAATAATATGACAAGAGAAGAACCATAAATTTATATTTTTATCCACAAGATAAAGAGCCCAACCCTCAAGTTTGTTGGCCCTCTTGTGCACCTGATTGTTTCATGTTTATACTTTACGTTTATGCCATACAATGTTTGACATGTGAACCGTGGAACTGAAATAAGGATAAAGGCTTGCATGTTTTACGTGGAATCCACTGATAAATGGGGATGTATTGTACAGGTGATTCACCGAAAGCTTCACACAGCTTGGCCCTATCTGGCTTACTATATTTTTATCAAGGTTTGATTAGGGAACAAGCTGGCCTCAAGGTACAGCTGGCTGAGGTTGTTTAGGCTCAAAAAGGCTTTTCTATGTACATACATTTATATAAGAAAACGAAGATATTTGAGCAAGTTTAAGCATCCACTCGCTCTTATTCGTTTTAAAATTAAGCATGAATGTTGAGCATTCACTGATTTACAAGTTCTAAACTTGGGAATTGTTTGGCCTCGCTGCATAAGAATGAGCACCGATATCCATCTGTTCAAAGAGTTAGCAACCAAGTTTGAACAAGCTGTACACCCGAAAAATTATAATTTTCTTCTATTGAAAATTTACTTTAGAATTACACCAATAAAAAGAGAAATTACAGAAAAAATTTTAAGATTATAAAAATGGGGAATGATTGATTTCGATTTCCCTTTATTTGTGGGTTCTAACAGCGGTGGAGTCTCGATTTTGCACTCTATTGATCCGATCTAAATTGGGAAGAAGATCGATTTTTCTGGAACTCCTTTTCTGAACTCTAGAAGAAAACGTAGATCTCTTTATTTTCTCTGGATATTCTAGTCTCTGGAAAATCCTCTCTCCAAAAAGAATCCCCCTTTCTGAACTCCGCTCCCGCTTCCGCTCCCGCTTTTTATAGATTGAGAAATAGCCGTTTGCTTCAAATCCGGCTCAAATTCTCCCTTCAAATCCGGGTTAAATTTACATAATTAATTCCAAAAAATCTGAATCACGTAATCAAAACACAAAGCGAACAAAACTGCGAGAGCAGCCCGCGGGTGGGACCCGCGTGAGCAAACCCACAGCATGGCACCCGTGAGAGCACTCCTGCGAGTGGGACCCGCGGGTGCGCATCTGCGGGAGGGCTCCCACGGGTTGCCACCCGGGGGCGCAACCCGCACCCGTTTAATTCTTTTTATTTTTTTACATGTCTACATAACCTCCTCCAAAGTTTTCGAAATTTCGTCTTGATTTATAACGAATTCAAAACACTTTGGACTCTTTTAAATTTGGCACTATAGTCTTCATTGTATGGCGCAATTTTTTATGGTATACTGTGAACCATATTCTGAAATTGCTATCTTCTACCTGTTTTGTTATTGGAGGTATACTGTTGAACCTCTCCGATGAATCAGAGATTGCTTCTAGTGAATTTTCTTGATGCTGGCTATTGTAATTGTGCGGTCCAGTCAGACTTTTGCTTGTAGTTTTGCTTCAGAAAATTTGCTGTTTGTATGCAAAAATATTTTTGATGTTTTGTTCAGAGACTAAGTGCATGACAGACGTGTAATGGATTTGATAGACAGAGGTAATTATTAGCGTGTCTCATGAAAGATGAGTAGATGTATGATATTAACGTGCTCATTAGATGACAAGCAGAGGTATGATGTTAACGTGCTTATTTGATAACAAGTAGAGGTATAATATTAACGTGCTTATAAAATGACAAGCAGAGATATGATGTTAACGTGCTCATTTGATAACAAGTAAAGGTATAATGTTAACGTGTTTATAGGATCCTAACCATTTAGTGACATTTAGGATGACGGATTAGGAAAAGACAGAGGTGTTATTAAACATGTCCCAAAACTCGACCTATTCAGATAATCTAGTCATGATAGGAATTAGTTAACTAAACAGAGATGACAGTTAACGTATTTAGCCTTGAAATTTGACTATCAGAGGTAATTATTAACTTGATAGAGAGATGATTTTCGTCAGAGGTAATTTTTAACTTAACGATATTAAAAACAAGTTCATCAGAGATTGTAATGTTGAACTCGATAAAGTATAAGTTTTCTTTTTTGTCAGAGGTGAAAACTTAACGTGACAAAAAAAATTGGTTGGATTTAATCTCATGGAGAAAATTGATTCAATTTTGTACTTCCGTGTCAGAGGTATGATTTTAACGTGACAAACATTTTAGAGACTTACTGGCTCTACCAAAGAACATTAATAAGAAAAGTTTTACTGTCAGAAGTGAAATCTTAACGTGATAGGAGATTTGATTGATTCTAATCTCATGGAGAAAATTAATTCAATTTTGTACTCTGGTGTCAGAGGTATGATTTTAACGTGACAAATATTTTGTAGAGTCACCAGTTCTATTGGAGAAAAGTGACGAGAAAAATCTTACTATCAGAGATAAAATTTTAACGTGACAAGAGATTTGATCTCATTAGCATTTTTAGCTAACCCCCAGCTATCAACGGGTTTGATTTTGTTTTTACCAACTACTCTTTAAGTTAGGACTAGTCATACTGTTCCCCTTAGTATGATAACTTATCGAGAATTTCGTTTGGTCTTGAATGCCAAACATTCTCTCTTCCCTTTACTTTAGCAGTTTTGGGCGATAATGTATTCTTATAATCAATTAAGGATACTGCTGTAATAGATTTGTAATAAGATTTTTAACAAATCCCCAACTATTAATGGATTTGATTAGTCTTTATCAACTACCATTTAAGTTGGGCTAGCCATGATATTCTCCTCAACATGGTGAGTTGTCGAAAATTTCATTTGGGCTTACATGCCAAACTTTTCCTTTTCTTTTTACCTTAGCAACTTTGGGCAATGATATATCCTTATATTCAGATAAGAATACTGTTGTGACAGATTTATCATGAGATTTTTAGCAAAACTCCAGTTATCAACGGATTTGATTAGCCTTTACCAACTATCATTTAAGTTGGACTAGTCATACTATTTCCATCAGCATGATGAGTTATCGAAGGTTTTGTTTGGACTTAGATTCTAAATATTCCTTCTTTCCTTTACCTTAGCAGCTTAGGGTAATTCATGTTTTTACTCCCCAGTACGATGGGTTAGTAAGAAACTGGTCCTCTTCCTGTTATCTTGATAGTGTTGGGCAGTTCATGCTTTTATCCCCAGCATGATGAGTTGGCGAGAAACTTACTCTCTTCCCGTTACCTTGACGGCGTTAGGCAATTCATACTTTTACCCCAACATGATAGAGTTGGCGAGAAATTTATTCTCTTTTCGGTGCCTTGATGGCGTTGGGCAAATCAAGCTTTTACCCCTGTATGATGGGTTGGTGAGAAACTGATTTTCTTCCCGTTACCTTGACAGTGTTGGGCAGTTCATAACTTTTTACCCGCAGTATAATGGGGTTGGCGAGAAATTTATTCTCTTCCCGTTATCTTGATGGCGTTGGACAATTCATACTTTTTACCCCCAGCATGATGGGTTGGCGAGAAACTGATTCTCTTTCCGTTATCTTGACGGTATTGTATAGTTCATACTTTTTACCCCCAACATGATAGGGTTGGCGAGAAATTATTTTTCTTCCTATTGCCTTGATGGCGTTGGACAATTCATACTTTTTACTCCCAGTATGATGGGGTTGGCAAGAAATTTATTCTCTTCCCGTTACCTTGATGGCGCTGGGCAAATCATGCTTTTTACCCCCTACATGATGGGATTGGCGAGAAATTTATTCTCTTTCTTTTACCTTGATAGCGTTGGGTAATTCATGTTTTTACCCCCAGCATAATAGGGCTGGCGAGAAATTTATTCTCTTGTTGTTTTGATGGCATTGGGCAAATCATACTTTTTACCCCAGCATGATAGAATTGACGAGAAATTTGTTCTCTTTCCGTTGCATTGATGGCGTTGGGCAATTCATAATTTTTACTCTCAGCATTATGGAGTTGGCGAGAAATTTATTCTCTTCCCGTTACCTTGATGGTGTTAGGCAATTCATACTTTTACCCCCAGCATAACGGGATTGGCGACAATTTTATTCTTTTCTCGTTACCTTGATGGCGTTGGGCAAATCATGCTTTTACCCCAGTATAATGGGATTGACGAGAAATTTATTCTCTTCCCGTTGTCTTGATAGCGTTGAGCAATTCATACTTTTACCCTAAGCATGACGGGATTGGCGAGAAATTTATTCTCTTCCCGTCGCCTTGATGGCATTGGACAATTCATACTTTTACTCCCAGCATGACGGGGTTGGCGAGAAATTTATTCTCTATTCGTTATCTTAATAGCGTTGGGCAAATTATGTTTTTTACCCCCAGCATGATAGGGTTGGTGAGAAATTTATTCTCTTCCCGTTAGCTTGATGGTGTTGGTCAATTCATGTTTTTACCCCCAACATGACGGAGTTGGCAAGAAATTTATTCCCTTCCCGTTGCCTTGATAGCATTGTGCAATTCATGCTTTTACCCCAGCATGATGGGATGGAGAGAAATTTATTCTCTTCCCGTCGCTTTGATAGCATTGGGCAATTTATGCTTTTTACCCCCAGCATGATGGGGTTGGCGAGAAATTTATTCTCTTCCCGTTGCCTTGATGGCGTTGGGCAATTCATACTTTTTACTCCCAGGATGATAGGGTTGGCGAAAAATTTATTCTCTTCCCATCGTCTTGATGGCTTTGGGCATTTTATGCTTTTACCTTAATATGATAGGGTTAACGAGGATTTCGTTTAGACTTATATGCTAAACATTTTCTCTATCCATAGTCATAGAGAAGTAGGATCCATTTTCATTTTATGCCCAAGTTGGGGTTCGAAGCTACATCTCAGCAGCGACCAGTATTTTTTTATTTGTTGTGTTAAAGAGGAGGTCAGATGACATTATTCCATTAAGTGTAATATTTCTTCAGGAATTTTTCGTTGATCAGTATCATCATCCGGTCACCGTGTTGATTAATCAATCGGTATGTTCCATTTGAGTAGACCGTCTCTATTACAAATGAGCTCTTCTATATTAACTGAAATTTGCCTTTAGTCTTATACGTTAGAATTATTGATCGTCTGACTGCTAGGACCAAGTCATCCACTTTGAAAGTTCCTTCTTATACTTTCTTATTGAAGACGCTCTCGAGATGCGCGCTTGGTACAACTTGATTTGTTACTGTGCGTTCAAGATACAAACTTAGTCCTATATCTGCAGGCTTAGCCTCGTATTTTAAGCTGGCAAAACCTCGCGACTAGGCTAGTATGACTTAGCCTTATATGCAAGGTTGGACTTGTGTGCAGGTTTAGCCTCGCACACTGAGTTAGCTTCGCATTTTAGTTGCGAGCATAACTTAGCACTCCACACGGGCATAACCTCGCGTTTAGATGACTTTATGCTAGCTTAGCGTCGCATTGTATGCGGAGTTTAATTTTGTATACAATATTTACTGAACGTGGGTCTCACCTCCTGCGTGGGCCGCATGTGACTAGTTACGAGTCCATTGTAAGTCGACTGGCCACCTTCTTCTTCATCAGATATTATGCAAGGCTATTGGTTGGTTTGGAGTTTTAAATCTCTGACGCAAATCTTAACCTTCCGCTTCTCAAAGTCTACGGGGTTGGAAGCTAGTTTTATATTTTGGGTATGAGCATAGCCTCACGTTTACATGACTTTACGCTGACTTGGCATTGTATTGTGTGCAGAGTTTGCTTTGTATTGCATACAAGGTTTATTTGTATGGGGCCCACCCCCTGTGTGGGCCACATTTGAATGGTTGTTGTAATTCAATTGACCGCCTTCTTATCCTTCGAAGTTTACACGAGACTGAGAGTTAGTTTCGCATTTTATCCGTGAGCATAGTCTCACGTTTAAATAACTTTACACTGGCTTAGCCTCGTACTGTACGCAGGGTTTAGCTTCGCGTTCTTACTTCGGGCTTAACCTCGTATTATACGCAAGTTTATCTGATTGTAGATTCCACCCCCTATGTAAATCTCATTTGGCTCTTCATAGAGTTCATCATATGATAACAAATCACTTCCATATTTGTGGCAGATTATGCCGGATTGGGTTTTAGCCTTTCATTCTGATGATTTTGTGCAAGATTGAGACTTGTCCTTACATTATAGCACTTCCATACTAGGTTAAAACTTAACTTTTACGTTTTTTTTTTTGGTTTTTTCTATGCAAGGCTAGAACTTAGCCTCACATTCTGATTCATCTTCAAACTCTGGATTAGCCTCGCACGCTGCATTAATCATGCACATTGGCTTGGTTTTGTGTATCGTAGGTTTCATGCTAGGATGCAAGTTAACCTTGTGTTAGTATCTTCTTCCGATAATGGAAATCACGCGGGCTACCAGATAGCCTCGCGTATACATTATTATTACGTTTCAACTGTTTTACCGGGGTTGCAAATTAACCTCGCATTTTGAAGCTTTTACACTTTTGCTGACTTTATTTTGCATAGTCTTGCATTGTTCGCAGGTATTAGCCTCGCATTCTTTACGCTGGTTTTGCCTCGTATTGTATACAAGTATAACTTTACGTTCTGGCTTCATACATATCCCTGTTTGGCTGGATGTGGGTCTCACCCCCTGCATAAGACTTATTTGACTGTCCATTGAGTTCGTCATGCAGTAATAGATTACTCTTCTTTTTTTTTCGTAGTGGGTTACGCGGGGTTGAAGCTTAGCCTCGCATTTCTGTTCACTTTTGTACTCTAGATGAGTTTTGTGTTTTGGCTTAGGCTCGCGCACTAGTATAACCATGCACGTTGCTTTAGTTTCGAGTTAGCATCGCATCTGACGACTTCACGCTGGTTTAGTCTCGAATTAGTTTCATGAACTAAATGATTTAATATTGGTTTAGCCTCACATTGTACGCGGGCATAGCCTCGCGTTTTTGCTTTGGGCTTAGCTCGCGTTATATGCGAGGTTCTCTGGTTATGGGTCTCATCTCCTGTGTAAACCCCATTTGGCTAATCAGAGAGTCCATCATAGGGTAAGGCAAAACTGAGTGTTAGTCTTGTATTCTGATATGAGTCATGGCTTCGTATTTTGACACTTCTGCATTGTGCTAGACTAGAACTTGGCCTTGCATTCTGGTTGACTTTAGCGAGCTTAGTCTCGACTTTGGATTATGATTTAACCTCGCTTATACGCTGGGTTAGACTTGTATGCTGGTTTAAACTCGCGCACTGAATTAGACTCGTGCGCTGGTTTAGTCTCGCACACTGAATAAATCTCGCACTTCACTTGCAGACATAGCCTTGCATCTGGTTGACTTGAAACTGGCTAGGCCCCGCGTTTTATGTGGGGTTTAGCTTCGCGCTATGGATGTGGGTCCTACGCCTCGTGTGGATCCCACGCCTTGTGTGGATCCCATTAGGCTCGCACACGGCTAAAACTTAGCTTTGCTTTTCAGGCATGGATATAACTTTGCATTCTAAATCAATTTACACTGGCTTGGTCTCGACTTAGCCTTGCATCTAGATGACTTTATGCTGACTTGATCTTGACTCAACCTCGCGTCTAAAATAACTTTACGCTGATTTAGCCTCGCACAGTACTTGGATTTTAACCTCGCGTTATACGCGGAGTTGGACTTGTACATTGGTTTAGTCTCACGCACTGAGTTATACTCGTGCACTGGTTTAGCCTCACACTCTGAATTAGTTTCGTGCTTCACTTGCAAGCATAGCCTCGCGTCTGGCTGGCTTTACATTGGTATAGCCTTATGCCGTACGCAAGCTTCGTACGTGGGCATAACCTCACATATGGATGAATTTACGCTGACATAATTTTGAGTTATATACGGGATTTAGCTCGCGCTCTTTACACTGGCTTAACCTCGCATTGTAAATAGCTTGATGCTGGTTTGGCTTAGCTTGTACGCAGGCACAGCCTCGCGTTTAAGTTCTCGTTTAAGTTTTGCGTCTACTTTGACGACTTTGAGTTCTCATTTAGATTTCAGCTCTTATCCTGACAAGCACCTGCTGAGTCCATGAATGCAACTAGGTGTTCAGGAACAACAGCTCTATGAGTAGTAGGTGTGCCTAATCTTCATCTTCACATTCCTTCTTAGTTTCTGCAATTTGATCCTTCATGTAGCAATCAGCTCCAGTGTCATATTTGAAACACACCCAAAAACTTCTCCTAGCAATTGCACTTAGATGTCACTGAAGAATTTGAAGGAATCCCCACAGCACATTGATTTCCACCTCCATCTGCTTGTCGGCAACGGCAAAGAAGAGCTAGCTCTTCTTCGTTGGGATGGTGGAGTTGGATATCATGCACACAGCCCTTTGCACCTTGGTCAGATCACTACTCAGCACCACCGTTGGTGGCTGGTAGTTGATGTCGTGCTTGAAACCAGTAGAAGCTTTTGTTTTGATTGTGGTAACCGCTATATTGACATCCTTTGGCATAATATCACTACGGTACATGATCCAACATGCCAAGTACTTGTCGTGGTGGGGATCACACTCCGTCATCATGGAAGAGGGCTCAAAGGCATTATTGTAATCTCAACAATAGAGAGCTGCTTATGGTATGCGTTGGTATAGTTGCAGCAATATACGTTGAAGGCCACCATTGAAGAAAGTGTCTGATAGTTGATGCCGCGCTTGAAATTAGTGGGGCACTACTCAACAAACTGAGTGATTTACTTTGCTCGATTGTGGTAACCGCAACCTCAACATCCTTTGACACGTCATCATGGTACATGAGGCAGCAGACCATTACTACTTATGGCAGGGATCATACTTTATCATCATGAAAGAAGGCTAAAGGGCACCGTTTTGTGCTCATAGCAACAAAGTGCTGCTCATGGTAGGGAGCGTAGGAGGAGAGCATGAAGTGAACCCTTCAGTAAGTAACACGGTTAGTCTAGAACTCGGTGACATCAATATTCAGGGCACCAAAAAACCTAAGAGAGGCCGTCAGAGATGACATAACTTGAGAAATCAGTCATTTGATATTTGTGTAGGTTGGCCTCTCAATATTAAGAGACCCTCTACATATATCATATATGGCTTCAATGTCCAGAAGAACTGCAATCTCAGTGTGCTCTAGAATGGATAGACAGTTCGAACTCAAGTTTTAACTGCTTCCCATAGTCAACCAAAAACGTCCTAAGGAAAGAGAGTTGATCCAGTGCCACCACGGGTTAAAGTCCCTCACCGGCATTTCATCAAACACCTTGTGGGCATCTCCTAATATCCCGCAATTTGCAAGACCAATGATCATGACATTTAATGTGATCAAATTTGGATTCAAAATCTCTCGAAAAAGGTTATGGCATCTCGACTGCAGCCGTAGCAGAAATAGGCGTTGAGAGGTAGTTCATGGTTTCAAGGGGACAACAATGTTGGGTTCGTATTGAGTTCATGCAAAGCAATTAGCATCATTGAGAGGATGGCCTACACTATTCTGCCTCAAGGAAGCACACCATTCATATTGGAGATAGCGATAAAACTGTTTCTTTCCCTTATAAAATTTTATTGTCTTTATCATTGTCATTATTGACAGCCTTTCTGGTAAGTAGACATAAAATTTTGAGTCATTGCTCGCCTTACAGCGATCAGCAACTGGCAGGTGCATGAGTTTTGAGACATTGCTCGATCCGAGCATTTTATTAATGGCAGAAAATGTGCTGGTCCTTGTTCATGGCAGAAGGAAAAAATAACACACCCCTTCGAAATTCCCTTTTCAATAATTTGCAAGCACTGCAAGGAGAGCAAATCTCGGAGATAGAGTACGTCACACAATCAGTATTGCCTGATGGTTGCAGTTCAACCTAGGAGATTTCTATGAGTTGTTCATATTGTTCACTTGTAATTTGTTGATTAACATATCAGAATTCCTTTTTTTTAATTTTTTATATTATTTATTTATTTATTTTTATTATTTTTTGGCATTTGCGGCTGCCTCACCGCGCGCGAGAGGGCATGTGGCACTCTGCGCGTAGGGCTGAGCAGAAAACCGAACCGAACCGCAAAACCGAACCGAACCGAACCGATCAGTTCGGTTTATTCGGTTTTCGTTTCGGTTTAAAAACCGAAATGAATTTCGGATTTCGGTGGCTTTAGCTCCAACCGAAACCGACCGAAAAAATCGAAATTTTATAATTGTAGTTTATTCTTTTTTTATTTATTTTCAATATGTTTTTCTTTTAAATATTTGACGAAAAACATGTTATTGTTATTTTAATAGGTAGAAAAAAGAAAAATTATTATCTTTCCTATAAAATACAAGTGTTTATCACGTATTTAGTTTCAAACCCAAATAATCGAAAACCGACCGAACCGAACCGAAAATTCGGCTTCAGTTTCAGTTTTTTTGGAAGTTCGGTCGATTTTGGTTTCGGTTCTACTAGTTCGATTCAGTTTTCGGTATGAGTTTTTTTCCTCAAAACCGAACCGAATCGAACCGACCGATACTCATCTCTATCTGCGCGTGGGTGGCCCCGCGAGAGCTTTTATTATTATTATTACTATTTTTTTTATTTTTTTAATTTTTTAATTATATTTATATTTATTTTTAATATATATTTTTTATTTTTTTAAAAAATTTTTATTATTTTTTAATAATTTTTGTGTTTTTTTTCTTTTTTTTATGTTTTCTTTCTTTTTTGTCTTTTTACTTTTAATTTTTTTTTTTGTTCTGCAACCCGTGCATTGCATCCGGCAGGTTACATTCCGCGGGTGCATCCCGTTGGTTGCAACCCGCGGATCCCGCGGGTTGCATCCCGCGGCGAGTGACACCCCACGGGTGGTGCCCTGTGCACCGCACGGTTCTATCCTTCTTTTTTTTTTGTTCGTCGCCCCGCGAGTTGCATTCCGCAAGTTGCATCCCGCGATTGCGACCTGTGGGTGGCACCCTACACACCCGCACGGTTCTCTCCTTTTATTTTATTTTTTACGGTCTTGTCATTTTTTTTTGTGGGCAATGATACCTCAATTTTTTTTTGACAGACGTTGACATCCTGTCTTTTATTATGGCGATTACGCCTCACTTTTTTTTTGATAGACGATAACGTCTTGTCATTTTTTTTGGGCAATGACGCCTCACTTATTTTAACAGGCGATAACGCCTTATCAATTTTGGTGGGCGATAACGCCTCACCTTTCTTGATCGTTACCCGGCAATAACACCTAGGCTCCGAATCAAAGAAATTTAAAGATCAGATTGCACCGCCGAAACTCCCACTGTGGTCGCCAATTCTTGTACGCCCGAAAAATTGTAGTTTTCTTTTATTGGAAATTTACTTTAGAATTACGCCAACAAAAAGATAAATTACAGAAAAAATTTCAAGATTATAAGAATAGGGAACGATTGATTTCGATTCTCCTTTATTTGTGGGTTCTGGCACTGGTGGGTCTCGATTTTGCACTCTATTGACGATCCGATCTAGATTGGGAAGATAATCAATCTCTTTGGAACTCGTTTTCTGAACTCTGGAAGAAAACATAGATCTCTCTCTTTTCTCTGGATTTTCTGGTCTCTGGAAAATCCTCTCTCCAAAAAAAATCCCCCTTTCTGAATTCCGCTCCCATTTTTTATAGATTGAGGAGCAACCGAATCACGTAATCAAAGCACGGAGCGAGCAAAACTACGGGAGCAATCTGCGGGTGGGACCCAAGGTAGCAAACCCGTGGCGTGGCACCTGCGGGAGCGCTCCTGCGAGTTGGCACCCGCGGGAGGGCTCCTGCGGGTGGGACCCGCAGATAGGACCCGCGGGTTGGCACCTGCGGGAGCACTCCCGTGGGTGGGGCCTGTGGGAGGGCTCCCGCGGGAGCGCTCCCCCGTTTAATTTTTTTTTTTTTTTTTTTTTTTTTTTTACATGTCTACACAAGCATTGCATAGCTTGATTCAAATTCGACTCAACCTTGAACAAGTGCAGCAGGGTCACTGACATCCCTACAGATAAGTGTCTTATTTTTGTTTTATGGTGATTATTCATGTTCTGTAGGTCATATTCGAGCATTTGGTGATTTCTAGAATGAGACGGCAAGTGAACTTTTCAATTTCCTCTTAACAGTTAAAAAGTGTCCTTTGTGCTTCTCAGCTGCCATGCGGTCCCTTACGTGGTTTATTTGAGAAGTGGTCAAGGACAGAAAATAACTGCTTTAAGAATTTTCCCTGCCGCGGGTTGTTAATTATCCTTGACAGGGTTGTTATCGGCGGGGTTTTGGGACATCTGTACCCAAACCTAAAAATTTGGACAGGTTTTTAAGGAGTATTAAATCGCACCATCGGATTTGTTAGGTTTTGAGTTCCAGTTGGGCAGATTTTCAGGCTGGGCAGAATTATGAGGGTTATGTAAATTTACCCTATGACTAGATATAACAATTAATCGATTGTCATATCTTAAATCATTATTATGATTAAATGGAAGTTTAGCTTCTTCTTTTTAATTTATAAGTATACATTAGTAATATATATCTTTATAAATTTCACACAGCAGGTGCAAATCATTATTATGATTAAATGGAATTTAGCTATTTGTTATTTATAAGTACACACTAGTAACATATGTCTTTATAAATTTCAGATAACAGGTGCAATGCATATACACAAATGGAACATGATATCTAAACATTAAAATATACATTATAATATCGGGTTTGCAGATGGGCTCAGATTGTTGAATATGTTCAGGCAGGTTCAAGTACAATTCTACTAATGACACTTGCAGTTCTTGAATGTGGATATGTAGCAAAGTAAAAAATCAAGGTTTTAAATATCGGCCGATATTGATATAATGCATATATTTTATTAGATTATGATGGATCTGATACACAAAATACCATATAATATTGTTCCAATATTGTTAATATCTTGAATATTAGACGATATGAGATAATGCCTAATGTTAATGATTTTGATACCATAAATAATTAGTCATTACAAACACTAATTCCGATATTTTAAACCTTCGCAAAAACCTTTAAATAACTTGACAAATCTTTACAGAAATATCTATGCCAACCATGGCCACTTCTCTTATGACCAATTACAAGCTTCCACACATACCCGCTCAGCACCTCTAATTCCGCATGTACATCCATGAATACTAAATCTAGGTGTATAAAAGACAGGTAGTGATGTCATTGTCCTCCAAACCCACCTAATCGCTTGAAAGCTGATTTCTTCCAGAAGTTTGACTTGTAATAGGCAAATTATTATTCAAATCTCCAATTAACGATGTGCCCCTTGTATCTGGATTCATACTTCATTGTCCACCCCTTTCGGTTACTCAGCTACTCTAGAGGTTGCAAGCAAATAACTTCAGTTTTTTTAATACTATCCATTCATTTTCTACGCCACAGGAAAGAAAAATAATTACTGTAGCTTTAGTTGAAAACAAATTGGTAAGCATCAAATTGTATTTGCTAGCATTCTCATTAGTCTAAGAAGATGAAAACACCTGGCTGTTATTCTTAAAAGAACATAGGGAAATTCACGTGGTCTGACTATAATTCTTTTCATTTTCTTAATGCTACACCAGCGTCAATGAGCTTCACATCACCACTTGGAACTGCCCCAACTAGCAAAATGCTCAGCAAGTCTTTTTTCTGATAATAAACTGTGAACACTCAAGATTGTGGACCCATTAGCAATCAGGGCATGAGACCCATCGCAGCCTCGTCAGGTAGCTCTAAAACATATATACTCAGACTATTTTCTCATAACAAAATCAGTAATAGTAGTATTGTCAAAAACTAGTTGAGAACAGCCTTGTCCTCTAGAGTCTAGACAGCTGCGGTAGGTTGAAAATGAGCAATTATCTTTCTGGATTTAGTATTTTACAGTAAAAACTTTCCGGATTTAGTACTTCAAAAAAAAGCATACAATAAGACACGCCAAGCATAAATTTTTGCACTGTTCTTCTATCCAGGGTGAACTTGGGGTTTGAGCAGGGCTTGAAGATCAGCCCATACCATTGGCCAAGAAGGGAGTTTAGTGGAGGTTAACTGAGGCCTAGGCTTTATTTCAAGTCCTACCGCTGATCTTTATTAAGGAATC